>OY660867.1:5360000-5862500 GCA_962446985.1 Xyrichtys novacula | reverse complement strand
TAAAAAAAGAAGACAAGACAACAAACAATGAGTGTTAAAATGATTCACCAAACACTGTCAGTTATACACCAGAAAGATGTGATTACCATCGTGGCTGACACTTAGACACCTGCACTTGATTCCAGGTGTTATTCGAACAATACTGCCTTGAAGAACTACAAAGGCTTTCACGATGGGAAAATTACCCAGCATGCATCTATGCATAATCAGCTGTCTGCATAGATTGTAGGGTTAATTGTGGTTCAAAAATATGTCTCAGAAACAAAAGGCCCTTTACTGACAGTGGTGGATGTAAATGTCTGCGTGTTTGCATGTTGCACCTTCTCCAGTTGCTCTATACAGCCGGTGTGGACGACAATCTTGCAGGCCGCACATTTCCTCCTGGGTGCCGACTTCTTAAAGAGAGAAAACAGACACACCGCAGACGGAGTAATGAGGTTCACGACATATACAATAAGAGCAAGAATGCAGGGTCACAGGTGACACGCACACCCTGTTTCACACGCAGAAAAGCCCACAGAAACATCAAGAGGTGTTTTAACATTTCACTGTCCTTTTTAAAGTCCATCAGCTCTTTTGTCTGCAGCATTAACACTTCACTGACACTGCAGGCATTAAAAGAGACACTTTGACATTTACGGTTTCACTTGTGCTTTTTAAAGCAGCCGTGACTCACAGCGAGATTAGAAGAAGCCATGTTGCTTTTCAAATTAACTGCTTGTTAACCTTAATGATGCATCTGCAAGTAATGGGCTGACCTGCAGCACTAATGAAGTCCTTCAGACACTGATCTAATTCTTCAGAGTAGAGATGAACTTTATTTACCAAAAACCAATATCTTTTTTGTTCTTTTCGCCAGATATTTCTATCTTATTTGCATCTTTTAATTCTCCAAAAATGTCAGGAATATATGCTTCATGTCTCACTCTGTGTTTGATTTTCAAGTTGATGTCACTTCTAGATTTGTTGTTACTGCTATAACTACAGTAATGTGTAACCACTACAGGCATGTGGTGCTAGCTCTGCTAGTGGTTGCCACAGTTGGCAGACTAAAGGTCCTTTCACACCGGGAACATTTTTTTTGTGCGATTGTTTCGGACGTCAATATTTTTTTTCGAACCCATATCCTGTCAATACAAGCCTTCACATCAGCAACGTTTTCCCGTCCTGCGATATTGCAGCATTTATTTTTTCAGATCATGGTCGATTTTTCTAAAGTTTCGCATACTGTGTGTCCACTTCTGACCAATCAGATTTCTTGTTGTTGCGACGTCAGATTCACTGGTATATCCAACATTGCCAACCGGCTGATTGTTTACGTGTTGGAGAACAGAGTGCTTTTTGATAAAAGACACAAATATTACAAAGATAATGACCTGAAGGACAACTTGTTGAGAGTCATAGATTAGATTAGATTAGATTAGATTATACTTTATTGTCCCACTCAAGGAAATTCATTTTTCAGACTGTACATAAAGACACATCAACAGACAAGAAAGGTCAAAGACAGCACATTATGAGACAGTCAGACATCCCCACCACCCAACCAGATAACAACAATGGACAAGAGACATCAGAGCAACCACACCATCAACAATGGACAGTCATTCAGCGTGGTCTGCTGTTCAGGGCAGCAATTGTTGAGGGGACCAGGTTTTTCCCAAAGCGTGCTTTATTCCACTTGTATGTCCTGTAGCAACCGATTTCTCATATGACGATGGTTTGTGTGTTTTAACAGTTTGCTAAACGTCTTTGTTTTAACTTTCATCTGTGCTAAGTAACTTTAGCTCGTAAGCTAACGTGTTCAGATACAACATACCATATGTATTTTCACTGTCTCAAACTCAATAGTGTTGCTGTCACAGCTCCATTAGGTCTTGGTTGTTACCTTATGTTTATGGATTATAGTTTAATGTGCTTATCTGGTACTGGCCCCGACTCAGTACATGCTATCATGACAGACAGACATCTCAACACTAGTGTCTAATCAGAACTGAAAACAGTCAGTCTGCTGTTGTGTCAGTCTTCTCGCTTCTACTTTTTTACCCCCAGAAAGTCGTTGTGTATAGTCAAGCGCGTCAAAATTCGCCTCTGAATATTTCGTAATTTCGCGTCGTATATTTGCGTCGTTCAGGACCTTAAAATTTGACATCCTTCAGCTACAGACTCTGTTGTCCTGTTAAAGATATCGAGCTAACATATTACTGTTTTCTTAGCGTTCTATTCCCTCTGCAGTCAGATTTCAAACTTCCGTGTAAATGAACATGAAATTAGTCACCTAAAAACATCCCAAATCTCATTGGCGTGACTCTCTATTGCATTTTGAAGCAGCCCCTTCAAAAGTCTTCCTGCAGACTTAACTCAGAATTTACACAAAGAGATGACAGAGAACCTTTTCTAAAGCTCTGAATCTACCGTGTATTTCTGAGTTGTTTCAAACTGCCACTTTCAGTCTAAATCAGCCGTATCTCTCCAGCGCAGGTAGGAATGTGCTTTTTCATGTCAACCGTTTCTTGTCAAAGTAATCTCAGATTCCAGCGAGGTCGTTTTGTTCTTTTAAGTATAGCACAGCGTTGATTAAATATTTAACTGAACATACAACAGAGAGAGATTAGAGTAGATGTGTTTTTGCTGCAGCTCCAGTAGTTTCACCGTGTTCTTATCCACTCACTGTAATTACATGCCATCAGGGAGAAAGTGCAGATGTGTCATTATATTATTGTCAATGTTAAAGGTTATACTTAAGCTCTTTTTCACAGTGCTGCCGATCGCTTGAAGATGTGTGCAGATGGAGCGAGTCTCTGCAATGCATGTAATTTATTCATCTTCCACACAGTTTTGTATCATTGAGCTCATTTTCAGCTTTTATGTGTCATTTCTACTGCTGCTTTATAGACATGTTTCATCCTTTTACAAACATGGAAAAAAAACTTGACTGCATTAAGGCAAGACGAGTACAAAGTGTTCCTTCTCCAAACACTTGGACAGGCACTGCGCTGCATAAAACACTACTGAGCATTGAGTTATTGAGTATTTGGAAATATAAAGTGATTTAAATGTGAACGAAAGCTTCTTATTCCAAACCACCAAAGCTTTTTATCACTAACTGTCATGCAAACCTGTCAGTAGAAGAGATTTAGCCTACTTTTGGTCCAAATTTAAATGAGCACGGTCTCTTAAATTATGTTGTAATTATGCTGCACTTGGTCTTCTGTATGTAACACCTCGCTCATTTCAAGAGACAGTCCTGCGTTTACAATGACCAAACCATCCTGAACACAAAGGCAAGGGTGTATCCAGAGGGGTGGCCTGGCTTCTCTTTAAGATGCCAGCCCAAAATCCTTCAAAAAATGATTGTCTCTTTGCCCCCCCTTCCCTGAAAACTTTGTACGCCCCCGTACAAAGGCAGCTAGGCCGACACTTAAACTTATTAAAACTGGAAACACTCAGATTTATTGAACATTTCAGGACAGTCTGCACCAAAGTTATTATTCACACACGTCTATCACAGTGTGAAGTTTTCACTGATGGAGTGGAGGACGGAGTCAGAGTCCTACTTCAAAATTTTGCTTTGACAGTTTTTGAATATATATCCATGCTGAGTGCTATTCCACATATTTTGCAGTGGGAATAAATGAAAGGAAATGTTGAACTGGAAAGCTCAAAGATGTAAGAAATTCTGAAATCTTTAGGAAGTTGGTGCACATGTGAACACAGTGGGAAGTGCTACCTGTTGCTTTTTCTATCACATTATATGTCTTTTTGATGTAGTGTGTTTTCATTATACTCTGATTTATATGTTTCTTTATGTATTTCAACCTATTTTGCAGCTCTCTTTCAAACTGTTTACAAATCTTGCAAAAAGTTCTGAATCTGTAGGTGCAGGTCCAAATTTCGGTAAAGAGCTCTTTTTTAACTATTAGTTTTTTAAACTTGCTTTGTGGCTACCCCATCAGTCTAAAACATTGTTGTGGCTGATGAAGACTGATTAAAGGGATATTACGGTGCAAAAATTGATTTAGGGTCAAACACGCCATAACACCAAGTTACAAACCCCCTCGAGACATGAATTTTGCCGACCGCTTGCTTCTCTAGTTATACCGACTTGATCATTTCTTCATGGAAATGCAATCAGACTGAGACAGGCAGAAAATCCACCGCGTCTGCAGTGCAAAATGATTAATATGGTGATTATTACTTAAAGGAAATGATAAAGAAATTATCATAAATGTTCTTCCTTGAGCTGTGCCACCCCGCAGCAGTCCGTGATGGACTAGCCCAACGTCTAGCTACAAACAAGTGGCTGCTGGAAGAGAGTAGGTGAGTTGTGTTTAGTCTTTTAGATAAAGAAATAAGGCAAAGTTAAAAAAATGTTTGATGGCTAGTACTGTGGCTTGGAACCTATATGTACTGTTGATGAAGTTAGGTGCTGTTCTGAGCATTATTCGTGGTTATAGAGTGGCATTTTTGGTTGTTTGTTTATGTTTATGTTATGGTTTATGGCTTATTGTTTATAGCCACAGTGTATTGCTATCGTGTGGTCGTTACTAAAGTTGTTCTAACTAGAGAAGAAAGCGGTCGGCAACATTAATCTCTTGAGGGGGTGTCTAACTCGGTGTTACGGTGTGTTTCACCCTAATTTAATTTTATGCCAGAATATCCCTCTAAGTCTCGTTTTGTGAAGTTACTTTACACAATTCAATTTTTTTGTCTTTTTACTGAATTTACCATCCCAACAAAATAAAAGAGTGGATCTCTGTCTCTCTCTGTCTCTCTTTCACACACAAACACACAAATACAGGCTGTAGTGATCAGCGTGTTCACACTCACTGCGGTCTTCAGAAGGCAGGTGTCCTCTCCAAGGTAACAGAGCTCTCCTGAACAACTGGTCTCCATCCACAGATGATCCCCGTTCACAGCGTTCTCCTGCAGAGACACGATCAGAGAGTGATGACTTCATCACCTGCGTTGGCCTCACCTGTAAAACCTCTGATTCAAGATGACTTCCTGCCACATTCGAGTGCAATCACGTGCGCATAAACACTCTCTAATGAGAGCGGTCAACGAGTGTGTCAAGCACATAATCATGGCGGCTGAGTAGGTTTGTGATTTCACAGTGTACGGTATGTTAAATCATGGTGCTAATGAAAACACTACGGTTCAAGTGCTAACTCACACCTATACACACACATGGAAATGTGTATGACTACATGCATGTGTGTGTCAGAGGAAGGGTATGGCTGGGTTCAGTGTGCGGCTTTAAAGCGTGACCTTATTTAATTACAGCACATCATGCAGTCATTTCTATGCGTTTATTCGGCTGTTAATGGGGCCGTGTCTCTCTGTTTCTCTCACGTGAATTTCAAATGGCATTAATGAGACGAAGTGACGCAAGAGGACAGGTCCGGAGGTAAAGACATACTGACAGCTGAGCAAAGGTGTGGAAGTAAATCTGTGCCATTTGATTTTAAATTTCTAATGCTGAATTTTTTTTTGCATCAAAATTTGAATTTGAATTTTTTTTTATGTAGTATTTTTTTTACACAGTTTTTTTGAAGTCATACTTTTACTACACAAATATTTTGAGAGACTGATTTTCTTTACACTGAATTTATTTCATCAATGTGAAAAAATTAGTGGAAGAAATAAATATCTGAGCTTGAAATTCAACGGTTTTGCAATTCAAAGTCTGATTTTGATGCAAAAAAAATTCAGCTTTAGAAATTCAAATTCAAAATCAGATGGCGTAGATTTACTTCCATACAAAGGAAGCACACTTTTCAATCAAATGACTGTATTTTATTTTATTTTATCAGCCACCTGTGAAATAAAAGGCTGATACTACCTGTGTTATTACACTGACAAAAATCAGATGGGGCGGACAGGTGAAGGCACCAAAATACAAAAATTCCAACAAATATCTATTTTGTTTTTGTCATCAAGCCATGATAAGACAAAAAAGTTTTCGCAGACTGTCAGACATTTAAATCCATGATATTTTTACCACTGAGCAACTGTGTCACTCAAAATATAAACATTGCCCTCCTGTATTGAGCCAAGTTTGTTGTATTCATTTTGTCTCCTATTACAAGTGCAACAAGGGTGTAAATCCTCTGTCTCATTATATCTCCCATCTTCATGAACTTTTCTAGATGCATGTCGGTGATAAAGACGCAACCAGCATCGCTTTAATGTTTAAGGTTTTCTGACACTTTCACAGTTAACGACACCATGTCAAAGCTTCTCTTTTTTCCAGTTTTGAGACACATTCGAGATCATTTTTACTCTTAAAACCTAGCAACACAAACTGAAAGGCTGCAGCAGAGCTCTGTGCCTCTCAGTCTTGGTTTCAATTCTGCTCTGTCTGTGTTTCATTCGTTGCTGAAATGTTGAGTGAAACCCAGCAGGTCCACGATAAGAGGAGACGGATCTTCCTCTAATCTCTCTGTCTGTCTCTTACTCCTCTGAGCTGGAAACTATTGCAGACAACGCCTCTCTGTTACCGCCGCACTAAATCCCTCTAAATGTCCATTTGTAAACATTTCCATTTCCTCATCCTTTCTGGTGATCCGACTTGCAGGAAAACACAAAAATACAAATAAAAACTATATTTGTCATTTTGATAAAAACCTCTGAGCGGCCCCATGATGAATAAATACGACTGTGTGACTCATCTGGTTCTAGAAAGGGGTCATCCAAGGCAGTAGATCAACTCTTAAGTGTATATTAATGAGTGATTATACAAAGATTATATATCAGTGTGTGTGTGTGTCACACAGAGAGCTAAAGGCCAATGGTGACGTGGTGGAAGTGTCCCTGCAGACCGAGTCAGAGGGGACTCTCAGATGTGGCCTGACAGCAGTTTGTCGACTCGCATCTTCTGATCGATAATACAGGATGATTTTTATTTACTTCTCATTATGAGAGTCTGACTTATTCAGAGCTGAATTATACATCCAAACACTCTGTTTAATAAGTGATGGAAAGTGATCAGTCTGTGTTCTCTCTTTGACACTGTGAGTTTCAGTCATTTTTTTCGTCTCCTTTCAGTGATTCTGAAGTATCCTGGATGCTGTTTTTTTGGGCCCTCAGAGCCTTTCCCTTGTTTTGCTCTCTGAGTTTTGTCGGATCCAAATTGAAAAAGGAACAAACGCTGATGAAGTTGAGGGAAAACCTTCGGCTGTCACATTCGATCTTTTCTCATTGAATCAGATAATAACAGGAGTGTGCCTTTCTTCTGTCACTCTCTGGTTCATTACAGAGCTGGTAAAAAGATGCTAGCAGAAATTTTTAATCAACACAAACTGAAAGAGAATTCATTTTAACAAGAACCTTGATTAACACTACCTCTTTTTCAGTTCTTTACGAAAGCAAACAGGTTCTGAATTGCAAATCACTCGACCCTGCACTGTTCTCTGGCTTTAACATTTTGAAGTTACAAAGGTTCACCGCAGTCATTAACTAAACTTCCAAAAGGAGTAAAAAGGAAGTCAAGATTACAAAAATGTTCAGTTCACAAGGTGTGTCAAACAGCACTAACCATGTTCAAGGCAAAAAACAACATTTTACCACCAATATTTAAAGTTTCTGAATAACTGTACAACACATAGATGTTTCATCTGAGTGAGTTATACTCATTACAAGAGGAGGTTTGGTCGGTCATGACTTCCCTGAAGGCTGCTCTCATGTATCCTCATGTTCCTGCTTTTCTGATTTTCCTCCTTTCTCTTCCATCCTCTCCCCTCCAACCTGTATTACCTCACCCTAAGAGCTTCAGGGTGCAGGACAAGTGTGCTCACACTTAAGAGCACCACAGGGGCAACAAACTCTGCAGATGCTCCACATTTGCTAAACCCGAACAGGATGTGCCTGAAGATGCGAGGGCCCGCTCAATGCTGATTGACAACCCGACCACATACATCGATAAAAATCAATCGATAAATGTGGTAAAATGTTAGAAAAATTAAGAATTATGAGCCTTCAGCCACGAGGGGTACCACCTACCTCTAAATATATGTTCATCATATATGTAAAAACTCTGATATTTGATTGAATAAAACTAGAAAATCCAGAGAACAGCTATTTAAACGATAAATTAGGGTCCTGCTATGAAAACCTGAAAGGATGCAGGTTGTAAAAAGCTGGACAATAACTCTGCCAGGGCCAAGGTTTTATTGAAGCATGAGAAATTCACTGATGTTTTCTGACCACGTCCATTGATTTGACTTCTTTTTACTGAAAGAGGGATTCAGTTTTTACCATCACAAGCCTGAAAACTGCTTGATGTTTAGAGTGCCCCGGCTGACCTGTACGTGGTTTTTTAGCACGGGTCAGCAAAGGTGAACTCACTCTACAAATATCCTGTTTTTGTACACATGGATTTCACTAGAGAGGAAATGTTCTGCCGCACTGAGCGACCCTTCTTTTTTAAACTCAGCAGAGATGATTCATGACATTCATCAGAACATGTTCTACATCAGCTTGGCATTTCTGAAACCACCGGACCTTTGCTTCGTTATGAGAGCAGGAAGCATTTTAAAAGTTTCTTTGGCTTTTTGAGGCGTTATGAAGTAAAAAAAGGAATACATTTCTGCAAAACAAACCCAGATGCTCTGAAACGTCTTTGCCATGTTTGGTTATGGGGACATTTTCTTGTTCTGATAAAAAGCTAAAAGAGAAAATTGGCGCTTTTCACTTCCACATGAACATACGGCTGCTGAAACCAGTCTGCTAACAAATCTGTTGGCGAAAAAAAATCTAAATGTCATTCTGTGACTCAACCAGGAGGAATAAGGACAATGTAGACCGGGACAACTGTAGTTTTTCAAACTTGTTTAAAGGGATATTCCGGCGTAAAATTAATTTAGGGTCAAACACACCGTAACACCAAGTTGAACTCCCCCTTGAGAGGTGAATGTTGCTGACCGCTTGCTTCTCTAGTTATACCAACTTCAGTAACGACCACACGATAGCAATACACAGCGGTCTGAGGAGCCCTAAACAAACCTCAACTAAAACGCCACGAATAATGCTCAGAACAGCACCTAACTTCATCAACAGTACATATATAACACAACTCAGCTCTTTCAGCAGCCGCTTGTTTGTACGGAGACCTCCGGCCAGTCCATTATGGACTACAGCGGGGTGACGCAGCTCAAGGAAGAACATTTATGATCATATCTTCATTGAAATGCAGTCAGACCAACACGCTAAGGTAGAAGAACTATCGCGTCTGCAGTGCAAAATGATTAATATGATGATTATTACTTCAAGGAAACAATAAAGATTTCTGTGTATTGCTATCATGCAGTCGTTACTAAAGTTGGTAACTAGAGAAGCAAGCAGTTGGCAACATTAATCTCTCAGGGGGGTGTCTTACTTGGTGTTACGGTGTGTTTGACCCTAAATTAATTTTACACCGGAATATCCCTTTATTTTCTAAGTTTCTGCATGAGTAAAATATGCAAAAAGACCTGAACTAAAGGAAAACAAAACAACATCTTTCTCATGAAGGTGTATAAACAGAGTGATTTGCATATCTGACCGTCCAGTCCACACTGGTGCGTAGATCCTTGTTGGGCCCGTTGGAGGCAGGAGGCAGCGATGGCTGAGGTGGACCGAGGTGCTGGAGGCCCGAACGCGAGATTGCTTTCCTGAAAAAAAAACAAAAAATACACAAAACAAACAATCAGGACCGGGAATGTCTGTAAAGAGAGATCAGCGATTCAAAAACCAACACTGTCATCCTTCTGTGTGACACGGCTCTCTCACCACAGAGCAACAAAAACACAGAGAGAAGCAGATCGGAGTATAATTCAGCATGAAAATTAATTATTCATGTTGGGAGAGCAGATTTCAGCGGGTTCAGCTGCAGATATTCGGTGGGAACAGCTTGGATAAGAGACTGCCAGCAGCACTTTTGGGTGACGAGGGGTAGACAGAGACGGATCTGTTCTGTCGGAGGATGAGTCAGCATTTATTCCTTTCTCTCACTGTCTGTTTCAGTCACCGTTGAGCTTCCTCTTCCTGGTTTCTGTCCTCTATATGTTTATCCATTTCTCTGTTTTGATTTTCGCCTCCTTTGTCCGATCAAAGTCCGCCAACGCCACCGTCACATCATCATCTCTCTGTAGAGCCATTTGTCTAATGATTGACTGTTGACTGAATGGAGCATAAAGAGTTTCATCTGTTTGGACATCTTGAAATTGTTGCCCTCATATGTTTCGATCAACAGTTTCCAATTATCTCAATAGCCTTAAAATTATTGATACATGTGCAAAATTTTTGTATTTTGAAGGTTTTAACCATGAATTCATGTTTTCCTCTCCACTGTAATCACTAAATAATTATGTTAGCTCACAAGGAGGACTTACGGCTGGTGGTGCTAGCTCTGCTAAACCAGCTCGACATTGTTTACTTGCAGATTTTGTAATCCTGTGTTTAGCTGTGTTAAACATTGTGCTCAATTTTTACCTAATTTTGACAAGCCAAAACGTCAGAAATTAAATATCTGTTCAAATAGTTGAGGAACTAGTTTCGTCCAATCATAAGAAAAAACCACGAGACGTGAAAATGTGGAAATATTGATTATTTAATTACCTGTTTTCTTCCATAGAGCAGAGGGATGTAAAAACAGGATTTTACACTGGAAGGTAGATAAGCAAGACTGTGGTATATTTATATATCCGGTAATAATGGTAACAGCATGTGTTTGCATGTGTGTGTGTACATTTGCATTTGTGTGTCAGTGTGTGTGTGTGTCAGTCAGTCTGTCAGTGGAAAAGGTTGCACACAGCATCCGACCCTCCTGTTGAAAGTTTCAGTGGCCGTCTGTCTAAAATTATCAACCAGGACAAAGAGGAGTCCACTTACACACACTGTAACCTGATGACACACCCTGACACACACACTCACACACACACACGCGCGCGTGCACACACACACACCTATATGCATGTACGACTTCTGAGCTAAAAATAGTTTTGCGTGGGCGACAAAAGCACAAATGCAAGGACGTATGGTGACCAGACATATGCCACAAAGGGCAGGGGACCACACTCACACTTACACACACTTACACAATAAAAACAGCCTCCTGAAGTCAGAACCACAGAACTGGTAATAGAATTAATTTTGAAGACAACTTTGTTTCATTGTGTGATTTTGTTCTCACTTTCAGCTTTGATAACTTGTCTACCTTTTGTTGACAGCAGATATTTGAGGACATTGTGGGAAATAACTCAAGCTGGGAGACAGTTTTGTTGAAACCACTTGTGTGGAAGTGAAACCAAAGGTAGAAAGTGAATGTGAGACAAAAACACAATGAATTTGTTTTTGCTTTCCTGCCATTTTTGTTCGACTTCACTCTGTTTCTGACTGAGACTTGTAGTGGTTAATTTTCTAGGAGTAAAAATTACACACTGCCCCCTTCCTACTCTGTCTCCCCCTCTCTCCCTATCTCTCTGTATTCCTCCCCAACCCAGCAGCGGCTTGGTGGCTGTCTGGCATGAGTCGGGTCCTGCTCAAGTTTTCTGCCTGTTAAAAGGAAGTTTTTCCTTGCCACTGTCACTCATGTTAGATGAGATGGGCCAAATCCCATCTTAAGGTTGGGTCTTGATAATTCATCAAACAATGAGCATGGTCTAGACCTGTTCTTTTTCTTTGGAAAGCGTCTTGGGATGACGACTGTTGTGAACTGGCGCTATATAAATAAACTGTGATTGATTGATTGATTATGTGTTGAGAGCATTAATCCAGGAAGTAATAACAGGAAAAGGTGTTCTCATTTGGGGCACAATAGACTTAGACTTTGTAAAACAGTATTTATAAGTATGTTTCCGTGTGTGTACATTCGGGTGTACCATGGAGTAATTTAGACCCACTGTAGTTGTTTGGCAGGATGCTAAAAGCCCACTGCAGTTTTTCTCCTTTGCCTTTGTTGACTTTGGCGATAAGTTGGGTTGAGTCAACATTTCCAATATGGCAGCCTTTGCTGAGCTCAAAAACGCCTCCTCAGAAACTAATGGGGGACATCACTGAGACTATATCTATGAGTTATCTATCACTATAGCCTCTCATACATTGTAATTCTGCTACAGCAACAGAGTAGGAGCGCCACATGCACACATACACACACACACACACACACAGCGTTGCTCCACCCTGCCGACTCCAACACTGAACATCAGCACCATCTTCACCCCATTTCACCTCTTTTACTAAATCAGAAAGAGGATCAGAGGTGAGAGGATTTTGCCCCTCTATTACTTGGCTTGGACGATATGCTTTTCTCCTGATTCGATTCTTCTACAATTTTTTGGATGCCAATTCCATCTAAGTTGTGATTCTACAATATTGTTGATTTTCTCGATATTTAGTCTGTATTTTAAACACCAGTGAAACAGTTGAATGATTATGATTGTCTACTGACTATTCCAGGAACCATATTTCCCCCCAAAAATACACATCACATGTAAGTCAGATTTTAAGATTTATTATTAAATTTGAAAAAAAATAAATCGCCTTTTGAACATAAAAATTGTTTTAAAAATTGTGGAAAAAAAAAATAGCGATACGTATGTGGTCGATTCTTTTTTCCACCCCTATCTATTATGCCTGAATATCACAGCAAATTCAACAAGGACATGAGCATCAGTATTAGTTTTTCATTGGCTGCTTAAAAAGTCACAGCTGCCATGATCAGTCTCTTTGTGCTGTAAAGCCGCAGGACTCTGTGTTGTGTCTGTTCATATAGCATGTATTTTAGGGGTGGCACCAGCTGAGACAGTTTTAATGTTGTAGTTACAACTGTTGTAGTTCCCAAGTCCCATAGAAATAACAGATGACTTTAATCTATACTCCTGTATTTGTTTTCATAGAGAGAGAATAATTAACTCTGCACAATACAACAGTACTGTTGGATCAGTGTATGTCAGGGCTGATGTCATGCCTCAATGTTGCCAGTGTTATTTTGTACTAGCTGTAGATTAATTATCACCACCTTATTATGCTTTGACATGTTTTACACAGAACATACACCCCCCCCCCACACGTGACATCACAGTTTTAGAAGGCGAGAGAGAGGGTTATAACCCTGGAGTTTAATCATACTCTCACACTCACTCACTGTTCATGCAAGCTCTGTTTACTTTCAGACATTGCAGTGTTTTTCAATCTTCAACCACTGAGAAAATGGCACATAACGTCAACATGACAGGCGACCATCAAGATGGTTTGGAGGATTTTGCAGTGATTAGTACTGTTGGTGAAAGTGGTGACCACCCAGATTTTTCTGTTTTTTTACAACCGCTTGATCAGTGGCAGCTTAATTTCATTTTTCAAGACTCTGACTCAGAGAATGATGACCATGAGGACGCCATGGAGGAAGACCAGGGTGTGGATCAAGTCGCCCCACTCCCAGTATTAGAGAGGGATGATATTGAGGATGATGATTATAGTAGTAATGATTATAGTGATAATGAGGACTACTACAGTTTTTATGTCCCATCGCCTGGCAAATCAAGCAAAAGACATCGTGAGGATGAAGATGATGATATTGACGATGATGAGTATAGCGATAATGAGGACTACTACAATTTTTACGTCCAATCACCTGGAAGGTCCAGAGAAAGATGTCGTGAGGACAATGATGATGTAAGTAACTATGCTTTATTTATATATAGCACCTTTTACAGACAGAAACTCACAAAGTGCTTTACATAAACGAAAAGTAAAAATGTACATATTAAATTTCCAAAATTTTAAAGGCCAAGACAACAACATTAACAATCATAGCAGCCCCAAAACATTGAAGAAAAGCTTGTGCAAATAATGATGTCTTGATTTGGCTTTTAAAGGAGGATGATAGCGATGAAGATGACTTCTCACAGCCTGGTGGCCTAAAAAGAAGGCGGATGTGAGGATGATGGCGTAGATGTTGCTTCTGCCCCCCCCCCCCCCCTTTCTCATCCCCCTGTCCTCCCTCCCACTCCTCTCTCTCCCTCCCTCTGTGTTTCTCCCCAACCCAGCCGCAGTGGGTGGCTGTCTGACATGAGTCTGGTCCTGCTCAAGGTTTCTGCCTTTCAAAGGGAAGTTTTTCCTTGCCACTGTCACTCATGTCCGATGAGATGGGTCAAATCTGTCCCACCTTAAGGTTGGGTCTTTGTAATTCATCAAACAATGAGCGTTGTCTAGACCTGCTCTTTTTGAGAAAGCGTATTGGAACAACGACTGTTGTGATTTGGCAATATATTAATAAAATTTAATTGATCGATTAATTGATTGATTGATTGATTGATGATGATGATGATGATGATGATGATTATGAAGAAGACAACAATGTTGAAGTCTCACTGCCTGGTGGATCTAAAAAAAAAAGGCGACGTGAGGAGGACGACAATGAGTTTTATCTGTGTGCTACAGTTTCCACACAATACAAAATAAAACTATTAAATAGTAATTTTAAGTAAATGCCCATATTTTGACTTTGATATTTAATATCTCCTTTTTGGAAAACCAGAGTGTGATAGTATGTTTTTAAAAATCATCAAATATCACCTATGAAAACAGTCAAGTTGTAAGAGTGTGTTCGACATGTAAAATAAGTCCAAGGATCTCTCAGTTTGGATTTGAAACAGGTCCACTACTTTACTGGCATAAAAGACAAGTCCACAAAGGGAAAAGACTCAGAGAATGACTACAAATGACACATCTTGTTCTTTGAAATCATTATGCCTCTCTTTTAGCTGTTTCAGGCCTTCTTGTTGTCATGTTTGCTTCTATGCCACTTGTCTACCAGCAGACTATAGAGAGTGGCAGACATGGTACATGATTTTTTTGTGTGCAAGTATGTAACCTTGCTTTAAAACCAAGCGTGATAAGTCTTATTAGAATTACAGTGATTTAAGTATCAAGACATCTCAGATGCCGGTGCTTTGCTGGAAAATCTGTCCACACAATCATCTGTGAGACTTTTTGAGGTAAAAGAAGGAAGACATCACAAAATGTGGGAAAACAGTGGCTCCGTGGCCTAATTCAGTCCCAGGGTCTATGAAAGTGCATCGAGTAGGCACCCTGCCTCAGCATGTACACAAAGATTAACATGTCCTTTATGCTGCTTTTCTCTAATGTTTTTAAACACTTTTTTCATTTTCATTACTCACTTGAGCGCAAATCATAATTTAATATAAGGCCATCTGTTTTCCTATTTGTTTGCTATTTTCACTTTTGTTTACTACAAAATTAAAGGCATGGTTGACAATCTGAGAAGAAGTTGAAAAAAACTAAGCCGCTGAAGCAGATTTGAAAAAGGCACACACAAACCTCTCCTGTCTGTGGTCCACGATAACTCCCCCCCGAACCTGTATCACCCTTCCCACGACAAACCCCCTCTGGCAGAGCTAGAAGCTGGCCGGCAGAAGATCCTACGCTAGCTTTAAGTGTAATTCACCATGCTGGACTGATAGTGACTAGCAGCAGTAAACGCCAGCCCTGCTAGTGAGCACCGTCTGCAGCTGCTACGACAGCTACCGTGTTGACATTGCAGAGACTGATAATAGTTATTTATATAACATAGGCCACAATAAAAGGCAAAAATGACGTGTTCAACAAAAACTGCTGTCTCAATGTCTGTTTTCAGGCCCAAATCCAGGCGGAGCTTTCTCCCCCCGCTCGAACGAAGACCCGAGGTTTATTCGAGTTAGATTCTTCGCTTTGTCACATCTCTCTTCGACTCTGTTCTTTCTTCTGTCAGCTTGCATTTTCTTAGTACCTTTGGCAATTGGGCAAGCAGAATTTTTTTTTTTTGCGTCCTTCTCCATCACAGCTCCTGTAGCTAAGCTGCTATGCTACATTTAGCCGCTCAGAGCTCCGAGGAGGGCCGGGAGAGTGGGAGGGGACGAGTCGGAACTACAGGAGAGGGATGTGTCAAATACATTGAGGTGATTGGATGGAGAGGCGGAGCAGGACATTGATCAAAAGGAGCTGTCCGGGACAGATGGCTCCCATTGGTCAATGTTTTTCAGAGTCAGTCAGAGCATCAAAGTAAACAGATGAAATCTCAAGATAAATACTTCAGCAGAGGCAACCTAACATTTCAAATGTTTACAAAGTAGACAAGAACAAAATAATAGCATTTTGAAATCTGGCAGAATACACAAGTGAGGCTGCAAAGTTTGCAGTTCTTGAAACCTACCTTCACTTCTGAAGAAGTTTTCTAAGTGTCCAAATCTTGATATCTTTAAAACTCCTCACAGGGATGTCAAAGTTGTAAAATAAGTTGTCAAGTTGAAAAGCAAATGAAGGTGTTTCCTCTCTAAACGGCAAAGACAAGCTTGGCCCGCTGATATCTCAGATCAACAGTTAAAGAGGGACGTTTAGATTATTGCCTTTCAAGGAGCTCGATCAAGTTGCACTCTTAAACTCTGTGTCTAATGCTTCATGCTGACAAGTTTCCTGAAAATCAGGTCAGTAGTTTTTCTGTAATCCTGCTGAAAAATAGACCACTGGCACTGAAAACACAACCTACTTGGCACACAGGTGAGCGGCACAGAGCTGGCCAAAGTATGAAACAAGATCCTGATTGTTACCGCTTCAATTTGAACATTTCACACACACACATACAAACACATAGTTAACCCTGCTGCCTACAGCTGTGTGTGAGCACCGAACAGTCAGGATGATTTTGAAGTGATTACTGTTGATCTGATATGAATGAATAGGCTGAGTCTGTGTGTCTCCACTGAAATGATCCTCACATTTAGCCGTATACCTGAGTGTGTTTGGTGTCAAACAGGCAGAGAGTGAAAGTCAGAGCTCAGCTGCGGCAGTGTACTCGATGTACTCAACATGGAACAATGTAAATGGATACACACTTCAGTATGCAAACGCACACAAACACACAAACAGACGCTCGCATTCAGAGGTCATGGGCACCATTACATCTGAGTGAGTCCTAATCTACTAAAAGCAGACAGGATCACAGGCATTAAGGCTCACTTCTTAAACACTAATACACAAAATACAGCGTGAGGCTTCTCTGTTGTCCACACACAACCACTGAACATGGCGGCGTATGAACACACACATTTGCCTCAGAGTTATTTTAAGGAGATTTGTGCACAAAAAAGGCGGAGAAAGCGCTGCGGTCTAAAAATAAATGGAGTTTAAAAGCATTAAAATAAAACCGGATCGACAGCCAAACAAAGCAAAACTACATGGTCGAACAATACAATCAGCTGCAAATAGAGCAGTACTTATACTATTGAATAATTAAAGATGAGACATAAAATCCAGCATGATGATTAAACATGCACAGTCAAGAAATGTGGGGAATAAGGAAGGCAGTTCAAAAGGTGAAGTCTGGCTTGCAGAGTTGTTACAGGGTGTAATAAATGCATCTTGTACTCTACACTCGTTGTACGCATTTGGCAGGACAGTCGCCGAGAGTCACCGCGATGACACTCGGCTCAAACAGCGTGTCCTCCGGGTGAACTACGCTATCTTTGTACGCCTATAGGCTGTCATAAGTGTCAATCACAAAAAACATGAACCCCCTAATAACTTTTAAAAATGGAGCTGCACAGAAAAAAGAGGACTTGAGCACAAACCAGTCTTACAGTAACTACATGTCAATATCGCAACCAGGGGGAAAAAATTAATGTTGTAATAAATTTCTAAAGTTTGTCCACAGCTTCATAAGGATGGCTGGCAGAGGCGGGATTTATGACCTATACTGCAGCCCGTCAACAGAGGGTGCTGTTCTCGGAGTGGCTTCACCCAGTGAGGAGGCAGACGGCGTCCATTCTATGTACAGTCTTTGCTTGTAATTGGTCTGCTTGAAAGTGGTATTGCTCCCATCTTCTTACTTTACAGCCATATTGTCCGTCTCCTCTGACATCCCCTGCTTTTCTTTCGTCATTTAAATAAATACATTTACAACACTCTGCATTTCACCGTTGATTCTGTCCATGTTTCCGGCATTGCATAAATCATAGGGCCCTAGAGACGTGTTATTTGGGCCCCTTTATAAAACATGCTACTGAAGATTACTGTCAAAAGATTGGCTGTAAACAGAAAAAAGGAAAAAGAGAAACAGCAGGAGGCCGGGCGGGCTAAGCTGCTGTGTGTATAAAGAGGGGAAAGCCGTCGGTGTAGTGTGTGTTTTTGTGTGTATGGAAAGCTAAAAGATGTGTAAACATGCCAAACTAATAGATAATGTATATAAATGAGAACAGAAAGGAAACCTTCTTCATTGTTTATCCTTTCTGACCCTTTTTTAAATAAAGACAGAAAGGACCTGAATTCTTTCAGAGTTTCCATCAGGTTAACTGGTTCCTTTTAATGGCCAATACACGTGAATGTGTCCTTAAATGGCTCTCTGTCTCTATGTATCAACCCCCTGATAGACTCATGACCTCTTCAGGGTGTACCCCGTCTATCGCCCAATGACAGCTGGGATGACAGCATGTGACCCTCAGAGGGATAAGCAGTAAAGATAATTGATGGAGATTATGAACGGAAAGGAATCCCTATCCCTCTATAGATCCAGTATCCCTGAATGGGAGTTAGTCACAGTAAAAGATGATAGATGCTCTTATAGCTCAGCTCCAGACATGTTACAAAACATGTTTGTAGGTATTAAGGTAAGTGGTGTCTCACTAACAGCTCATATTCAGAGTCAGCTATCAGAGGAAGAGACTCTCAGAGCTGAAATTAAAACGTGAACAGAGGAGCTGAATGCAGCTGCTCTCTGCTCCTCTCTCTAACACCACCTACTCCCTCTCTCTTTATCATCCTCCCTCCCCCTCCTCCTCCTCCTCCCTGCCTGCACCGCTCTCTTCATCTGGACCCTTCCTCTCTTCTATCTCTGGAACTAATCCTCCTCCTCCTCTTCCTCCTCCACTCTCCTCCTCCTCCTCTTCCTCCACTCTCCTTTTTGTCTTCACATCCCTGCCGTCATCACATTCAGCGCGGTCAGACCATCCACCTCCTCTAATCTTTCTCTCCTCTCCTCCTCTCCTACCATTCCTGCTCTTTTTCTTGTCCCCTGGTTTTCCTTTTTATCCTCACCCTATTTTTCCTCCTCTTGTTCTTCTACCAGCAGAGGTGGGTTGTCAGCGTTGCTATGCCAACTGCACAGCGGGAGCATCGGCAGCTCATCCAGTAATTATATTGGTGCTGAATCTGGTTTGTGTGTGTGTGTGCATGAGAGTGTGTGTGTGTTTCTGCAACTTTACTGTAAACTGTTGATGCAGTTACTGATGCAGAAGGAAACATGGTGACTTAAATTTGCACTCTGCACACAGAGAAATTCATCATTTCTATAATCCCTCACCTGTTTTTAAAATGCAAATCCCAGAGAATTATGGAGGAGGTGACAGTCAATATTTACAGAGTTAAATTCTGATTTCAGGTGCTATGAAGAAGTCTTTCCACAGCGGCGTTGTTCTTTCCGCAGTACCGTTGCAGCTATTTAACCAGTTTCATCATGACTCGGCAAGCGTAGTTGATTAAAGATAAAGCGAGAACAAAAAGTAAGAGCCACAGATATAAAAAAAAAGCAGCTGCAAGTGGGAGGAATGGAATTGAACATCCTCTGCCTCGCCGAGCAGAAGATGTTGTGATTATGTGGGAGAAGTTGTTTGACAAAAGAGGCGCAACTGCACCAGTGTGGGTTTTAGTGTGAAGACGGATTGTCTCTGTTGGAAAATGTTTAAGGTTTTTCAAAAGAAACCTATATCTACCTTCTGAAACCTGAAACGTGTATAGCTAGTTTTGAAATTGGCTCTTAATGCAAATAAACGGTAGCTGGGGCTGCTTGTTTGTGGCAAAAATCACTGTCATAATAATACTCACTAAACCACTGCCTGACTTTTTCTTGTAGTAGCGTATCAACTTTACACTTCGTCATTAAAAACTACCCCTTTCACTTAAACAGACACTCCTGCTACAGTTTGCTCCTCTCCCTGCTCTCCTCTCTTCACATGATGGTTGAGCACAACATATTGAAGATACAGAAGTCTATCATTAAACCTCTCTCTGTGAGGGACTGTGTGAGCAAATACTTCAACAATGTAAGAATTATGTTCCTCAGCATAAAATTTCAAAGAATCTGAGGGTTTTATCATCTATTGTACAAAATATTATAAGAGGGACAAAGCTGTAGACCAGCGCCAGACAAGTGAGATCTTTAGGTCCTCAGACAGACATGACTCTGAAGTGGAAACCTCTGCATAGGGCTGGGCAATATGGGGAAAAGTTTATCACAATATCCTTTTTTTCATATCAGACGATGCTGATATATATCACAATATAAAAAAAATCACTTGTCAATCTTAAATGTTCCCTGTTACTCTTAAATGAAATTTAACAGTGCTTGTTGGTAGCATATCTACTAATAGACATGCTGTCAAATTTCATTTTCTTATGGTGATATATTTTGATATCAATTGATATGAAAAAAATATATCATGATAAACTTTTCCCCGCCCAGTACTACGCAAAGCATATTGACCATGTTTTCATATTGATATTGAGGGAAAATTCATTTTCAATACATATTGTTATTGTTTTATCACCCAGCCCTACCTCTGCATGGGCTCAAAATCACTTCCAAAAACCCTTGTCTATGATCACAGTTTCTGGCTGCATCCATAATTGGAGGTAAATGCATATAGGAAATTCCATATAGGAAATAGGACATGTAAACATAATCCAGAAATGCCCTTTCTGTTTGTAGACTATGGACATAATATCCTTGGCTCTATAGAGAAGAGAGGTGTACAGTTCGAAAGCCAGCATCCCTAATAGTGTTGTAATGGTAGATTCACTTCTATAAAGGCCTCTTTTAATTCTGACGATAACAAACATGTTTTGGAGAAGGGCAGGTAGAGGAATCCAGGTGCCAAACAATTGGCATATCAGTGACAGTTCCCAAGCAAAACCTGTCACCTGTTAGCCTTGAACAGCCAATCAACTCTAGTGTGGCATTTAGACCGGGATAATGACAAGAATTGATTTGTTTCACTACTGGCAATAATAACGTTTCACACCAATACAGTCAAGAGTTTCAAAGGTTATCATGACAGCAGCTCACCTGTAGCCAAGAAGTCGGTGAAACCATCTCACCTTCTTCCCCCTCCCTCTCCTCCCTCTCCGTCCTCCTGCTCCAACGTTTATCATTGTTACTCTGAAAGCTTCGCTCACTTATTCAGCTGCTAATATCTCTCTATTTCCTCCAGAGTAGAATGAATCACCCAGCAGTTAGTACCCCCACACTCCACTCGCTGCACGGGCAGGTAATTACGCCAATCGACGTGACGGGCAACAGAGACCTGACACCAGACATCCGAGCTCCGCACTGAGTCACGGTCTGTGTGTGTATGTGTGTATATGTGTGTGCTTTTGATCCAGGTGGGACGTAAAGTTAGCCGTCCAGGGTTACAATTCAGAGATCAGACCTGTTTTTTTTAACATAGCTGATGAAGGAAAGGACAGAAGTGAGACTGAGATGATAGATAAAGGAGATAAACGAGTGAACAGAAGTAGGGAACATTAGTGAGTGAATGTGAGAGCCGTGGTGTCCAATGAACTCTGACACTGGATCCACGAAACCTCACCTCTGTCCTCAACTCTACCTCTGACTCTAAAGATTAAAGGTGACGCACTCGTCACACACTGACACACAAAATACACACACAAAGCAATCCAACTAGAGGAAATGATGTCAGGAAGACTGTTGTACTACTCATAACTTTCAAACTGTGACATTTTAAATATTACTTTTGCTTTTTTTTTTCTTCTCAGGCATAAATCAGGTTTAAATCAAATTTTGACTACATTTACAAAAAATTAAGGGAACAAAATTTGACAGTTTATTCACCTCAAATAAACTTGAAAACTAAATTTAGGAAATATGGAGGAAAGTATATGTTTTATTTAGTCTCCTCATTACTTAAAGTTAGGTTTCTTTACACTGCTATGGGCCTGTGTCCACTGGCAGTATGTTTTGCACCAGTGATATCAATGTTTTTAACAAATCAGCACAGATGAACGTTTTAGGTGCTTGGTGACCTCAATGCAAAAGCAATCTCAGTGTTAGTTCAATCTTTAAGACACCGCGAGAAGGCATTAAGGGCCTGTATCCACGGGCTCTGAAATTAAAGTCATGGGTGTTGCCAGAGCTAAAAATGCAGTAAATGGACACAGGCCCTCAGAATAACTTTTGACTTTATTCATGATACACCTTTCAAAACCAAAGTTAGATGGTGCAACAAAGTTTGAACTGTGATGTGATAGAAATTTCTCGAAGACATAGCCTGACAGGGCAAGAGGTAAAGTGATAACTATCCCAGTATAACCCAGCACAGAATCTCATGTATAGTGGCATTATCTATATCAAGTAATTGATCAAAATAGAAAAATGTACTGAATTAACTAAACTGTTATTCTTGCAGGAAACTTTTCTGTTGCACTGGGAAATAATTCTTGCATCATTATGGGGTGTTCAGGAGATAATGAGGAATTGTACTTTTCCCTTTCCTCGATCTCTATTTTCTTCAACGCTCCCTCTTTTCTGCCCTCTCTGTGTCTCCTTTCCTCCTGCTTTCCTGTACAGGTGAGTCTGTTCTATTTTTGGAGCATTACGTAAGAGAGACAACCTGGCAAAGGCAATCTGAGATACACACAGACAGACGACCGCAAGAGCTTGTGCTTACACACACACACAGACACACACACACACACACACACTTTTATCAGCGGTATTAAGAGAGGCATTTAGCTGAATATTTGTGCAGCACAGACTTCCACTGATATGAGGATTTACAGTCCACAAAGACCAACTCTTCTTTCAGCCTTAGTGCTGATAAAGACGGTTGATTCCTCAAGAATTTAAGGACTCCTTCGAACTAAAATAGAATATTTGGAGTAATACCACCAAAATGATTACACTCTCTTAAACAATAAAAGCTTCTTAACACAAGAGGAGAGTGTGAAACCTGCTGTGCTGCAGTGTAACAGATTTCCAGTCACAGACTACAGCTTCAAGCACAAATACTTTCCATACTTCTGCTATTAGTGAGAAGATTTCAGCTTAAATAATTTGGTGTGTGGTTGGGCTAAACCCGGTAGAAACCCGGTAGGCCTGTAGAAATCTGGTTGTATGTTCCAAAATACCCTCCGGCCAGAAGAAGCTCCTGTACAGCTCAAACTGACTGTCAGTCTTGCTGAAGAATAACTCAGGAAGTGTTTTTGCTGTATAGTCCTTATTTTAGTTAGGGCACGATAAGTTCCAGGTAGCATGTCTCACTGCTTCGGTGTTATGTGAAAGTAAGAAATGATGAAAGTTTTATACATATTTCTCTGACAGTCAGGATTCATTCTGCTCATGAATTTAAAACCCAAAAAAGACTGAGGATGACAGCTGGTTCAACTCTGAGCTACATGGATGCTGGCCTCCTGGAGTCATGGAGTCCTCATCATGAAGACAGCATTGAATAATGACAAACTACGATAAACCCATTAAAAATGAGATTTATAATATACACAGATAAAAGAAGAGTTAACAAGAATTAAGCATGGTAGTATGGTCAATTCCCAAGTATACTGACCAGTAGTTCGTCAGTATCAACAAATCTGTCAGTGTTGGAATTGTCTGAATAAAGTGTTAGTCCAGGCAGGCCACAAAGACCTTTTGAAACCATTTGAGACCTTTTAATCAAGTGATTTTATTGGGTATCTGTCGAGTCAAAGGGGTGACACAAATAATCCGTCAAATATTGAATATCTGCCCCAATAATTGGCAAAACTCAATAATTTTCTACCCTATTGCAGATAAGTAACCCCCAATTTTCACCACATCTGGAACTGCTACAAAAGGCTGTATCTGCCAATCACAGCTGGTCGTTTCCATTCAAGTTATTGTGTCAATTTCCACCGGCTTCTTTCCGATTGCCGGACTCCGCAGCTGATCGCAAGAGTTCTATTTTTTCTGGACGCTGGAGCATGCCGGATAAATTCAGCACAGATTAACCCATGCTGGAAAGGAAGTTGGACACAGACACAAAATAAAACATCTGGCTTCTTTTCAAAATAAAACACTATTGTGTTTCAAGCGGATCGTATTTCACAGCATGCAAACGGGCGGAGATGAACAAGTGAAAGGTCTATAGACAGCATTTCACCCCGATGACACCATGGATGAGGAGGTACTGATTTTAGAAGTCGAGAAGTGGATTTCCTCCTCTGGAAGGACATTATCTGCTGCTTATATGGTTAGCCTCTGTGGCTGTCTTTATAGAGACAACTCATTATCGTGCGACTTGAATATTGGTGTTTGTTATTGCATCAGGCAGTATTAAAGGGCAATACTGGTATTTTCTTCATAACTATACATTTTTATGTAATAACTACGAGAAAGGATCCTTGATGAATGAAGGCCTATGATTTACGATGATTTTGCAGTCAAGCTTCCAGAGTTTGCAGGTGAGAAGTCAGTGGGAGATGGTGTCAAACACACACAGGTGACAACTTCATTACCACCAGCAGATATTTGAAACTGACAAGAGGGGAAAACCCAACACTACGAGATCTGTCAACCTGCAGAATGTTTCGGTTTAAATCTTAATGACACACACACACTGAAGTAAAAGCAGCATTTAGACGTAGCTCAAACTTCAGAGCTGATAGTTGAGGACACTTGAAGACTCTGTGAGCTCGTACTTTACTCAGCAAAATCTCTCAAACCTTTGTTCTTCTCTTCTTTCACTCCATCCCTCTCCTTTCAATCTTCCCTTTCTTTATATCTCAGCCCACTTTCTCTACCTTCTCCTCACCCTCTCTCTCTCTATCCTTTTATGTGGGTCAGTGTGAAAGGCTCGCTCGTTGCCGCTGGTGACACAGCATGCCCAGAGTGTGTACTACATGTGTGTGTGTGTATGCATGGTCTTGTGTGTGTGTCTCTGAGATAAGAGACAGTGTATAAGCCTGTGTGTGTTCAGGCCTCCTCTCAGTGCCTCAGGTAATATGCTGTGATGGATAAAGGTTCATCACCATATGCAAACACACAAAAACAGACTGAATAGGACGGGACAAGAGGGTTTAAGCATCGCATGGAACTGACTGCCTGTGAAACTGATATCGTATGAGAAACCTGCCATCCTCCACATCCAAATGTAACGTGTACATGAACTTTATTTCAACTCTAAGAACAAAATAAACAGACAAACAGGACAGGAATAACAGGTCAAACACACCATAATACCGGGTTAGACAGAGATGAATGTTGCCGACCGCTTGCTTTTCTAGTTATACCAACTTTAGCAACGACCGCACGATAGCAATACACAGCAGTCTGAGGAGCCATAAACAAACCTCAACCAAAACGCCACTCTACAGCCACAAATAATGCTCAGAACAGCACCTAACTTCATGAACAGTACATACAGGGTCCCAGCCATAGTACTAGCCACCAAACATCTTTTTAACTTTGCTTAAAATTTCTTTAGCAAAGAGGTGAAAGTGTTCTTCCTTCAGCTGCGTCACTCCGCAACAGTCCATCATCAATGGACTGGCCCGAGGTCTTGCTACAAACAAGCGCCTGCTGGGAGAGAGTAGGTGAGTTTGTAGTTGAAATCTGTATAATGGTGGAACGCATTCTCAACAAATGCACATTCAGATCTATTTAATCTGGTTTTGAAGTTTGACCAACGTCCAATTTGTAAACATGGGGCTCCATGGTCTATACCGCGGTTAGACAGCAGGGGGAGCCCCAGATGTTTTGACTTCAGTTTAAGGGAACTTTGATTCTACATCACATGAAATCTTAAAAGCTAGAGGGCTACAACAGCAGCTAAAGCTCTGACATGAGTTGGTTTCAAGTGTAATGACAGAGGTTGGGATCCGCTTGAATAGTGACACTGTTTTGAAATTACCACAGACCCGACTGGAATTTCTGCACTGCAATAGCTTGTCAACAAACACACCAGTGTTTCTTTAATTATAAGATATTTGCTGATACAATGGGACTCTGAGCGCTGCAAATACTGGTAACCTACACTCAACACTGTGCATGAATGCACCACGAAGTTAAAGCCTCACCCCTGCAAACTTGGTAAACATGTCATATGACTGACATTAGATCTACATCAAAAACACTATCTTTTAATCCTTTTAGTTAGATAACAGTGCTGTGGACTGAATAAGAAGAACTCATATGTTTGAGCAGTAAAATGCAACATCCTGTAACTTCGTCAATATTACAAAATCAAGTGCAAGTTCCTTCCTTCTACAGTATGTTGACATGAGTATGCTGAAACTGTTTGTTTTGAAATCATCAGAGTGAAGGATATTTTCATTTTATTTATCTTTTTTTTTCTGTGATAATGCTGTTCAAATCTTTTTCTGTGGTATTATAAGCCGATGCTGGACTCTAGAGATTATCCTTCATATTCTCAATAGCAATAATTCTAAAAATGGATTGTTCTAGGTGGATTATTTTGCCAAAGAAGCGGGGGGGGATTTTTCTCAACCTGCAAAGATTCAGCTGAAAGAGGAAGACTCAAATTTGGAGAGAGCGAGTGTAGAACACACGTCAAACCAGTATGTAAACAAAGATGGTGCAGAGACACAATATCAGGTTTCGAAATTGTGTATTTTCTAGAAAGATAAAGACGAAACAAGGATTCTGTTGTGTTGGATCATGCAACACTGTGTGTCGTCTGGATTCAGCCTCAGTGTGACCTCAAGCCCACCAAAACACACACACACACTCTCAACATGACTGCACACAAGCCACAAGTGACAATAGCAAGAAGAAATCAACACACAAGCTTAGACAGACACACAAACACACTGAGTTAACATGATAGCGCCTCTTGTGTGTAAATTTATCGTTGGTTTGCTCAAAACATCTTCTTATCCGCACACACTGGAGGATAATCACAAACATTTCCCATTTCGTTTCCCTGTTTCTAACTGGTCACTGCGTTGATGTGTGTGTGTGTTTGTGTGCATGTGTGTCGGGGGCAGGGTGTGAGGAGTGTTGTAGTCATGGCAACCGCACTCAGACTTCCTTCCCTGGTTTATCTGAGTGTACAGCAGCATTCCTCCTGTGTCTGTCTGTCTGTCTGTCTGTCTGTCTTCCTCTCTGTCTGTTTGTCACAAATGTCCGCTGAACAACAACCAGCATAACTGTGTTTTAACCCATCTATTCTCCACCCACTGTGAATATCAAACAAATCAAACACCTGCTGCACCTCTTGGACATAAAAGCTGAAAAGCGACACCACTGGTACTCTGATTTCAAGATGGAAATACACAAAACCCTTGTGTCTCTTCGCTCTCCACTCCTCCAGATGAGCGGAGAAACAGGGAAGGACATATTGAAGTTTGACCATGAGATGCATGATGAGCAAACGTGATCGGGCGGAGGTGCAGAACACTCATCTTTTGGGACCAGGACCATGACCTGACATGTGGCAGACATTAACAAAGTAGATGGGATCAATCCAGACAGAGTAGGCCTCGTGTCAGGAGCCTCACAAGTGTCCTAGATACAGAAATGGCATTGGGAGCAGGTGGCACTGTTCAGTTTCTGCAAAGTGTAAAAAATATGGAGCAATTGATGAACCACTAAGATGGTTTGAAAGTTACGTTTGTTAATTAGTTGGCTTAATCATGTGATGTGGTAGCACTGCTGCTTTTCTCAGGATCACATGCGTTACACTTTGAAAATGCACTTCTTTCATAACTTTACTAAAAGGTTAGATGAGGACAGAAGTAGATATTGTCAGTTTTTAGTATGCCAGAGTCTAGCATAGCATCAATTGTTACAAAAGGTTATCATCGTAGCTCCCCTTCAGATGTGTCCGTTGACCTTCGGCACCCACGTGTCGCTTTGCTGAGTCCATGTTGGATGTGCTTTTTAAAAGTTTTTTGTGGAAAATCTCTTTTGTGGTGGATTTTCTTGCTCAAATTTTTTGATATATGTCATCAGGCGACCCTACCTCCTCTTTCCCCGGACATGTCCTCTTTTTTGGGGGCTGTCCGAGCTTGTCCGGCTTTGTCCCGGGAAGTCTAGAAAATCCTTCAAATGTCTGCGGTTTTGTACGAGAGTTTCGATTTTGTGTCACGTGGAGTAACTGAGTTAGAAGCGCATAAAAGACAATCGATCCGCCTGAAAAACTCTAAAGCCAGAAGCCAGAATACGGTCACCCTATAAGTCATTGTGAACAATTTGTAGTGCTTCTTCAATAAGAGCTCTGTGTTTGGATTATTTTTATATGTTTCTATATTTTGTAATGACCTTTTGTCACATGACAGTGTCATATGCTATCCTTCCATTGAACTTAAACATGTGTTTTATATCTGCCCATTATTTCCTGATGAAGACTCTGGAGTCTCTGTTTCAATAAAGGATTTTTATCAATATCAGAGTGCCTTGAATCTTCAGCTCTGACTGCCACCCACACTCTGGACTTTTAACTAGTCAATAAAAGTCCACACTAAGGACTTTTATTGACTAGTTAAAAGGCAAGTCACTGCTCCCCCCTTTTTAAAGTCCAATTGTATTGATGACAGGACTTTACAACTTGACGGCAAAACAGTCCTTTTCTATAAGTATGAATGTTTGCGAGTTTGGTCCTGAGCTCTTTTCTTCACTTTAATAAGTATAATATATTTAATTATAGGCCGCTCGTCTCCTCTCTGTGTGTCTCTGACAGTGTGTGGGTGGGTGTGTGCGAGCAGCTGCAGCCGGGTACACCATCAACTCTTATTAGATCACCATCTTCACACATACACACACACACACGCAGACAGACACACACACATAGAAAAAGTTAACATGCAGGCACTCCTAAACAACACCGTGTTCTTGTGAAAACATGTGAAATATGTGACCAAAAAAACAGACAGAAATACACATAACCACGAACACAGAGAAAAAGAGGAAACACAAATATGAAGACATGCAAACAGTTTCACAAAAAGCAGATATTGAAAAGAGATGGACAAACCAAGTGGGTGTTATGAAGTCAAAGTAAGTCAACAAGAAAGTGCAACAGTTTTAGTGAGACACTCCAGATGTAAAGTATCCATTAGTATTAGTATAAAGCTTTGATTACAACACCAAAGTCTGCATGTTTATTTTAAGAAGAGTCATTAAAGTCAATGTGTTTTAATTGTTCTGGGCTGTCCCTCCTCTTTAAAGGCCCAGAATGACAGTCTTGCTGCATCTTAGCTCAAGCCCAGGCACTGATCATTACCTCTGGCTATAGCTCTAGTCAACAGCTTCTGTTGCAATACCATAATGCTCAACTACAGGGATGCAAACGAGCACAGGTGACAGATGGCATGGCATAGCATTTTAACAAAGATAAGGTCGTCTGGTTAAATCAGCTTACATCCTCTCAACCAGAGCAATGCAAAGACAGCACCGGTATGTGGGTGTTAATCTGCAAAGAGGACCGAAGACTGGTGGTGCTAACTCTGCTAATGTTAACTACACTTGGAGAATCAAGTTGACATTGATAATCTGATGACTGATCTGCTGTGTGACTGGATAAAATAGATTGTTAATGACTAGGAAACCTGTTTCTTCTGAACATCCCTAGTTTGAAGGGGGAAAAAAAGCAAATAGATAATAAAGACGCAATAAAATCATTTAAAAAAATCTCTTGGTCATACGTGACACACAAGTGCATTTCTGACAGTGAAAACTGAACATGTTTAGTTTGTTTTCAAAGGTGCAGCCGTATCCAGACGTGGATTTAAGAATGTATGATATTTTTCAGCTCTACAAGTCAGACAATGTAAAATATTAATGCTCCATTTTTGTTGTTTGTGTTGTATCCGTGCATGAGTGTGTGTGTGTGTGTGTGTATGTGTGTCCGGTGGTGAGGCTGGATACAGGAAGCCTGACTCTTTCCCTCTGACCTTCCTCCCTCTATTTATAAGCATTCTGTCTCAACAACACACACATCATTTCACCCTCTCCACTGTGCCTGCCCTTATTCTCTGAATTCAATCTGTATGATTATATCTCTGCTCCATATCCCAGAAAGTACCGACTTAGAATTTCATTCTGCTCTTTCCATTTTTTAATATCCCCCGTCAATCAACTTTAACATTTAAAGCACAGTGGCCAATTACACTTAAACGGACTCGCTCCGGTATACCCACAGAGGTTTTCTCAGGTGGATTCTAACTTTTTTTTTAACAACATTAGCAGAAGGCCTGTTGGGAACATGCTGCCAGTTTGTCTGTCATTCATTATTCCCAGAGGCTGAATGTGAAGGACTCTGCCGACTCTCCTCAGGTGCCCATTTGTTTTCAGGCTAAATGTCTAGACAGCCACTGGACAGACTCCCATGAAATTTTGTCCACTTTTCGCACTCACCCCCTCAGGTTAAGTGAGGTAGCTGTAATGATCCCTTGGCTCTCAGCAAGTGCCAACTTTGGGTCAAAAATTCCCAAATGTTTAAAGAAAAAAAAAGGAAAATGTCTGGCCTCTCCACCAGATTCTATTGCATTAAATGCTGGCATTCTAAGTGTAAAGGTCTTTACACACTGGGACTGACGCAGATATACGACGCGAAATTACGACATATTCGAAGGCAAATTTTTGACACAACAGGAAGCTGCTAAAATGATCAAATTACCAATCTGATCCAAAAAGCAAAAAGCAGTTGCAGCATCACTGGTGTTTTTCACTGCTTCTGAGAAAGGATAAGATGACTGAAATTTGCAAAACACTTTACCCAAGTGTTAAAAGGAGAGGAAAACAGTCCTCACTAAAGTTGTCATTGTAATTAGGACGCATTGAAGTGATATGAAGCCTATTTGGAACAGTGTCCTGAGTTACCGCTGCTTTAACAGAGGTGGACACACATCTATGGCGTCAAATTCACTCTGTACCATGTGAGCAAAGACAGCATTGCTGCAGACTTCTTGTCTGATTTGAATTTATATTTTTAACTTACTGTGAACTCACACAGAATTATTAGAGCCTATACCATGAAAATAGGACACGGATCATGTCTTTGCATTCCCCTCACATCTACTTGTTTCTAATCTTCCTTCCTGCATGACGGGACACAAAGTACAGATCCATATCTCAATATTTCTACATCTCTGAGGGATTTCTTAACACACTTACACGTCTGATGTTGTCCTTCAGAGAGAATGGTGAAGGTCTGTGCTTGTGTGTGTGTGTGTGTGTGTGTGTGTGTGTGTGTGTGTGTGTGTGTGTGTGTGTGTGTGTGTGTGTGTGTGTGTGTGGGTGTGCATGTGTGTGTGGGCCTGCCCTTAACTTCACTCCTCCATTGGCCTATATCGTTGTCCTATGAGGGAGGAGGAGATGGAGGAGGAGGAGGAGGAGAAAAAAGAGAAATACAAAGAAGAGAAAGTGAGATCAGAGGGAGAAATGGAGGTGAAAGGGATACAGAAAGGTTGCAGATGAAAGAGAGGACAAGAAGCTGTGTGAAGGGAGAGAAAGAAAAAGAGAGAGAGAGAGAGGGAGAGGGAGTGGAGGAGAGATCATCTGTAGGCGGTCTTGGCTTTGCCCAAAGGCCTTGGCTTCTCTGCTCATCCTCCTCCTCATCCTCTTCTTTCCTTCACACATTCTCTTTCTCCTTCTCTCCCACCCTCTTTTCTCTCCTCGACCTCAATCACCTCTTCACTCAAACATTGATTCCTCCATCCACCCACAGTTTTTGAAAATAAAAACAAAAGATTAAATGGGATGTTAGTCAACTAAAATTAAGATGTGACTGTTCAAGAGAAAAGTGGGTGTCCGGATCAAACACATCTCAATGAAACGGTTCAAAATCAAGGTAAAGGAGTTTTTAGAGGACACAACTTGAAGTTCAAAATGCTTCCTGCAACACTCATCAAGCAAATTATTTTGATATAGCTTGTAAAGTACAATAAATCCAACTCTTAGGAAATTAAATAGAAGTATTTCAAAATCTACACTTCAAGTTAATCCAAGATATTTGAAGGTGAGCTGCTTGGGTTGGGGCTCAAATTCAGCAGCCAGTCCACATTGTGCAACCCCAGTCTTTATTTAAAAAAAGGCAGCTATTGCAGCCAGTTAAGATCATTACAATCCATACCTGTGACCTGAAGCCCATTCACAGTGTCCCATGTGCAGCAGATTTTGTTTAAAGCATTAATTTACTATAATAAACACACAAAAAACTAAAATGCATGAGAAATATTTCCACTTAAATATTTAGATATCCACTGTACGAGCTAATATTTCAGAGGCCAACACTGCCTCTTCAGTCTCTCCCTTTCTTTCTTTCTTTCTTTCTCTTGGTCCAGCAGAGTCAGCAGAGTATCTTTTCCAAAACTCCCACTCTGTGATCCCACTCTGTTTCTATAAGTAGGAAAGAGAGAGTGAAGAGTGAGAGGAGAGCTGCTTATTGTCTGTGATCTGACTAACAGTCATAGTGGTGGAGTGTCAGCTCCACATAATGCTGGAACACACTCATACACACACACACACACACACATCCACACAGAGACGCACAGATTTCTGAGGGAGTGCCAGCACAACAAATAAATTATTTAAAAGGAGAAGTCAAATTAAAATGTTGAACAGTTTGAAGAATGTTTCAAGGAAACCCCAGAGGCAAGCCTGTGGACTATTTTTAAGTATTTCAATAGCCAGAAGAAGAGACATTGAAGGGGTTGGGCTGTGTAACCTGATATGATACGATACAACACAATACATTACTATAGATGTGATGTGATATGATATGATATGATATGATACGAAACGATATGATACGATACAATTCTAGAGATATGATATGATATGATAAGATACGATATGATACAATATGATATGATATAATGCAATAGGATACAACACAACACAACACTATGGTTATGATATGATATGATATGATACAATACAACACAATACTATGGATATGATATGATACACTACAACACAATACTATGGATATGATGATATGATACACTACTACACAATACTATGGACTTGATATGATATGATATGATATGATATGATATGATATGATATGATGCATGCAATACAAAACGGTAGGTTATAATACAGTATGGGGCGGCAACGCATTAAAGTTTGGTGACGCGCAATTCAAAACAATATGAGGCAATGTATGAAGCAACATCATATGTTATGATCCGATAAGATATAACACTACAAAACACAATAGGATACGGTAGGATAAGATGGGGTTTATGTATACAATACAGTGGACTTCAATATGTTTATACGATCATCTGTGACCTATGGGGTTTTTTGCCATTTAATGCAAAAAAAAACCAAAAACATTATTTTTCAAGACTTTTTTGTAAAAAAAAAAAAAAGCCGGCTTTGTACAACAGGAAAAAGTGCACTCATTAGACCTCGGCAAACCTGCTGTGCATGCAAAGTTGTACAAGCTGCAAGTACATACAAGCAAGGTGGTTTATGTTGGGGATAATATCGCTTTGATGCTGCAGAAAAAGCTCAATTATGTGAGGCGGCTTTTGTTGCTGTTATTATTCATCAGCAGCACTTTCTCCTCAGAGCTTGTAGAAAATGAGACAGATTTTCCAGCTTCATGTTCATGTTTGAATCAAAGGGAAGAAACTAAGAAGAAGAAGTAGAGAGGTTTTACTTTGTTAGAAGATAGCAGCATAGTTATGAAAGTTATAATTCTTTGTTTTTAAAAAGGTGTATAAGACAAAGAAAGCATCTGGTGAATTTCTTATACTTCACTGAAATGTGAGGGGTTGATTCCTAATACTGTGTACTGCGCCCCACTATGCTGTAGGAGCTTCCTTAAAGTATCAACACAAAGGTGTATTGGACGGGTAATGTTTTGTTGTTCAATGACAGCCCCACAGGAGGCATTAAGCCTGAAAAAAAACTCACTGCACCCTTAATGAACTATCAATAACACACAGAGAGACACTCTCACATGCCCTCAGGTGATTCACAGCAAACTTGTGGGGACAGGGCAAAGGTAAAAAGAAAATGAGATATTGATTTAACATGAAACCAAATGAGCAGTTTTGTCACTTCACACGTCTCTCAGTGATCACACCTCGTCATAGAGTGATAGGACTCTGACTGGATTCTCACTTATGATTAATTTTGTTAAATCATTCCAGCTCCTCTGAAACTGTGTGTCTTCGCTGTGCTTTTTTGCTGTATGGCTACATGTTTGGACAAGAGGAAAAATTCAGAGGAGGTAAATCTTTGAGGGCTTAATGGGAGGTTTTAACACACAATCTCTTCTGGAGGGAAAGTTTGGATTGAAAGTGATGCAAAACTCTTTCAGCAGCACAAACACAATGTAAACAAAGCCATTGGACAGACAAAGAGAAACGCAAATAAGCTCTGACAGATGTAAATTTGAGGATAAAGAGTTACAGTTTCTGGAACCACACCTTCAGATTCCTGAAACATACCCAGACAAGACTGCTCTAATACAGCAACAATAGACCAGTTCAGTTAGATACAACTGTGAAATCAAGAAGACAAATAGCTAAAGTCATCAATCCCCTTAACTGCCCCTCTGAGACGGGGCAGCCGGGCTTAAAATTGTGCCTTTAAAGGTCAAACAAGCATAGACGGCAGCCTCCTGTTAGCAGATAGTGACAGAAATAACACAAATTAATTTACAAGCCATCACAGATTACCTTCGCTTTTTAAGGGATTTACCAACAGACTGTGAAAATACACTGATCGTATCTGTCAGATAGAAAAGCCCTGGATGTCAGAATCACATGTGAGTGGATTTTATAATAAGTATGATACTTTCAGCACAACAATATTGAGTTTTATTGGGCAGTGTTTTAATCACTCCTGTCTTCTGTCCACCATGATTTCTTACTTCCGGCCTCACACGATGCATCAAATCATTATTTTGCAAGTCTGATGGGACAAAATGTGTTAAGGGAAGTGTAGAGCATAAAGGCAAACAATGTAAATGTCTCAAACTACTTGGGAATGTTTCTGATCTGGAACAACTTTTTGATTTCAATCCCTGGACTGCACTTGTACCAGCTCTTGTGTTATATCTACTATTCGAAGCACTTTGCACTACATGTCATTTGGCCTCCTGTACCAGCCTATAAGAAAACGACTCTTTAACAAGTAAAGTGATAACACAACTCTAAACACCCAATTAACATTATAAATATGCAGACTATTATCCGGCCTAGAAGGACAAACTACTAGGCATGCCCATCGAGAGCATAAACAGTGTTCACACATTGCACCAAGCTGAGCTAACCTGAAGTTCAATATGAGTCAACAAACTCGATTCAACCCCACTCAAAAGACCTCAACCTTCTTAAATGCTTAAAAGAGGATATCATCTCCATAAAGGTTGTACATTATGTAATGCGTTATCATATTTTTAAAATCAAGAGTTTTCAACATATATAGGCAATCAAATACATATACTATATGTATATATATGCAGGCCTGTGCTGCAGTGTGTCACAGTAATGACAGCCCTGCATATACAGTCTATTAAACCAGTCTACAATCAGCTATTGCATGTCATGAACCACAGCTAGAACATGGGAGTGATACCACCCTCTCCTCCTCACCCGGGCTCGTCCTCGCTCTCACATCTTCCCCTGACACCTACATAATTACACAGTCTGTCAGTGTGTGTGTGTGTGTGTGTGTGTGTGTGTGAGAACCAGCATGTAATGTGGGGGAGGCATCAGATTTGAGCTGTGCATCTGTATCTGACCTTTACTGCTTAGAATAGGTACACAGAGAGAAGACAGCAGAGAGCATGAGAAACCGAGAGAGAAAATGATTAAAAACTATAAAGAAGAGAAAAAGAGAGGAGAGGTGGCAGACAGAGAAGCTTTATACACAACAAGAGATGATATTGGGATAAACAGATATGAAACTCTGACAGGTAAACAACAAACGTGCAGAAAATCATTCCTCGTACGAAAAAATCTTTAGAGAAAGTGAGCGCCATAAAACAAGCTAACTGCGGTGTCTCTCTAACCTCAGTCTACAGCTGCCTAATAAAATTAATTATTTACTAATGGCTCTCATCTGACCTGAGCAATTAGTGCTCACACACATAAACACACACTAAAGCACACGGGGAAAAAAAAGAGAAAGCAAGATGAAGGTGCTGGCTCACTAATTATAGCGTGTCTCCGCAGCTGAGGTCTGCGAGGACATGTGTGTGTGGGAGAGCTGGTGTGTGCGTGTGCAGAAAAAAAAAGTAAAAAATAGTACAGACAAATGTTTAACTTGAAAAATAACTTTCCAACAAAGTTACTATTCAAAGTTAAATTCACCTAATAGTGTGTGTGTGTGTGTGTGTGTGTGTGTGTGTGTGTGTGTGTGTGTGTGTGTGTGTGTGTTTCTGATTTTGCCTACTTGTGGGGACTCATTACCGACTGAAGGTCTGTTTACTGGGGACAGCCTGTCTGACTGCAACGCCATCTCAGAGGAGAGGTTATTCAACACATTAAGTAAGACATGATATGTCCATAAGCTACGTTACAATACGATATGATACAGTCAGATAGGAAACAATACAGTACGATACAATACAACACAGTGTGATATGGTTACGATTAGGACTGTGTGATTCTATGATCGTGATCGATAATTGTGATAAATTTCAGTTCGATCACGGTGATCAGTTGTGAGCATATTTACTCGATCAGACATAGCGGAAATGTGCGTCACAACAGCCAATCAGAGTCGAGCTTTTCTTGCTCACTTCTGTAAGTTGCCGGAGAAGTTAACAGAACAACCAAATGCGGTCCCAGACGATATGACAAAATATATTATAATCTTTTTTTTTTTGCCAAATCGTCCAGGCCTAGTTATGATATATGTTATAATAGGATGTGATACAATACAATACAATTCCATAAAAGAATTGGCTAGGATCTGATATAATGTAATCAGATTAAAATTTGAATATGAAATACTACTAAAAACTCCTAAAGTCCTGTAAAAACAGAGCAAAACAAAAAACAGAAGGGTTAGTCAACCCATTTACAAAACCACAAATCTGCTGCCCAATATTCAGCCAATACGTTGACATTGAGTACCAGCAATCAGATAACCAAATCCTAAAAGTCGCCTGCCTGCCTCCTTGTTGATATTTTCCCACACTGCTAGTAAGGGGATTCATTCTTCCCTATTGAGAAGCTCCATCATGTATTAAATTTCTGACCTTACCTGAGTTTATAAACCCTAAAAAGAGCTCTTCACCTCTTAAATTCACACTCACAGTTTGGCAAGCAAAAGCGCTAAAACTACAAGAGTAGGTTAAAGATAAAGTACTTATAATTGACTGGTTTCATCGCACCATCGTGAAATGTAGACACGCTAACTGACCTGAAAAGGCGATAATGTCTCTGCCATGAAAAATACTATCATGAAAATTCATGCAAAAAGGATCAAGCGGTCAGTTTCAATCTTCCCACACATAATATTTTTAAAAACTGCGTGAAGACAAATGAGCATAACTGGGTGATCAGTTGGTGATAAAATGTTTCTACAGTGAGAAGAAGCAGAACTGATTTTTGGGTCAGTGATTAAGGTCAGGGTTAGATTTGGGGTCAGTTTAAGTCAATATCCTCAGAATACTTGACTAAATATGAGTGCATGTGTGTGTTTGAGTACTTATGTACCATTTGACTTTGAATGGGGACTCATCGTTCTGAGCACTAAGAGATCATCAGTCCTCTGTAATCCCACCTGCACAGTCACACACAAACGCATAGGAGACAGATCCTAGAGGCCAGGGTTAATCCGTGCAGCACATACATACACGTTAACAGCACTGTTTATGTCAGCGTATATAAATAGATTCCTATAAATAGAAAGGAATGTAGATGTACAGTTACTGTTGGAGAAACACGTGAAGAAGGATAGCCCAGAATCTACTTTATCCCGCTGAATATCCACAGATAACAGATAGTAGGAAAAACAATCTAACAGAGACAGAATAAACCTCCTCCTGAACAAACAGTCCTCTCTGGATGTGGAGCTGACGGAGCAGCTGGCTGTTTGAGCTCCTCTAAATTAGTCAGCGTAAATTATCAGGCATCAAAGCCGCACATCTCTCTTATCTATCAAAACCTTTGAAATGCATTTAAATAGATGATTACAGCAGACAATAAATCAAATGAGAATGAATTTTATGAACGAAAAATGGCCTTTTCTACGTCCCTTTGCTGAAAATACATTTGATAGGCCACTGAAATATGAGACATTACAGTTAAGCAATGAATAGTGTTTTACAGAGTTCATTTCCAAACGGATAAACAAGAGTGCTTTAGGTTTGCTTTCACATTTTTTTGAGCATGCAGAAAATTGTCAGTATGGAGAGCAAAAGCAGGCATAGTACAATCCTGCAACATACCTCAGCTCAACACATGGTCATTGCTCAAGTTGCTGACTTGACTGTAAACACTGAGGTGCATGGAGAGGAGGTCTTGGCTGAAGGACTTCAAATGCTTACTTACAAACAGGCTAGCATGTGTTTCGAGAGGTATGAATTCCTGTTAGATCATGACTGTCATTAGATTTCAAGACGGTCAGTTTATCACTTGTTGTCTGTTCAATATTCAAGTGATGCCTATGATAATACCTCATACCTTTTACAATCCTGCAGCTCATAGTTAATAAAAAAGGTAGAGGTACTCACACAAGACAGAAAAGCAACAGATCTGGATGATTCATGTTAGCCAAATAATGCACTATTAAAGGGATATTCCGGCATAAAATTACTTTCCTTGAAGTAATAATCACCATAACAATCATTTTGCTTGGAACACAACATGCTGCATGACCTGATATTTAACCAAAACAAGGTTCATACAAGAGCGAGGAAGAGACAGAGTTGCAGTTGCAGTGATGGAGTCAGTGTCACCTCAGCGGTCGACTCTGCAGGTTCATTATCGACTCAAAGGAGACAGATGGGATCTTTGGAGGGAGAGGAGGTGCTACTTCAGGAGAACTGATAGAGACCAAGAAAACAGGACTGAAGGACATTATTTCTGTGCTATATTGTACAGCATCTTAAGAACAACAGTTAAGGTTGTGTTTGCAAATAAACAATTATAACACTCAAATTCAAACTAATAGCATACACTGAAGCAACCATTGGTGGAAAATATGAATGCTACAGTTTTCAGTCAAAATCCTCTTTCTTCATGTTTTATCGCTAATTTTAAAGAACATTTCTTATCTGAGGAATCCAGCCTTTACCCAGCTACATTTAAACCAGACTGTTCACACCGTCAGTAAGCATCTAAACCAGAGTACAAGCCTGCCAATCATCCTGTTTACCTGTCTTTACTGATAAGGCTGGGGTTCAGTACGGCGATAAAAGCTGCACAACGACTCCATACAGAGGAGATCAAACACAAGACTTCCAGCTTGGAGACAGCTTCAGTCTGCTCAGTTAGTCTGTCAATCAGCCTTTTAGTTTATCTGCACGTCCAGTCTCATTTACAAATAATGGTGGCGTGTTGATCTGTCTGGTTCCATTATCTGCATAGTAGCTCTGGTTGGTGTTGTTGGTGTTGTTGGATGTTTATTCACTGTTTCAGTGCAACTTTGGAAAAAACTAATCAGACTAAAGGTCCTTTCACACCGGGAGTGTTTTTTTTGTGCGATTATTTCGGACGTCTATATTTTTTTTCGAACCCATATCCTGTCAATACAAGCATTCACATCAGCAACATTTTCCCATCCTGCGATATTGCTGCATTAATTTTTTCGTATAACAGTCAAATTTTCTTAAGTTTCTCATACTGTGTGTCCACTTCTGACCAATCAGATTGCGTGTTGTTGTGACGTCAGATTCACCGGTATATCCAACATGGCTGACCGGCTGATTGTTTACGTGTCGGAGAACAGTGCTTTTTGATTAAAAAAAACACAAATATTACAAAGATAACGACCTGAAGGACAACTTGTGGAGAGTCATAGTGTCGGATCTCTCATATGACGATGGTTTGTGTGCCTTTAACAGTTTGCTAAATGTTTGTTTTAACTTTCATCTGCGCTAAGTAACTTTAGCTCGTAAGCTAACCTGTTCAGATACAACATACCGTATGTATTTTCACTGTCTCAAACTCAATTGCGTTGCTGTCACAGCACCGTTAGAAAGTCGATTATATCTGTAACATTCAAACAACCTTCCAATTTCACCTTTACAGTTAAGATCTGCATTGCGTATATTTGACCGTTAAATTAGGATTCGATTTTTGATCAGACAACCCTATTTACTCATAAACAAAGAGATATACTGTAAGATGCCACTTTGGGGGTGACCAAATTCAGAACACACCACAAGTTCCTCTTTGCAGCTTTTCACTGTTGACTTGTGGGTAAAAAAAAAATAAACAGAAGTAGAAAAATAGAACATTTGGACACATGTTGGTTTCTTTCTGTTGTGCGTTTGAGGCAGTTTCAATCTGTAACCCTCCGAGAAGAAGAGTGTGTGGACTTTCCAAAATTTACAACTTCTCAGTCATGTGCCTCTTTCCTTTACATCAGAGGAATGTAAACAGAGGCCTACAGTACATAAAGAAGCAAGGGGGAGTGGACGTCACTGCAGTTTAAACTTCATTATAGCAGATTCAAGGCGCCCAGACCAGCACAGCCCTTTTGATTATTCTCTGTAGTTTCAATAGTATAAACCTTTTTGTTCCTTTTGGGGTGTTTCTGACCTCTCAGGTTACAGAAAGTTAGTTTAGATGAAAGATTTGACAGTCAGGTTTTTAACAATAGATCTTTGTGAAACCCTCCTCTGATGAATAATACATCAAGTGTCTAATACAGAAGGAAGCACTTGAGTAATCTTCAACACGTCAAGGTTTTTGCTTCTTCTTTATTACAACCTGAAGATCTACTTCTCTTTTCTTTCCTCTTCTGCCTTTCACTCTTTTTAGCCTTCATTTCAAAGCAGGAAAAGCCTCTTACAGCTAACCAGAGGACTAATAAGGAGCGGTTCCTGTCAGCCAATCCAGCCATAATGCCTCAACACACATGCATTACGGGTAAAATAGCCTCAAACACACACACACACACACACACACACACACACATAGAGTCTGAACCACTCCTGAAAAGGCCAAGAAAGGAGAGAGAGAAAATCCCTCCACTATTCCTAAAACAGAGCCCATCGTTCCTCGTCTTCTTAGCGGAAAATGATTGATATGCATAAGCATACACAAACACAGCACCAGCCAACTGGAGCAGTGTTACTCAGAGAGAGAGGGTAGAGGAGGGATAAACTGACGCCTCTCTGTCTATAATGTTTGTGTGTATAGAAGGATAATGACGGAAGGGAGCGTAGGAAACACACATCACATCGACATGCATGAAGCACAATAATACAAAAACACACTATTTATCAGCTGGGGAAACGATCACCAGACTCTCACAGTGTTCAATTGTTTGAGATTGCTAATGCGAAGTTACTTGCTAATTTGCATTCTGACACAAACCAGTGGAAATGATCAGTTAATGATGGCTAACGAATTGATGGCTACAAATGACAATCACCGATCAATTAAAAAATGCTGTGATTGGCTTCAATCTGATGGTTAAGAAACTTACCAAACAATGAAACTTGACAACCCCTTTTCAGCACAGGCCTGAACCAGAGTATAGAAGTTAAAAAAATAATCTAGATAGCCTTGCTTGATTTTAAAACAGGCTGACAACCATGAAAATAACAAGAAGCTCCATCTTCATGTACAGAAAAACAATATTATTAATGTATTCTTTCACCATGTAGGCAGTCAAACAAGCCAACAGGTATCAACTTTATGTCTCTTTCAGGGACACAAGACCAACAAGATGGACAGCCAAGACTGGAGTTAACAAGCTGGTGAAACGCCAACTGTTGCCTAAAATAGCAGCAGTTGACCTGCACTGCCTTTTGAATTATCCATACATCCATACAGCTTATCTCTCCCCCTCCTCCTCCTCCCCCTCAATATCATCAATATGCATGAACTGTATATCTGTTCATCCGTTCTGAGGATAAGAGGGAAAATCGTGTCAGTGAGCCTTGTATTTCATCAACAATTGGTGCTCTGATCATCTGCTTAAAAATTCATGAGTGTCTTTAAGCTGCCTGGACTCTGAGCCAAGCGTTCCACTGAATTTAACATAGAGTGTGCTACAAAACCGACTCATACACCGCTTGTATAAAACATAAGGGACTAGCTCTTCCTGTCGTATGATTCTGAGTGCACAGGTGATTTCAGGTGAAAGCTCTCATTCCTTATTGATTTCATTGGCTAAATCCACTTTGGTTGTGACAGGAGAGGGAAGACAGAGAGGAGCCGGTGGGTTATAAACCAAAGGAGGGAAGAGCTCTTTGTGGTAGTTACTAAAATATATTTTATCTCTTAGTCATTACAGACAGTCAAATTATTTCACCAGCTCCAGAAAAAAAAAATTATCATAATTCATCCTAAGGGAGACATAAATGGGTGCACCAAATTTAACGGCAGCCATTTCAGTGGCTGAAGTATAAAATTAAAAAACTTGACCCACATTTGGCCCCTTGAGAAATCGTCATAGTGCCATCAAAGTAGAAGAGATTCAACCTCTGGGAACAATGAATGTCTGTGTGAAATGTCATCGGGAAACTGTTGAGGAATTTCTCATAAAACATAAAAAGTCTACCTTGACATGGTGAAGGTAAAGTCAGTGGATTACCAAAGACTTAATACATAGAGGTATTTATCTGGAGACCAAAAAGGCCTTGAAGGTGCTAATTTAATGTGGAAAATGTTGGAGATATTCTGCTAACAAAGTAAAAAAAACTTTTAACTCCCTCTTGGTGCCAAAATGGTCAATCTCTTTGGCTTTGGGGTTCACCACAGTCAAAGAGGTTTAACCACTGGGAACCATGGGAGTTAATGTTATATTTATTGGTTATCCAATCAACAACTTTAAACTTTTTCAAAAAGTCCAACTATTGGTGGCCTACAGAAAAAGTTCAGGAGTGAAAAGCGTAATTTTTTTTTTACAGAGGTGTGTAGTCATGAAACCATGAACTCCTATAATGTTGTACTATTTTAGACAAGAAGATTTGGGAACAGATATAGATGTGAACTTAACTTTGACACAAATGTTAGCATTCGTTAAAATTCAGGGGATCACCAGAGTCATTAGGGTTCAGCCTCTGGGAATACTGAGTATTTGTGTTAGTTATTTATTTATTTTTACCACAAAACAAAAATGTCAAGCTCCTGGTGATACAAGGGTTCATCCTCTTGGGATTGTGAATGTTTTTTAAATATGTGATTTCAATATATCAAACCATAGTTCAGTTTCAGTTTTGACTAAACAAGTAGAATAGCCCACGAGGAAATCTACATTGCCAAATGTAGAGCTAGATAAAAAGTGTGGCTAAAAATAGAGAAGTAAGCTAGCAAAGTAATGCTGACTAATGACCAAATTTGGTGCCTTTAGCAAATGAGGTGTGTCAGATGTGACTTCTAAATTTAAGTTTTGACTTCTGTTTACAGTGCACTCTTAAGTACCCTGTCGGCATTTTCTGGAAATGTCTCGGTACAAACTCTTCAGCTCGGTCAAACTATCTGATTCGTTCTCAGCATTTAAAGGCACAAGCTGATTGTTTTGTACCAAGATGTTAAAAAGACACATGAGTAGTCAATGTGTTCACTGCTAATTCAACTGTTACTGCTCAAAACAATTTAACATGTTCGATGTAGTCTCCTCTTGTGTGTAATGATTATTTTTTCTGTCAAACTTAATTTCCCCAGGGAAGGCCCGAGCTGTTGTACAACAGTGTAATGCACTACATTGGCTCGACAATGACTGTAAGAGGTCTGGTACAACAGAGGCTCCAGATCTTAAGTATGTATTCCTTGAGGCTGCTGACACGTGTGCATTGTTTATATGAAAGAACTGAGAACTGGGATCACAAGGTTAAAAATTAATGAATTCCCAAGGCAGGTAAGCCTGTGCAACCTGATACAGGCTTTACAAGAAGTCTCAACACAAACAAGCCCCCCTAACAAACACATTCACGAGGGAAGAATGCAGATGGTTTTGCCAAGAAAATAAATCTGTGCTGTTTGGAATGGAGTTAATAATAAATGGTAAAGTGGCAGAGCTTTTCATCAACTGGTTTGGTTTCCATAAGCAGCAGATGATGTTTTCATTTGTATAAACCAAAGGACGATTAATTAGATTTTGATTTTTTCAGTCTTGACCGGGGTGTAGGAGAAATTTTAGTCAATTTTTTGCCTAGTAAACCCTACCAAAGAGTTAAATAACAGCCCAATTTTTATGTATACAGCAGTGGCGATTGCTCTAAGACTGCAAGGGAAGCTCGGCTTCCCTTAAAATGTCACCCCCCAAAAAAAAGAAAAAGTGGTGAAATACGTACTGCTGTGTGTACATTTCATTAACTAAATACGCACTAGAAAGCCTTCATCTTTTGTTCAGACACTGTGATAAGAAGCTGATAATTATAGGTAACCGGCATAACTTCGTTCTCATTCATCCTCGCAGCGCCTCAGCGCTTTAAACAGCCGGACGCTGGGCTTCTGCTGACTTCAATGTGGAAGCTTAAAGTGGGTTGTTCCAGCAGCAAAACTAGACGCTCATTGGATAAATGCTGGGCTTTGTCCCGCCCAATGGAAGCTAAGCTTCACTGGAGTTCTATGGCGAGAGGGCGGTCCCGACTTTCTCCCGGACTGCAAGCTTCTGCATCCATGATTGGATGAGCTGTCTGAGGCGAAATCCTTTTTTGATTGACAGCTAAACAAGCGAATCAGCGATCTTGAAGAATAAAACATCTACCAGAGCATTTTCCAAGTCATTCATTCCGTTGTTCTTAACTGCTCCGGAGACTTTACCGATCCTCAGCGACTTCTGTCTTTATTAAAAACGACTGCCGTTGTGTTTGGCGACTCTGTTCTGTTACATACTAATAAACAAATACAATTATGATGTAGGCCAGAAAAATGAGCTTCCCCTCATTGAAAGACCAGCAGCCGCCACTGGTATACAGTATACCTACTTTAGGCTGAACATAAACTCTTTATATTGAAACTGTTTCTATATAGATTTTTTAATTGCATGACTGCTTTTGAAGTTCGGCCAAATTTCAGCCCAAATGCATGTCGTTTGCTGTGCAGTGTGAAAGGGGTTATGACAGCCAATCATGGCCTAATCAGCTGCTCCTGACTGATTGGATGAATTTCTGGCATGATCAAAATTGCGGTTGGCTGTCTGCACACTCTGGCACAGTGAAAGCAGCTGATTCCCCAACTTCAGGGACTTTTTTCCTGAATGTGCGCCTGAAACGCCATCTGAAATACACACAGACATACGACGATCAGCCAGAACATTGTAGCCACCTCTGTCATCTAATGTAGTCCAATAGAACAGCTCTACCACAAATTATAACTAACGAAGTTTCTACAATATCAGCTTTTGTTGTAATGTCAGAAAGGTGATGATTATGCTTTGTGTTCATAATCAAAGCCACGTTCTGACTTTAAACTCCACGTGTTGGAGTTTTTAAACAGATCTATGTTGGTATTAGTCACAACTCTGTCCTGATTTAACTTGAACAGCGTGAGCGCATATATCATGAGCTTCTGCCGTGCATTATTAGTGATTCCCTCATACTGTGTGGGTTAACTTTTCACCGACACTACAAATTCAAAATTCGGCTGTAACTCAGCTAATGTTGTCATCGGCAGCTCAGCTCATAGCCCCCTGAACATTCTGAATGGCGATCAATCAGATTAAATCAGAGATCAGCTAATTTTAAACTCATAAACTCTAAGTTGCTGTATCGCTAAGACAGACCTTAAATGCCCTCATGTAACACTTGAGGACCGTGTTGAAGGTCATGCAAGTTGGCAGGCTTGTTTCATTTTTAGAACAAGTTAACTTTCACTGCCTCATTTGATGTATCAGTTCTCCTTTGGGTATTACAGTAATGTGTTTTTTGGTGCATTACTCTCGATCCGTCACCATCGTCTGGTTATCAGGTTTTCGCCTGCTTCATTTATGCTGTTCCTGTCTCATACAGCTCATCCAGTCGTGACTCACCCCTGACTTTGTCTCAACGTTAGCCTTTTTTCCCCCTTTCTCTCTCCCCTATCTTTTTATCCTCCCTTTGTTCTTCCTCCCCTCTCAGTATTTTGTCCTAATTGAAGGCTGAAAAGAGTTTTATATTCTGGCAGAATCGAATGATGAAAGGCCTTTGATCAGTGTTTACCCCTGCAGGTGGAATGCAGCAGTCGCAACATGAGAATCATCTTAGTCTTTCTCTTCTTTCCTTCTATGCTTGCGTCTCATGTGTCACTCCAGCCTTTTCTACTGTATACTGAAGCCATGAAGCAGAGAGCATATGTGACTCTGGTATGACAAGCACTTATTGTGATCTGTTGTTTGTGAAGTGGGCTGTAAATAGTGGGGGGATAATGTTACAACATCCTGTCCTGTGGCAGTTTCTTTCTGCACCATTTCCCACGAAGGCGGTGGTGAAATCTCACCACATGATAAGCCGGGTGATGAAATCAAGAGTTTGTTTCTTTGTATTTTTCCCCCCTTGGGTCGTGTTGGCATTTCATACCAGCAGAGTCAGGGTCAAGATCAGCTGTGTAGTGAGCCAGCTGGAGGCTTTAGCAGAGGTTTAGGTGGTCATGAAGAGTCCTCTGTCAATCCTGTGGTGCTGTGATAATTGATTCTGCATGGTGCAGATCTGGGTCTTGATATGTCTGCAGCTCAGAGAAGAATTCAGGGACAGAGTGGTGAATAAATCAGAGCACAGACAAACAAACGAATCAACAAACAGCTAGAGGGAACTACAGCGAAGCGTACCTCAAAGTAGATCCAGTTTCTAGTCGACTGCTTTTCAGAATCACTAGAGCAAAATAATGGATCATAACTGTTTGTCTTTTTTATTCAGCATGCGCATTAAGTCTTTCCACAACAACCAGGGGCAAAGACAGACTGAAAGTTTTCTCTTAACACTTCAAATACAAAACTAAGTGATTACTCATGGCTGTGCTGCATTGTTCTGCCTTTGTCTCTGTCTATCAGTGGCATCAGGGCTGAACTACAACTCATATTCCTTTGGTGTGGTTATGGTCCCTGAATCCTACTTTTAACATACTTTATTGGCAACTGGCTGAAGAAGATATTGTGGATAATGTTTACAGTGGTAGATACAGTCTGGTAGATACAGATTGACTGACAGACCATAACAGGGATGGCAGCCTTCCATTAGCACAGTCAGTGATAGACACAATGACATTTTAGTATAATGACTATAAAAAATCATCATTAATTACCTTTGTTTTTGAGGGACTGTATCTGAAAACTTACACTATTTCAGAAACATTTTGAGTCTATCACCAGAAAACTGCCGGTCTAACGAAGTGAGTAGATTTGAGTGGAATTTACAGGAAACTGGTATGTCATACTGTTCTATTTTTTGACCTGATATCACAAACATATTTAGTTTTTAATATTTAGCATATGACAGCGTTTGGTACCATTCCTGTCTTCTGCCTTTTGTAATATGTTAAGGCCATTATTTTGCGAGGCACACAAAAGCAAGTAGAAGGCATCAATAAGGGAACCGTTATGGGCTTAAAAATATTTTTATTGAGGAAAAAGTTTGAGAGCACTAGCTTTGTTAATCTATAATCTAACCTGTGGATTATTTAAGCATATTTTCAGTCAATTTTCAGCAAAAGTATCAGTATTTTGATAATAGTTGCTCAAGTGTGAAGATTTATGCTGTTCTCATAAATGACGGTTAACTGGATATTTGGAAGAGGTTGCACTATTTGTTCAATATAATAAAAGCTATGTGCAGGCTTTACATGAATCTCCAATCAATCTGAGACACTATTCCCTAAAGATAGGAGTGCATTAGTCGTAGCTTTGCATTAGCTGCTCGAAACCAACTGAAAAACTTGAGTACAATTACCACAATACAAACCACATCGCAAAAATCCCTGCATATGAAATCCATTCCCATTACTTCCAGTTCCAGTTCCAGAATACTCTGAATATTTTATGTTTCTCTTCATATCGCCATTAGTCAATGATGACATTATAGTAATAGAGTGTTCCGGTAAGGTTTTCAATATTGTTGATGTCTCAATGCATTTAAAGACTTCAGAAAAAGTGTTAAGGGATCATGAGTTGGATGTGAGTACAAAGGAAGTGAAGATGCACTGATTTAAAGGCTCATGGGGTGAACAAGTATCTGTTTAGACATGTAGAAACTCCATGAAATGCCCAAATGAGCCACTGACCATGAGTGGCACAGATGAGCAGGAAAAACAACATCAGTGACTCACTTACAGATTGAGTGTCCGGCCAGTACTCTGACTGGCAAACTAAAGTGATGTCTTAACGGAGCGGTCGGCATGCTGACTAACTGTTTGGCATGAAACACACTTACATGTACACACAGAGACACACAAAGCGCGTGTGTTTCTGAGTGAGGATGGGCTGTCATGCAGGGAGTCGGTGAGATATCTAAGAATAGATGAATAGGGGAACAGTATTCTGGGAACACACACTCACACACACACACATAGCAAAGTGTGACGAGTGTCTTACAGATAAGTTGCACGTGCCTTCCTCTGCCATAAACACATCCTACCACACACACATAAACACACACACTCACTCACACAGTGTCTTTGATGCTGGCCGGCATCATATCTCAGCTCTTTCATATTGCCACATATGGTAATTCACTTCTTGGCACTGGACACTTCAAAGCTATGTAAACCACCTTCTTACAAACTGTCTCCTCTGAGCAGCTAATGCCATTTCCTCCACATGGCTGAGTCCATGAAGAGGAAAATTCACAGATTATCCACAGCTTTATCCATTAAGGTCAGAGGTCAACATAACACAAAGGCATGTAATAGACACCAGTGTGAGTGTCTACGATTGTTATGGAGAGTTAAGTAGAGAAATGCTAAATAAAGACTGATGATTGTGTGGCGTCAAAGCCACAAAACTGCATTCATCCAGCACTAACAGATTACTAGAATACTGTGGAGGGTTAACAAAGCAACATGAGAGGAACTTCTTCCCATTGTCCTTCAGAATATCAAGGAAAAGCATATTGAAATTTTAGAGCGAAATAGGCATTAAACTACAGTGGCCCTAAAAGGCAACTACACAAAAAAAGTCAGCACACAAAAATCAATTTCACTGAACTAGAAAGATATTACAGCAGACACATGATCATTTCATTAAAGAAAAATATGCTGTGCTTCAGAAACGAAGCTCACACACTACTCATGTAAAATAAAAATACTTTGTCCTGTAAAAAAACATTTTATCGTACAAAAAAAGAGTTTTATCAAAAGACAAAGATTTGAAGAGACACAAAAATTCCATCAAGACAAAAAAAATTCCAAAAACACAAAAGTACTAATAGTAACACAAAATAATATAATAAATAATAAAAATTTCAGAAAAATAATTCCTTCAAAAATATTTTAAAATTTAATAAAACTTAATGTAACCCAAAAATATTTACAAAAGCTTTTTAAAATGGCAAAAATATTTTTAATTGTTACAAAAATATTTCACGAAAAAACAGAAAACAATACTTAAAACACTAAAATAGTACATGAAAAGCAGATACAATTGACATAATACAAAAAAAATCTTATTTATCACAAAAACATTTCATAATACAGAGAGATATATTTCTTGATATATGTTTTTTTGCATTTAGTGAAAAGTTATATTGTTTGGTGATTTTTTTTTGCCTGACATGAAATGTTTATGCTGTTGACTTCCAGGGCCACCGTACTGAACAGATGTTTGTTTGTTTTTCTGTTTTTTTTTTTTTATAAATAGTTTCCAAGAAAAACAACCGCAGTAGTTACAGTTGTTCTGTTTCAAATGAAATTAATCTATCAGGGTTTTTCCAGTACATCTGTTAACAGTTCCTAATGAGCTCTGAGTAAAATGAGCGGAAAAGGCCACAGAGTAGAGGGTGACAGGAGTGGAAAATATTCTCTCAGTCATGCTCAGACACTGTTTTCATTTCAACCAAAGAGCAGGTCCCCTTAGTCATCTGGTCACTTTTACTTTTGGTCCCATTAAAAAAAACATGTACTTGGTTTGTATCTTACAAAATAACTTCACAGATCCCTCACAGCAAGAGCACTGTTTCAGCTAAATATTAAATGCAGAGCTGCATTTATGTATAAAAGTCACAGTCACACAACAGAGGGTTTTACACAGCCAGGCAATTCAAACATTAACTCTATATAAAATAGATGACAGGCATCAATTTCCTCCTGTTGGACAAAAGTGAAACCAAAATACAGTTCCAAAAGGATACTGTCACAAAGCTGTTCTATTGCTTTAAGAAAAGGCAGCATCATGGGATTCATATGTTATCTGGGGTGAAGTTCACTGCTCAACTGCTCGCATTTGCACACCTCTAACAGTTGTTACAGGAGCTTTACAATCTGCCTGACAAAATGTTGCTCCCCCAGAAGCTACTCATGACCAAAACAAATAGTTTCGCAGAAGTCTGCAATATCAAAATAGACATGCTTACAAAGACCATCACAAAAATGGAAGTTCCTCATCTTCTGCATGTATTTCAGACGTCTATGAATTAGTCAGGGTTTCCTCTAACATGCACAGTTTCAGTGTTTACTGCTTACTCCTCAGACTGAGGTGATGAATCAGTAAAGGATTCTCCTACTGTTATAAAATCAGAGCAGGAAAACACACTGTGGCACCCCCCATGATGAACAATCCTGGAAACCTTACTTAAGCAGAGAAGGTTCTCCCTCAGGGAAAACACCAAGAGGGAGAGAAAATGACTCTAAATGATGATACAATAAGAGGTGAAAGAGTGCTGAGTCTTCCCTGAGTAATGTCTTTCTTTTCAGCACATATGGGCCCACAGCATGTTCAAAGAAGCAAGCAGGTCCTCATAAATGTAGAAAACAAGCAATGCGGTGATCATCATCTGTCTGATGTACAGTATTTCAATCAGATTATACGGTGCCATCCCTTCTTTCATATTAGATTAATTTTATTCCTAAAAGGCAATATAATTCTTGTTTTATGTGCTCACATGATGCATGTATACAATCTGGTTAGGAGACTATCTGACCGGTGAAATAAAAGGCTCAGTGTGGAGTGATAGTTCATGTTAAATTGAAATGTCTTGGTGGATATATAGGGAGGCTTAATCCATCATTTAGAGGGAAAATATCTTCTTGCCAGATACATCTTAAAGGTTGAGTGAAATATGATCACAGTATCAACACATTATTGGTTGAATTAATGAAAATAAAGACATATTCTGTCCAAAATGGTCTGCAAAAAGGTGGTTTTGTGCTTTTTTTCATATTTTACAAACAAATATTGAGTTAAAATATCTGATGTCAACACTGACTGTGGGCAAATTCAAATTGTAGGGTGAAGATGTACCGGAGTAATCCCAAAATAAGACTACAAGCTGGTCTTCGTAGCTTGTTCAAAAAGTGAAATGAAAAAATGCTCAATTTGTGACATCACAAATTGGTGATTTTTTGCATCATAAACATAACTTGCTCTTTATTGCTGGTGAATTCTGGGGCAGTTTTGGGGTCCAGAACATATGGCCATATTTTATACTTTGTCATGATAAAAATTTTGCAGCATGACAACAGTGGCATTTCACAATACAGACTAGTGTGTGTGTGTGTGTGTGAGAGTGTGTTTTTACGTGTGTGTGTTTGGTCTCCGGCCAGTTTTCACTATCAACAGCAGCTGCCAGTCACACCAGGGTGTCAAGCTGCTGCTGGCATTCACACACACTTGTTCACATATACAGACACACACACACACTCACACAGTGACACACACACTGCTGAAAAATCAATACTGTTTCCCCCCCTAACCCCCTTCCCATGCTCTAATACACCACAGCTACAACACCACAGGGAAATGCACACTCATGCACACATTGTATTAAATGTTTTGGCCCATCACTGACAGGCCTTCTGTCTGTGTTAGTAAGTATGTTTGTTTTTTCAATGCCAAAGGGAGGAACAGGGCCACGTACAGACTGTTTGGACTGGGGTGGCCAAGTCACCTATACATCTGCAGCATGAAAGATAGTGTGCACACACAACTGGACACCTTTTATTTACTGTCTTTGTCTCCACTAGTTGTACTAACTTTGACTTGGCAAATCATGAATTGTATTTGTAGCGTAGCGGAGCAGGTTCTTTTGGCGCACTCACTTTGTGTGTTTTGGTGTTTTTTCACCTCTGCATTTGTCTGCACCATCCCCTTTCAGACAGCATTTAGGCAGCCAATCACAACAGCGTCTGAAAATCATTACACCTTTGCCCAGTCAAATCATTACATGGATAATGTAGCAGGGCTCGAGAGTGCCGTTACACTCGCATTTGTGAGTAAAAACAGATGTGTGCAAATTGTAAAATGTATTTAGGGGCATATGTGTGAATAACAAAATCAGCCAAGGCAACAAACGTGTTAGTTTTAGGTTGGATATTCGACAGACATTCACTGTGGATCTACCTGTGTCTCCTCACTCTCCCTAACCGGGAATAGCAACAGCAGTGCGGTTAAATCTACTCGGCATCCTCGCTGTCAACATCGTGTGCGGTGATATGACAAACTCAGAGGCTGCAGATCATTCACTTCAGCTGATTTTGCTTTTTGTATACGCTCTGCCTAAAAGACAACTAGGGCATGTTATTATACTTCAAAAAAAGACATTTCACAGACTCTCAAAAGTGCTAACAAAAGAGATAAATCTATATTTAATTACAAAGAAAAGAAAGACCAGCATTCTGATGCAGCACAGTCCAAATAGTGCTAAGCTCCACTTAAACCAAGTCAAATAACCAATTTCAGCCCTGGACTTTGGTGTAACTTCTGGGGTGGCCAATTTCAAGGGGCCATGCCACCCTCAGCCACTCATCTGAGCACGCCCCTGGTGAGCAGCATAAAGCTTGTCATAATGTGTGTAGCCTGTGAGTGAATTTAGCTTTCAAGTGAGCAGAATAGTCTGTCATATATTCCCCTCCCTTTCAGTTTCGTGTCTAGTGTCTGTGTTCATAAGCTTTAGCCAGCTTACACGGAATTCTTACTACGGCAGCTAAAAACAGCAGAATTCTCCTCAGAGTCCGATATGACCGAAAGGACTGGGGGACACAAACACACACAAACGCCAACATATCCTCCTCTGACCAAACATCCTGTCCCAGCATCCTCCCAGCTCTGCACTCACCGATACGAGGTCTGTTTTCTGAAAGCCAGTCCCCTCAGTTTCTCCTCCAGAGACTCCTGCTCCATGTCGGGCAGGCTGGTGAACGTGTCGCTGCAGCAGCCCACGGCAGCCTCCTCTGACCCGGCTCCGGACTCCGAGTCACCCCCGTCGGCTCCCAGGGTGGCCAAGCGCCCGCTGAAACCCCCCGCAGCCGGGCTCGGTCGGTCCTTCGTTTGGGGGTCCATGCTGGTCGGTCCTCGGTGTATCGCCCCGCGCTGGACCCCCTCTCCTCTGACTTGTGAGGGGACACAGATGCCGGTGTCCCGGAGGATGACCGGACGGTTGAAGGACGGTTGACCGTTGATTGTTCGGTGGTTTGACCGTTGTGAGGTCTGACTGTTGACCGCTTTTCTACACTGCAGCCAGGTACGGCAGCACGCGCAGCCGCCTGGACAACAGATCGAACTGCACTCACGAGCCCCTTACCATCTGAACAGCAGCTGCGTCAAGTTTACAACGACTGACAGGAAGTGTTGTGTTGGTACTTTCACAATAAAACGCTCATCGTTTCCTTTAAAATCGCAGTGTTGTATCGTTTTCGACCAGTTTGAGGACTAGTAGTAAAACAATGAAGCCAAGAGAAATTTGCCATAAAGTTTTACGATTTTGTTAATAAACATTATACCCAGATTTTATCCCAACTTCAACTTAATCTTCAGTTATTTTAAGACCATAAAGCTGGTTTTCCCATTATACCAGATTTGTCGAATATCCTTTTTTTTTTATTTAACCCTAGAACACTATCACTAAAATCAGTAACACCATCACTTTCGCATGGGGATTTTTACCCAAAACAATATACCCAAGAAAAACTAATTGTCATCAAAACATATCATAATAGGACAATACATGACAAACTTTAGTAGTTTTCTTTTATTTTCAACTGTGCAATGTCCAATGAACAAAAAAATCCTTATATTCCTTATATTCCTATATTCCCCATATATACTGTATATACATATATATTTATATATTTATATATATATTCATAACCACAGCCCAAAATAAAGATAGCATGCAAATTCCAGAACCACTCTTACTGACCTTATTCCCTACATGCATCTATCAAATCCACCCAAACCTATTTTACCCTCTATCGTTATTATCAGGTGAAAATCACCCAAACATGTGCCTGTAGGAAGAAGCAGGTTTTGGATCAGGGAAACAAATATGCCTTCAAAGATGTCAAAGGCAATGCTGAAGCTACCCAGGGACCCATGATACTCAGACAAACGCAACATTATGAAAATCACGTAAACATGTTTGGTCGGGTGAAAATCACCTGGCGATAGAGTTCTAGGGTCAAGGCTAACAGCTTGAGAACGCAACCAAAATTGACTCCTTATCTAGAGGAAAACTGAGTGGTAAATTCTCCAAGAAGCCTCAAAATCCAAGAATCAACAATCCAACACCCAGCAATGCTTTTTTGTAGTGTTTACTGGTAACTTTGTGGGCAGAGCAAACTTCCCCCTTTTCATGTGCATGAAAGCCAGGCAGGAAGAGCAGCAGCAAAGACCACCAGGTTTAGTGACAAATGTGATGCTAGAAAAATCAGACACAACATTAAAAGAAGGAGCTTGGGTGAAAGTGGGTTTTAAAGCTGATTGCAAAAGTGCCATGACAAGATGTTAAAGAAATAGAACGCCCATTTCAATTTTTGTCCTGTAGAAGGAAATTAGGGTGAGGCAACAATGTGGCTGGCACAGTTTATTAAGGAAACTACCTGAGTTTACACTTGTTTATGGGCATCTTTTTACAGCATCAAAATCTATTGGATTATGATAAAATCATTTAAAGTGGTTGTTGTATTCTCAAACATGTTTTCATATCTATATTTGCTTCGATATTTTTCTCTTTTCACTATTAAATTATATTCTATTGCTTTATTTTGAAGAAAACTCCTTGTCCTGTCAAGGCTCATGGCCTGCCTTAGCTGAATCTCCAATCATCCAAACTGATGATGGTTGGAGATGATTGTCACACCCTCATGCTATTGCTCAAAAAGGCTTTTATTTTCCAATTTTTTGACCGGAAGCCCAGTATTTGAGAATTTGTTGCATGACAAAGGTTTTAAAAAACTGCGAAAGCGCGAGCTGTTTAGAGGGCGGTGACAATGAACACTACAACTGACAGCATCCATCTCTCTCCATCCATCCCTGCATCCATCTATCCATCCGGGTCCGTCCGTCCATCCTTCCATCTGGCCCATGGGACGAGCAGCGTGGCATTGTGGGATATTCTCTCTGTCCTCCTCCTCCTCCTCCTTTCTGCAGCATCATCAGTCAGAAAGTAGGGCAGAGGGTGAGCGTTCACACACGGACACACACTCTCTAACGCTTATCTCACACACACACACACACACACACACACACACACACACACACACACACACACACACACACACACACACACACACACACACAATCCATATGCTCTGTTTAGGGCTGTGAGTTGTGTTTGTGTGTGTTAGATTTGTCACCAACATCCTCATGTCCCACGTTTGACTAACTCCCTTGTCTCACGCTTCAGGTCTCAGTGTCAGCCCTCAGAGACATGTGGTGTTATGATCATAAGTGCTCTCTGACATCAGGTTGATACACTCACAGCTGACCTGAGCTGAACCTTCTGTCCTCTCTGGACTTTTGTTTCTGCAGGGAAGCATCTGTCTTCAGTCTCTACCCTCACTAACCATAAATAATTTCATTAAACATGCCACACATCATACACAGTGATGGGAGAACAGCAGCTCTGATACTTGACTCACTTCATAATGACTCACTGTAACCTCTATCATAAGTTGTGGAAGGAAAGTTGAGTATTGAACCAGAGTCGTCGCAAGTTAAAGGAATATTCCGGCGTAAAATTAATTTAGGGTCAAACACACTGTAACACAGAGTTAGACACCCCCTCGAGAGATAAATGTTGCCGACCGCTTGCTTCTCTAGTTAAACCAACTTTGGTAATGACCGCAGGATAGCGATACACAGTGGTCCCAGGAGCCATCAACAAATCGCAACCAAAACGTCACTCTATAGCCACAAATAATGCTCAGAACAGCACCTAACTTCATCAACAGTACATATAGGGTCCCAGCCACAGCACTAGCCACCAAACATCTTTTAACTAAACACAACTCACCTACTCTCTTCCAGCGGCTTGTTTGTTTGACTGCGTCACCCCGACTACAGTGGGGTGACGCAGCTCAAGGAAGAACATTTACATCATTACTTTATCGTTTCCTTGAAGTAATGACAAAAATAATCATTTTGCACTGCAGATGGGGTTCTTCTGCCTTAGCACCTCTGTCTACATTACCATGAAGAAATGATCATAAATGTTCTTCCTTGAGCTGCGTCACCCCACAGCAACCCGTAATGGCCTGAGGTCTCACTACAAACAAGTGGCATTCATCTCTCAAGGGGGTGTCTAACTCGGTGTTATGGTGTGTTTGACCCTAAATTAATTTTACGGCAGAATATCCCTTTAATATGGGAAAGAAAAGAAAAACATTTGATGGATAGTTTTCTCTCAATTCAACCTTTTTAAATTACAATTTGATTTAATATGTTAAAAAGAGGCAACTGTATTTCTTTTGGCATTTTTATAACCAGTTAAAAAACTTACTTCATAGTGACTTGAGTCTAATTACCTCAATTTAGGAAATCGAATCTCAAAATCAAGAATTATCGGTTATTTATGACCTTATTTTTGTCATCAGTGTTAAAAAAAAGGACTCTTTTAATGTGATAAAACTGGACTGCTATCACGACACAGAGGCAGAAACAAAGAGAAAACTTTCTCTGTCAGTCCTGATGAAAGGCTGGATGATGTGTAATTGACATGACCTTAAAACTCCTTTTATCCAGAATCAAATAATAAAATCAGATCATAACTCCTTGATCTATTTATACTGCGTGTCACCACAGAGAGTCTGTGTGTTTTTATTCACACCAACTGTATGACAAACACAACACACTTTCACCGCAATGGAAGCCATTGTTGCTGTGTTCATAAGAAACCGGACTGTTATGAAGCTAAGGGACTGTGTATTGTCTCGGGATTGTCAGAGCAATTCGCAGCACTTATTACGAGGCGCTGCTGCTGATCTATTTTTGGATCCTTGTCATGATGAAGGAGATAGAAGCTCCTCTGTAGAGCGCCGTGTTTAACATGAGGATCCTTTTTGCTCTAATAGAGTTTGGTCTTAACTTAGTTTAAAGTTTAAACACAGCGTGCTTTGAAGCTCTGTCAGTACAATGACTTCGAGCACTTAAGCTTTTGTGTTTCATTTTTAACACGATTACAGTTTCCTTTTTTTTTAACCGCCGTTTCATCTTACAGGTCTTCGTCTTTTGGACAAACACCAACAAACGCATTTATCAGTCATTTTAGCCACGATAGAGGTGTTTGTGTGACAGCACAAGAGAGTCTCACGCAGAGTGTGCAGTCATGTTGCAGAGATCTTTTATTGCATTACACCAAAGCTGCAATGATAAACAGATCAGATTTTGGACAACAAGACTTTTAAGGATTTCACTTTTGGCAAACAGCACTGTCATCTGGTCCCCCTGTCCTTCTTTGGGGGTATGTGGGTATGTGAAATGCCGAAATTTGAGGCAGGGAGAGCATCATCAAAGACCTCCTGGGTACTGCATTTTACTACAAGAAGAGTAGGCAGACTAGCTTCTGTGAGGAACTTTCAGTTTGTGTGAATTTGGATGCCACCAGGTACAAAGCAGTCTTTACTTATCTTGTCCTCTATATGATTAAAGGTGGGGTAGGCAGGAATCCGTTAAAGAAGCATCTTTCTTTGTGGTGTATTTACAAAAAAGCTTTTAATATCAGTCAATAGCTATTAGTCACTGATGACATTTGGTAATATAATGATATCGCTGTGTTTTGTTATGTCTGTGTAGTCTGCATTTTAAAAATTTTTGAGCGGCCCGCTCTTTCTGACTGTAAACAAAGCTGTTCCCCGCCTCCCTCATCCTGATTGGTTGTGAGGCTGACGCTGCTCCTTAGTGCTGATTGGTTGTGAGGCAGACGCTTCTCCCCCGTGTCATTCAGGAGCCCAAACAAAGTTAGCGTGCTACTTTATTGGACATATTGGACAGTAGAAACCAACCAGAAAGTACAGAAAATTGTATGAATTCTCCTTTAGCCATGACTGCCAACACAAGCAAGAAAACGAACTAAATACAGGAGACTCTGGCGGAATAATGGGTGCTTTATCTGGAGGTAGACCACCTGGACAAGAGCTAAAAAAGCCAGGTCAACAATGACGGAGGACGCTTTGGGATCTTACGGACCCTGTAACCTTTCTGCTGGACAGGTAAACTGCTTTAAGAAAGTAAGCCAAGAGTAACAGAAGTGTTTCTTGTCAAACGGGACCTGCTGCGTGTTGTAGCGCCGCTAAACTGTTGACCTCGGGTCCTGGACTATGTCACTTTATCCTAGTTGTAGAAGTCCTGCAAACATTGTGTTTGCTGGTAGTCTGTTGGCATCTACAAGAGCTCGATTTGTAATTATCTGAAGTATTTATCTGCATTATATCTGAATTTAATTGAAACAATACGAGCGAGCAGGAGCGTCTGTTTGTGGGCGGGGCTTGCTGGAGCAGAGACAGAGGGGAGAGGAGGAGCTGAGGGGAAAATAGTTGGGAGGGGTAGAGTTTACGTTCAAGATTTCTCCCCAAAACTGGCACTTCCTCAGATCCTGCCTACCCCAGCTTTAAGTTGTGGTTTTGACATAAAATCTCATCTTGCTGATCTTTGACAGTCAAATGTATCACTCTTAGGGAGTATTTTACATGGAGACTGTAAAACAGGGCTGTTTCTTAAGCTGTGAGGCTGACAACCCCTTTCAAGGGTTTAAGGCACTGAAAATGAGGATGTTACAATCATAATCTCTATGGTCTTTTAGCCATTAGATGTTATGAAAAGGCATTATTGTGAGATTCAGTTTATTGTATTAACGACAAAATATTTCCTACAGGAGCTTTAAATAAAACGCTTATTGTAACATTTGCAGATTTAAATGAAGTCAGCTGAGCTGTCTGCTGATATGGTCTAGCATGAAAAGCCTGAGAACTTGCTAGAGGACTTGCTAGGGACTTGCTAGAGCTAGTCCCTGCCTGGACTAGCTCTATCCTTATTTTTTCAACTGGGTTTAAGAGCACTTCTTTAGTAATTCATGGAAAATCAGAGGCTATCAAAAGTTTGACACTACCTTTTATATAGGAGAAAAATCCCTTCTTTATATGAACAGATGACACATAACCACAGATAGTATGCTTTTACTAAGGAAAATACTTTATTTATTTGAAAGCAAAAAGACAGGAAGCCAGAGTCAGGGTGGCTTTATAAAGAAGCGACACAGAAATGAAATCTGGTTCAGAAAAAAAAAACTTTCTCTCTCAACTGGCAACTAGTTTTGGTCACAACTAGAAGAGAAAAACATAAAAATAAGCGTGCCAGCGTTACCTATGTAAAGAGTCAACAGAAACGAATGTAGCTACGTACATCAACATAAAAAAAATCTTTGATGATCTCGCCGCTGATCCACAAAGCTTAAAATATGAGACCTAGATACACAAATATAGTATTGTAGTCTCTAAACATGATTGGGAAATAGCTCTGTCATATTTTCTTGTAAAATACAATTTCTCATTAATCTTACCTAAATAATCTTCCATTATTTCTTGAAACTATCTGAATAAATATCTTTAACGTGACGGCGGGTATTGAATCGATTGGATGTTTCTGGTTTTATATACAAAAAGATAATCGGCCTCATGTCTGTAAAACACATGAAAAAATATATTTCAAGAAGCACAGATATTTTTGAACCCCGACTGCTGAACATTTGAAATGGACAAGTAAGACTTATAAAGCCATGATGTGAAATATACAAATTAAAACCAAATGAAAGAGAAGGGAAAAAACATCATAACGTTTATAATTCATCATCATCAGCTCCCAAAATAGACTCGTGATGAATTATAGATCAGGTTCCCGTACTCACTTAAACTTCCTCACTTATTATCAACTAATATTTACAAAAATAGAAACTTTGTCATTTCCAGGAGAAGAAATGTTTTTGGCAAATGCTGAGAGAAGCAGAAAGATGCTTTTTTTTAGCTGACAGTAAAAATGTGTTTAAGGCAAAAGCATTAAAGTCAGTGCAGGAAGTTAACTTAAACCATTTAAGGAGACAAATGTGGACACTTAGGGATAATATTAATAATAGCTTTGCTTTCTTACCACTGCAGGTGTATGAAAAAGCTGCTGCTAGCAAGCCCTGGCTAACCAAGCTAGGCTAAACACAGTGATGCCAGGTAAAAACAAAAGCTAGCCTGGCTCTAACTTATTTCACTGATCTACTCGCACCTCCAAGTTTACTCAAATTTCACTCACTGACAATATAATCTTGCTAATTTCAGAGTTTTGGAGTTGCTGGTAGGTGATCTAACCAAGCTAGCTTGTTTGACCAAGATGCTAGCAGCAGCCTTAACATGAGAGTTAACCCTCTTGTTCAAGTTTAACAAGGTCCAACTTATTTAAACCAACACTATATTCTGTGATAAATAATGGCTAAATTAAGGTGAAGCACGAACAACCTAATCCTGAAGATGTAGCCCTTTAAGAAGCTTATAAGGCCAAAGCAAAACTTCAGCAGAAGCGACGGTCATACAGAAAAAAATTAAAAAATATTTATGAGGCATAGCTAGCAGGGTCCCCACATGTCAAACATAAACATTTGTGGAAAAAAAAGTCAAACTTGTTGTCTGAAAATACAAAAATGTTCCATTTCAGTCAGTACTCGTCGTGAGAATATCACAGATCTGAGTATAAACATCCCAAATGTGGCGTTAGGGTGTCAGGGTCATAATCTCAGAGATAAACACAGGTACCCAAAGCTAATCCCTCAGATGAAGAACAAATGTACAACATATAAAAGAGTATAATAAAATAAAAATACAATATGAACATGAAAGAATATCAAAATGGCATGTTTCCATCACTGGAATGAAATAAAAACATTTAACATTAAAAGAAATACAAACTACAAAGAGCAATATTTTTATGAAAAACAGAAAAAGTTTCTATAAATACAAAGGTTCTCCGTCAGTGTCCTGTAAAAAGCCTCACATGTCATATTTTTAATTTAATCTCCATTGGAATAAACGACACGCTACATTTTTAACTTGGTGTTTTTGAGTTGATCTGTTTGCATAACAGTGTTTTACATCACGTCAATTAGGACAACAGATACAGCTGAGAATTTAACTCATGTAAAAACTACTCAGTGCAACTTTACTTCAGAAATAAAGGCAACCAGTGCCCTTTAGTTATTATCATTTATATTTTAATTACTACTATTACAGTGTATCTGATTAAGCAAAGAATGACCTTAAATGATCAGCAGTGGGGACTACTGTATGAGGTTTGCTCCAGGACACTGAACCATGCTCTAGAGAGGAGGGAGGAGGTCATGATTGGGTTTAAAGGGGGGGAGGGAGGTGTTGACATGGACCTCAGGAGGTCTCATTGACAGTCCGCTCCAGCTCTATCACTTTACTTCTGCTCTCATTCGCCCGCTGCTCCAGAGACCTGAGAGGCAAAGATGACAGAGGATCAGACAACATGAATATATGACTATAGTGTAAAAGAGCTGTTTGTGGAATAGTTTGCAATACTTCTGTTTAGATTGTATCTCATTAGTGGGTTTTTTGTACCTTCATGACTCTTTGAATGGACTCTCTACTATTAAAGAAACAGGATGTGGTTCCCAGACTGGGCGTAAGTTTCCAGGTACAATTTTAAAGGGTTTTTATTTGACTCAAATCTTTCTATTTCTAGCACTTTCATTCTCCCACTCCACTGCATTTCCATGGCAAATATTATCCTTACTTCTCCGCTTTATTTCCACAATAACCGCAGTTTTAGGTTACTTTAAAGCTCACGTAAGGAACTTTTAATTTGTGTCAGTTTTGGCGGCCCCGTAGACAAAGTAGTCTTTTTCTTATCTTGTCCTCTACACGCTTAAGACGTTCATCCATCTGGCTTTTAACAGTCAAATTGATCATTTAGTATGATTTTTTCAGGACTGTTTCCTAAGCTGCTTTGCCGACACCACAACCCCTCACATCAGGTTCAGGCTCTAAAATTGATTAAATAAAAAAATCTTGTCCCTCATGGTTTTGTTCGCTTTTTGTAAATCGCATATAAGGTGTGTTTCATCAATGTCAAAAAATGCCTCACAGGGGCTTTAAGGACTTATATGAATAACTGATATATTGATCAATGTCACTCAGACAAATGTTTTAATTTCTACAGTAATCCTAAAATCAAAATCACCAGATTGTGCTGGAATGACATAAGTAAAAGTTAAAATACTGCAAAATCTGTGGCTAATATTTCAGTGGTGTTTAAAATTTTTCTGGGATTCACCTTAAAATGATGCGTTCAAATCATCAGTTATGACTCAGATCTCTTCCCTACCTGGCAGAACAGATAGTATCTGCTTCCAGATTAGACTGTGTTCACCCTCAAACCCTGAATGATACATCACACCTGAAATTATCATGTACTCTCTTCGCTGACATGAGGGGGAAGCCGGCTTTAAACGTCCAAAAAATTACAGTTATTATGAGTAGATGGTTCAAAGTATAACCAACAACAAAAGACGAATGACTGGAAGTTGTGACTGAAATACACGACATGGAGCGGTTTTGGTGGATAAAAGTGGAACCTTTCACTTTTTGCAAAGTTCGTCCTGTACATTCAGTTTCTCCATCTGCATATTTATCATCGTGAATATTTACCTGTGCATATCCAGCAGCAGGTTTTTCGATGTCTGCGTATCGTTGTTTTTACTCCTGAAAGGCGGATGTGTCTCCACTCTGTTTGGCTCCACCGCCAACTTCTGCTGTTCTGAGCGACGCCACGCTGCCATGACGATGGCTGGCGTGTCCTCCAATTGGTCGGGATATTCCCCGCCCAAGCCGAGGAGGTGAGGCTGCTCGTCCTCCATGATTGATAACAGACTCCTGGACTTGACTGTGAAGCAAAAAAAAAATTCAGTTTATTTTATGCACCTATGTGATTTTATTATTTTGCACTTTATCCAGGACAACAAAAGTTCCTAAAACTTGTCAAACTCAACAATAGCTCACTTTGGTCCACATGTTTGTACCCGTTTTTTATTGACATAGTTCAGCCTGTCTGTTTAAGAGTGTGTTTTTGTGTGTGTAAGTGTGTGTGTGTGGGCAGGATAGTGATGGAAACTGATTTGATTGTTAGGAAAATTATATCTCGCCTCAATTACTGAGTTGTGTGTGTAATTGCGTGTGTGTGTGGGAGGTTAGTAGAAAGGGTGTGTTGAAAGGTCAGCTCCTCTAATCAGTCAGTGAAGCTTTGGCTGTGGGTGGAATCTGATTAGTGGAGACCTCCGTAGTTTTAGTACCGAGAGCTAATCATTCATAATTACGGTGCAAACAGGTGAGACTGTTTTAAAGGGACTCTCACCACCATTTCAGTGTAACTAGTATCTTAATGTGTGTACTGTCATGGACAAAACAGCAAATAACAGACAGAACGACAGTTCTCCTGAGTGATGCCAAAACGTTTAGAGCTCCCCCTACTGACTGACTGCAGAATAGACTCACAGCTAAAAATTCATACAAATTAAATCTTTTTTGTTGTTTATCTTAGATTTGACTTTACTAATGTTAAGAAGGACACTCATTTCAACTGTATCTGAAACCTATGTTTCCTGATAGCTTGGGCAACACTTATTATTCTTATTTTTTCATTTGTTTATTTATTTATTTTGTGTGTTTATTTTATCGGGAAAGACAATTGTTAACGGATATTTGCATGGAAAAATTGGTTTTAAATATGCAGGTTTTCACAAGAGTGCTCATTGGTGAATGCAGTCCCATGTGACATTGGCAGAAACATAAAAGTCCTAGATTCTCCACATGTTATCACTGCAGGCAGGCTCAAGCTATCCTGGTGCAAACATTCTGGGCATGTCTAAGGTGCTTTACATTTTGGAAAACAGTCAACAGATAATTGGCAAAATAGTAAATCTATCTCATCAGACACACCATCAGAAGTCCTGTCAGTGTAAACATCTTTTGTGAACTCCTTATATCTAGAGTTTGTATTTAAAGTTTAGATGAATATAGATACCTGTTGCTGTGTATGAGTCTTGGACTCCCAGCTGTTTGGATGTGAGGCCGGTTTCAGTGATGGTGGAGCCTGGAGTCAAACTGCTGGGGTAGAAACTCCCCAAAAAAAGAGCAAAACACAACACGACCACCTGCAGAGAGAGAGGGCGGATACAAGAGAGTGAGAGAGAGAGAGAGGGGGATGTGAGAGAGGGGTGGTAAATAAATTATGAATCATTGCTAAGCAGCTAATGAATGATGGAAGCAGATGTTTCCAATTCAATATTTAAATCACCCAAAACACACACACACAAACACACACACACACACACACACACACACACACACACACACACACACACACACACACACACACGCACGCACGCCCACACACACTGTAGTACCATTAGGCATGAGGAGGTCTGGGTACCAGCTACCCTGCAGGATTTGGAGACTTTGCCGGCCACCATCGCCTGCAGAGACTGCAGCTGCTGCAGCAGAGACCTGGAGATAAACACAAACACACACCCAAAGGTTAGACAATCAACAGTACACACACTTTAACAAACCCAAACACAATCCTCAGAGCTTACAGATGTAGACCTGGAGGGGGGAGCAGGCAGGGCAGAACAGTTCTCTATGTGTACACCTGGTTAAATGTTTTTGTACGTATGTGGTACTCCTGGTCTGGTTTTTGATTGATTGATTGATTGATTGATTGAAGTTTATTTTGAACATATACAAATATTAATACTAATAATTATACAGTAAAGAATACAACAACAAATGACAAAAAGTTATCCATATTCAAAAAGGAGTGGGAAGAAGTCGAGACTAATCTAGTTCCAGCCCTTCTCCTACACTAATGATTTAAATGTACTGTATATCATAATATTATATAATAATATTAATCATCATAATAATTATAGCAATATATGGGTGTTTACGAGCCATGTGTCCCTGCTATGCCAGACCCCTCAGCCAGATATCCATCGGTGGCAGATATTCATAAACTAGTATCTTCCACCACTGAGAAGTGTGTCTAATCCACTTGGGCAGCTGTTTTAAACAAATCAGGTTTTATTTTCATTTAAAAAGGACTAAACATCTGCACAGACAATGATTCCAGACCCACTAACCAGGGTGAACTAATCTGGTGACAGCAGGCTACCGCAACGCCGTGATGTGATGAGAAATCACACTCTGGGGACCAATGTGTAGGCACTAATGTATAGTGATATCGAATCTCTGTAATAGGCCTCAGGTGAAAGTCATGCAGTAGTTAAGGAGGCTCCACCTATTTGCAAGTGAGTGGCTTGACCGAAAGTTAGCGTGAGTCAATATTTCTAAAATGGCGACTGCTATCTTTGGCTACAAAACGCCTCTCTGGAAACTAACGGCTGACATCACAGAAACTACGGTAGATTTTTATGTGGTGATGCAGTTATCTGGTTATTTTCCCCCCAGGAAGCTTTAAGGTTTCATATTTGGACTCATTTTCCACCACACCCATCCTTTTTATGCTGTGAGTACTCCTCAAGTTGATGAAGTAAATTCTGTCGGGATCAGTCATTTGATTTTTCGACTGGTGTGAAGCGGGCTTGTGCAAACCAAATCAGTTCCTCTTGTTGGTTTATTGCTGTTATTAATACAAAAATGTCAATACAGTAAACCACAGCAAGCGTGATTTCGCTCATCTAGTATGTATGTTTCTTACTCGCCACTCGCCTGCTGTTGGTCTCATTAAATCAGCAGCTAAAGTCCCACAACAACACATGCACGCTATCCAAATGCACCAGAATCAACACACTCACACACACATACAGAGTCACATAAATACGACTGGCTCATTTAACTTTCAGACAGTGACGATGAAGCTACTGGGTGGAAAATAAGACCTGGAACAGCTGTGCTCCAGCCACACTGACACAGTTCACTCAGAGGATGTTACAAACACAAACACACACACGCAGTCATCCATGCGTAACGTGGGCAAACATGGTCTGGTTGAAGCAGCTTGAGCACTTTACATCAAAATAGCCTCATGATTATGCAGGACTGCAAAGAAGCATCAGGGGAGCTTTGGATTCTTTGTTTTTTAACTCTGTGTCTCTGCTAACCTGTTTCAGTCTAACACTTTAAAACCAGTCCCTGACATCTTTAAGTGACAGCTAATATTTTCCCTTTTTTCTGAAATAACGATGAGGGTGTTTCCTCGTCTTCTTCAGAAGGATGTTCAGCTCTGAATCATCCCTCCTTTCATTTCCTGGTGCTTGTTTTGATTGTGCTCAGCTTTGAATCGGAGTGACAGACAGGCAGTCAAATTCAACACCAGTAACTGACAGTTGACTCATCAGCTCTTTTCTTTCCACGGTTATAAATAATGATGGCACCACTAATTATACTTAAAAAGACTTGGAGGGCAGACCTGAGGATGCTTCCTACACAGAACTAAGAAAAATGGACCCTGTTTTATCAAGAAAAAAGCTGCTTTGTGCCTTTTGTTAACGCATTTGTTGCTGAAAAAATACATGTTAGTTGTTCCAGCTTTTAATAAACCTTCCTCTCTCTTCGCTGCCTTCAATCTAAAGGTCTTAGAGACAAAATTAAATCTTTATTGGATATATTTCTCTTTATTTTTGTTGTGTACATTGTTCTTACTTGTTGTTACACTCCAGGGTTTCCACTTTCCTGCGCAGCTCGTGGTTTTCATTGGAGCAGGTCTCCACCCTGTGGACAGAAAGGGGTACAGCAGGGTTGGTTATATACAGGAAAGGTATGAGAAGAAGCACAAAAAGACCAAAGACCACATTATATTTGGGTTTATTTCTAGGAGGGAATTGGGTGTCTTGTGGTAGAGCTTTGGGAACCATTATTAACAAACTTAAAGTCCAGGAAGATCTTGGATGTTCTGCCTCCACTCAACATTATTATGCATGTGTATCACCAATACTGAGCTATGCTGCAGGGGTGTGGGATTTAAAAGACTCTAAAAATACTGATACTATGCAGAACAGAGCAACACAATTCTTTCTCTGGGGTCATAGATTTGCTCCGATCGCAGGAATTCAGGGAGACATGGGCTGTGTTTTAGGGTTCGTACAAGCAAAAAGTGTTTCTGTGGAGCTTCTACTTAAGCATGTGAATTAGAAGATAAGCAAAGACTGCTTTGTCCACAGGAGGAAAGCAAAACTTTATCCAAAAGTTCCTCACAGGAGCTTTAAAATTTGGGGTAAAGTTGTAAAAAGGTTCAAAGACGGGTCTCTTGGTTATAAATTAATAAAGAGAAGGAGGACGGCTTACTTCTTCTCCAGAGTGTCCATGTACTCTTTCTTCTTCCTGCGACTCTCCTGAGCTGAAATCTAACACACACAAACAAAAACACAGGGAAAAACAAGCAGTAAATATCAAGAGAAATGTGCACCAAAGTCTACTGTATGTGTGATTTTCTGTGCAGCAGAGTTCGATCAAGACTTGTACCTTGTTTTTAATCTTCCTGCGGATCTTCTTCAGTGCCTTCTCCTCGGCTTTGGTGAGGGGCAGTTTGGTGGGGACCGGGTAACCTTCAGCCACCAGCGTGCGGCGCTCCTCTTCGGTCAAGATCAGTGGGCCTGACCCCTGCAGCTTCTACAGAATACAAAAAAAAAATAAAAATAAAATGAGTTTGCAGGAAAAAAGTAGAATAAAACATTTTTAAATAATACTTTTAAGGGGGTCTCCTGTCAGAAAAAGACTTAGTTACAGAAATGTAATCTTCTGGATGGTTAAGAATTCTGTTTTTTGGTATTAGAGACGAATTTTTGAGGACATCAGAAGCTAGTTACACCAGACTTTGCTTATCCACAATATTTTATAACTGGATTTCACAAGCCTTTCAAAATCTAGCATCAAGTTACCAAGATAAAACCTTGTCTAACTCTTTTACTGCCATGTTCATTTGCTAGATTTCTGTGTGTGACAAAAAAGCATTGAACAGCTAACTGGACAGTTTACAGTTTGGTACTCACGTGAGGAGCTGTAAGCAGCGGGGAGTTGGAGAGACATGAAGCGGCCCGAGGTGACACCTTCAGGCTGGGCTGTGACGGGGCAGGGCTGGTGGGGGATGTGGGGCAGGAGAGACCAGGCGGGGCGTGAACGGGGCTCTGGCTGCCCTCTGAGTCACTGCCGTGGGAGCTGGGAGGAGTTGGAGGCATCTGCAGAGACTCCAGACCTGGAACATGATGGTTGAAAGGTTAGCAATGCTGCTGGATACTCCAAACTTGGTAACTGTATGATTCAATATTAATAATCTGATTTAATCTTAATATTTGAGTCTTAAAGGAAATGAAAATACTCGTGTAATCTAGCTGTTTTTCTCTTCTTTCTCATTCAGTGACTGGATTTCAAACTTTTTACCAACTCCAGTCTGAGCACTCTTTGATCAAACGGCCTGTAGGGGGCCTTGTTGCATCAGATAACTTAACAAGCTTGAACACAAAGAAAGTTACTGACCTTTGGGTGACAGATTGAGAAACTGGTCGACTTCATGAGGCTCCAGTTTAATCTGTGGGATGATGTTCTCCTCCTTAATCTGTAGACGGAGAAAGAGATTAAAGACGGGGTTACAAACACGATACAAACTCACCAAAGATAAGAGTTTACAACATTAACTCCTGATTCCTCACCTTGATGCCTTTGCCCAGGTTGTTGCTGTTCACTGTGGGCTGAGTTGGGGTGGGGGCAGCGGCGGCAGCAGCAGGAGCAGCAGCAGCAGCAGCAGCAGGGGCTACAGTGGGGCCCTCAGGAGCTGTGGGTCCTGCTGTGGTCAGAGAGAGTGAAAGGGTGGGGAGGAGGGAGGGGGTCTCACACAGGAGGCTGTCGATGGTCTCCTCCTGCTCCATGGGAAACTCAGCTGAGTCCCCGTCAGATTCTGCCGCACAAGAAGAAAACACGTCAGAGTGATTTTAAAAATAACGTATTTATTAAAGTGAAGGTCATGAAACGGTCAACATCTGTAATATGTCTCCATCATTTCACCCAAAACACGTGTACAAATAACTAACTTAGAGATCACCTGCAGCCATCGGTAGAATAAAAACTCTTTCTCACAGACACAACATTCAAACAACATAATAACATTTACAGTTTACTCAGTCTGTTAGTGTTACACCAGAGGACAGGGTTTGGTTGATTACCAGTTTTGCCAGTCCAGTTAGGTGAATTAAGTTAAACCAGTTCGATCTCATGCAAACCAGCTGAACCAACATTAAGGATGAATTCTGATAGATCAAGGGCAGCCTAAAATTCAAGCAGTATGACAATCTGATTAATAAAGTATTAGCCAACCAGAACATGAGGTGGAATTTAATGGTTGGCTGAACCACCTGATTTATGATGCAAAGGAAATGAATAGCAGAACAGGTCTCAAAGAAAACTAAAACGCTGCATTCTTCTTTCTTGAAGGAGTTTTTTTTGTCTTTTTCTCCTTTTGTGTACATTGGCAGATGGCAAAGCAACTTGTAGATGCATAAGGGCCCGTGTCCACTGACAGCCTTGTTTAAACTAGCAGCATTTTATAAACTCAACCCATGCAATTCAGCTTTGATTAATCATCCTATGCTCATAAACTCCTTCATCATCAGCTGTTTTTTGTTGTTGAGTCAAAGTAACTTGTAGATGCATTAGGACCTGTGTCCACTTTCTCAGTTTAGCATTTGGCTTCATGATAAAACAGCTGGGACATTTTTCTCCAAACTAAACCAATTCATGGAGGACATTCAGAGACAGATTTTCAATCTGGCAACCCAAAGGTGCCGCTTTCTTATGGTTACCAACCATTTATTAAAGGGATATATATGGGAAACCTTGACCAGTCCATCATCGACTGAGGCGGGGGGCCACAGCTCAAGGAAGAACATTTATGATCATAATAATCACCATATTAATCCTTTTGCTCTGCAGACGCGGTAGTTCTTCTGTCTTAGCGTCTCAGTCTGATTGCATTTCCATGAAGAAGTGATCATAAATGTTCTCCCTTGAGCTGTGTCACCCCATTGCAGTCGATGGACTCCCCTGAGGTCTTGCTACAAACAAGCAGCTGCTGGAAGAGAGTGTGTGAGTTGTGTTTAGTCTCTTTGCTAAAGAAATCAGGTAAAGCTAAAAAGATGTTTGGTGGCTAGTGCTATGGCTAGGACCCTATATGTACTGTTGATGAAGTTAGGTGCTGTTCTGAGCATTATTTGTGGCTATAGAGTGGCGTTTTGGTTAAGGTTTGTTTATGGCTCCTAAGACTGCTGTGTATTGCTATCGTGTCGTCGTTACTAAAGTTGGTATCACTAGAGAAGCAAGCGGTCGGCAACATTCATCTCTCGAGGGGGTGTCTAACTCGGTGTTACGTTGTGTTTGACCCTAAATTAATTTTACGCTGGAATATCCCTTTAACAGCAAACTGCTCTTCTCATATTTAGGATAAGGCTGAGTTTAAAAGCTCTGTTTAAAAATTGACAAAGTCAGACCTGCTTCGCTGCCGTGCTCGCCGGTCAGGTGTGACAGTGGCGACTGTGGTCGGCTGTCCCCGCAGAGCGAGTAGCTGTGCTCAGCTGTGATGTGAGGGGGGAGAGGGGACGAAGGGGACAGGTCCCCGCCGTCCTCCCCTTCCATGGCCTCAACGCCGCCTCTCACTCCAGACAGAAAGGGGTCATTGAGCAGCTGGCCCAGCAAAGCATCCTGGGAGAGGTCGTCGAGGAGCTCAGAGAAGTGCTGCAAAAGAAAAGAAAATAAATAAATATCATTTAAACAGAAGTGTAAAATATCAATTAAATCCCATCCTAGAGGAGACAGACATATAATTATAGGAAATCACGAAGCATCTGCGACAGCTCGCCTGTAATCAGAAGCTGCTGAATCTTTTATTGCCACCTTTCCTTGAAGTTCCCTCTGCACACGCTCCCCCGAGGGGAAAATAAAGAAACCAATTAAAAACCTGTAAAATTGCTTTTCACCACAAACAATCAGACTCAAATCTACTGCTCTATTTCTGTGTGATTGTCAGTGTGGTGATACATTTCCCGAGAAGACAGACACTCCGTATCTCCTCTGTCATCCCCCCCATCGTCTCTCCTCCTCCTTCACGACATTCCTCCACATACATTCCTCTTTCCTTCCTTTCAATCTTTCTCTCAAATCTCTCAACAAGCGGACCGCCAGCGTTCAGATCTGCCTCCATGTCAGGTGTTGTGACGAACGTAAACAAAAGGCAGTCAAAGCAAAAACCCCTTGGTGATGTGATGATAACATACTGACATACATCTCCTCCGTGTGTCTGTGTGTAGTTCATACAGCTGTATTTCTGTATGTCTTCTGTATGGTGGGGACTTTTCAAGCTTTTACACAATCATCAACCACCTCATAAATCTTCACACGAGGCTGCAATTTCTGAGAATTTTATCACCAACTAAGCTGCAGATTCAGATTTAATATGCTGACATTTAGGATGGGAGAATCATGGCATTATTTAGAAACGATGGTGCTAACATCGGCCTTATTAACATGGATATTATTTGAGAAGAAGACAGAGGGGTACTACTTTCTTCAAGTCAACATGTAGAATTGTAATAACAAACAACAGCAAGAGTTTTACAGTAAGAAAAGAGTCTGAAAAAGAGTATAAGGTATGTAATTTCATTGGTACATGTAGTGTGACACAAAAGCTCAAATTTCACACGTCTGTTGTTTATTGTTGTGGTGAAATGTGTACGCTTGATTCTCCAGGCCAACCGCAAAACATTTCAAGTTTCACAAACTTCCCCTACACCAGGCAGTTCAATGTCTTGCTAAATGTTGACAAAATAGTCACTTTATTGATGAGCGACAGTAACTTAAGCTCTGTTATATGACGTATCATTTAAGCTTGAGTGAATATGGTATGAATCATATATCATGTATTCAAGTTTTTCTTCCTTAGTGTCAAAAACCTCATTCATTAGTTTCACTTCATGTTTCCCCTGTGTCATGAAACCCATCGACTTATCTGCCACAAACACATTGCCACACAATGACAGACTAGTTCTCTGTCTACTTATAAGCCACTATCTTCTTACTCAATACAATCATAAACAGAAATTAAAATCCACTTAAATAAAAGTTAAGTTTTCCCAGTGGGTCTCATTTTAAATCAGGAATGTGTGACATTCACATAAAAACATCAAATTAAATCCAGCCCTGTCCTTGCTTCAACTCTACACCCCAAAAGAAGAATGCCATAATATTTCTTTAACTATCAAAGTTTTGTTACCGGGCAGAATTCAGGGGATCCGTCCAATAGAATGTCAGCAGTGTCAGAACATCCTGTGCTCAGCCAATCAGAAGCGAATAAACATTTCAAATTAAGTACAGATGAAACTGTAACTTTATAAACTCAGAAGAGAAAGAAAGAAAAGAGAGATGAGAATGTTGAATTAAGACATTTTTTTTTCAGTTATGTCGTATAAAAAATGAGAGTAGAGAGTAAAATCAAGATGGAGGAAACAGAAGGAGGGTGCAAGGACGAATGCCAAGCATGTGTCTCAAATTACAGACCTGGAGAGACAGAGGACTCGACTTCTTGACTTTTCTTCCTCCCTCTTTCTCCTCCACACTCACACACATTCATACTGTGAAATGACCTCCTCACTCTATAAACACAAAGCACACTCCTGCCACCTTATGCTGCCCTAAAAGGCCCGCTTTCTGGCCTCTTTTAATGTGCGAGTGAGTGTGTGTGTGTGTGTGTGTGTGTGTGTGTCTGTGTGTGAGTAATGCAAACACTGACAGCATACTGTGAATTTATCCAAGGGAGAAAGCCAAATATTTACACATTTATCCAAGAATGGGTCCATTTCCATCTTTTAAAACGATCAGCGTGAAAAAGCCATGACATCTGCATGTGTGTGTGTGTCTAAATGCCTAATGTGTGTGTGTGCGCACGTGCCAAAACCCATTACATTAAGGGCAAACCGTTAAAGTGGTTCTCAGCTGAAGCATCTCCTAGTTACCATACTTTCATTTAAAATACAAACTGTTGTGATGATGATGGTGATAGTAATTATAATGTCTGCTCATGCTGATAAAGTACAGGTTGTTCTTGCAATGTAGGTCAAAAGGAAAAATGTACAAAAATAGGCCTATTAAACATGGAGTATGAGGGAGTCGGGCTAAAGCTTAAAAAACTAAATTAAGGACATTTCAGCATCACAAACCTAAGTTTTATCTTGGTTAAAGAGTTGCAGCTTTGCCGTGGGGTTGTTTAGATTTTAGATACCTTCAACATAATCTGTAAAACCTTAATTTTAAAACCACAGTATCTCATGAAAAAGACAGATCTATAGTCGTGATTTCAATCCACAGCTGTGGCAAACAAAAGAAAGAGAACAGTGGTGGTCGAGTTACATTGAATAAAGCGGAGAGAGTGAGTACGACCAATGGAAACAAAGAAGTGAAACAGAAAATGAGAAGTTACTAATGAGTTTTTCAGACATTAGTCTACTTTTAATGACTTCTACCATTTGCTGTTTAGTATAAAAGAAGATAAAATTGTAGACTCCCAGGAATGTATCTGTTACTGCCATGTATCGTAACAGGGATCCATATTAGAATTTTACTTGCATTGTATCAAAGTTCAAAATTACGGCACTGTGGAAAACCACTCTTCACTGTTAACCTCTTCAAAATATATCCATAGGAAAGAAGTCATATATAAATGCCTCTTCATTAAATTCTCCCAACATTATGATAAATTAATACAAAATTTTGAAATCCTTTAGTTTTTATGACAACATATAAATACAAATGAAGGTAAACTAGCCAACAAGCTACCATTAATTTAAAAAAAGGCAGCCAGAGATTATTTATTGTACAGATTAAATGTCTGGTTAAGTGTTACATAACGTATCTTTGTAAATTATTTGAAGAAAATGATAAAAAAACAAATTTTACTTCAACTATTGTCGACAAACTAGTTATCCAGTGAGCTAACATCAGCAAGATCAATAAAACGTTTGGCTTTGGTGTTTTTAGTTTGCAAAATTTGAATTAAAAGCATATTAAGGAAGAATATTGAGGCTAAAACTGATATCTGAATGTTTACAAACCAGATATGACCAAACTTGTGAACTAGTTTTTATACATATTAGACATTTTGTGGTACTGAATACAGATTTACACTTTTGTATATATGTATATTTGCAGTATCTTTTGGTACTTGTTTAAAGGCTTTCTACTTTTATGATAGAAAAACATTTACTTGTTGGGTGAAATACTTGTTATACTTGATGTAAACATTAACAGGAAATGGACTACCCTCCTTTTGTTTAAAGGTCATAGCAGGGAAAATGTATATGGGTGATTCAGGTCAAATTTTGGCGATGAAGGGAAGACAAAAATCATCTTGGTGAAACATAGAGAGGGCGTGGGCTTAGGGAGGAGTAATTACAGACTGAACCCATAATTTAGAAAACACTACGGCAGATTTTTGGGGTCAAAATGTGGTTTATATGACCTTTAACATCACCCGTTTTTCTCTTTGGCTCATTTGTGCTACTTTCTACTGCAGAAAAGCTCTTAGTCATCTGAAACTTGAACATAAATAAATAAATAATCCACCCAAGATGAGAAAGCAGAAAGGAAATAAAGCCAAATCTTGTTTAAAAAATGGAAGTGGGAGGGCTTTTAACCCCGCCCTCGTGAAAACACAACCACATGAAAGACGCATAGTAAGGGTTTATATGCTCCCTGTCATTTCTGCCGTAGGAGTGTGTGGTTGTGGTTGTGTGTGAGTTTGTGTGCAAGAAAGAAATGTGATGCAGGGCAATGGACCAGGCTGCAGGATCGGTCACAGGCCTGGTGTAACTCATCACACACAACAGAAACCTCTTTGTCTTTGCAGGCCCAACAGTGAGGTGTTATTTCGGGCCTGCCGTAACTCGACACTCTCCAGCTGGGACACTGAACCTGGGGAGTTGAAGCCTTAATGGGAAAACTGGGAGTTTAAGCAGGAGGGTGAGAATCAGTAGGTCATTCAGTCCGCTGTGGGAGCAGTGGTGATAACAAAGAGGTTGTTCACTTTTTTTTTTTTTTTAGAATACAGTTTAGTCTAAAACCATCGAAACATGCAGAGAACATCGCTGAAACGCAGATCTTAATCTTTTAATGAAGAAACCACAAAGCCTGAAGATGAAGGCAGAGACGCGAAGTGATGATATCTCTCAAGTTCTTGTGAAACTACAGCGCGGTACAAAGAAATCCTGTGTCATGCAAAAACAGACAACCCTCTCAGAAGTTGAGCTATACGTTAATTACATCTAAGCCGGATCAAATTTGAGAAATGCTGATGAAAAGAAGAATTTAATCTGGGTCAGTAACAGTTTTCTTTTAATGAAAAAAGGCAGGAAGTGAGATGAGAAAGTGGTGAGCAACATATTAAAGAAGGCAAAGAGACCAGTGCCATGCTTGTATCAGGTTTATAACCACTTTAGGCTAAACATAAATGCTGACATTGTGGCACAAGCTGAATAAAACCTTCCTCCAAAGTACAGTATAATATCATCAGCATATTAATGGACTTACAGCATTATCAAGAGTGAACATTAAAATACAATGTATATGAAAATTGAAGTTTTTCTTTACAGGTAGCTAACTCATCATTAGTCACAGCCTACAACTTTATCTCCATCTTTGTTATCTGTGGTTGTTTACATCCAGGTAGTTGAGCATTATGGAAGCAGCCATCAACTTCAGCTACTATTGCTAAAAGAAAAACAAGGCTTATAAAAATCCACTGGTCATAGTAAGTATTGGCGTAAAATTTCACTGGTCTGTATTTGTGGATTCTTGAGATGTTACAGTCTAAACCTAAGTCATGGTTAAACTTAAAAAAACTGGCACTGACATTGAAATATTTAAAAATACTTTAGACACATTTTTTACTTTTAAAATGATTGATACTATTCTAATAAACTTTTAAATATTACCTTTTAAAATATGAAATAATAAAATATGAAGCTGATGAGTTTGATTTTGTGATATTCATACGTTTTGACGGGTACGCTGACTTTGCTTTTGTTTGTTTCTTTTTATGTGGTTGTAATATTGTTTGTTAAGTTATAGGAAAATAACCTGAAGTGGACAGACCATCTTAAGTTATTGTTTATTTCTATTTTAAAAGAGAGACAGATAAAATTAGCTTTGTCTTCTACCTTTGCCTTTTGTATTGATGGAAATGCTTAAAAATGGCCATGAGCAGAACAAATAAAAAACAAAAACAAAATACTGTAATTTGCATCTAATGCTAGTTACTGTGTGTATAAAACTTAACATGGGGCGCCAAAAGGACACTTAACAGGTCTGAAAAAGGTTTTTTTTTCTATCCTCTTGTAATGTAAAATGATCAATAGTCCTGTTCCTGAAAAGAGCAGCTACCAGGCTGTGGGAGTGGGAGGTGATAAGACTTGTTAGTAAAACTCTGGACAGCTGTGTTGGTCACTAGCTAGCAGCTAAATTGGTGGGAGTGGGAGTGGGAAGGAAGGAATGTCCTCTCAGGTCTGTAATTGTCCCGTAAAGAAGGATGTGTGTGTCTGTTTTAACCCTTAATGATCGGGGGGGGGGGCTTCGGCTTTGCAGGACGGGGGGGGGGGGGGGGGGAAAGTTTGATGATGTAACACCTTCCTCCTCTGAAAAGCTAAACCAGATGTGAAAGACTACACCGGAAAAAAAAAACCCTGACACACATAGGCCCAAGGGTCATCTCCCTCCAGTGTGTGTGTGCATTAATATGTGTGTGTGTACCTTGCCCTGGACTCGTCAGTGTGTAGTTTAGCTGATGATCCAACCTGATTGAATACACAGCTTTCAAAATCACATGATTTCATATCAAGATGAAGTAGATAACATTTTTGTCAATTGTACAAACTTTCAGTATTAAGATTTAATTTTCAAATCAAGCAAATTTGATCTCTTTTTGACATTATTCAGCCGGTAATCTGTCTGTTTATTCTACTTGAAGCAAATCGAAATCAAATTAAGATTGTAAACTCGTAAAATCTACTTCACTGTTACAGATAACTCACACGTGTCCCTCAATTACTTGATAACGAGAGTTAAAGTTTAAAGAGATATCTGACCTTTTATCCGCCAGGTAATTGCCCTGCGTATGCTCCACTAGCAATGTCACTGATACACCCATATGTAAGGTAATACAGGTCTTAGTGAAAAATTCTGGTATTATGCTTTTCGATACAAATATTGAGTTAAAATAAGGGACACTAGAGCAAAACACAGGTGTCACCTGTCTTAAAAAGTCAAATGAGAATTACATGTGATTTGCTCAATTTGTGGCATTGCCAATTTGTAAAACTCCTCAAAAGAGTTTAATGAAAATATATCTGGATAACTTCTCACAGATAACTAGATGGGTACTGTCAATGGTGTGGTGGTGGTTGTTGGTTGTAGCTCATCTGCAGGAGTAGCCGTGCTTTACCATTGTCAATGTCTCGACCTTTGCTGCATGTATTTTGCTGTAACTTTAAATATATATATATATATATATATATATATATATATATATTTAATTTTTCAACTAATTTGTTCATTATTATTATTATTATTATTATTATTATTGTTGTTGTTTTAATTATATTTTTTTATTATCATTATTTAAAGTTATATTTTCTTTTAGATTATTATTATCATTATTATTATTACCGTTATTTTGTTACTATTATTTTTAGGGATGTAGGTAAGAGTTGGCCTTTGGGGTTTCTTCTGGGAGGGGGGCGGGTTTGGGTGAAATTTGTAGTTCTATTGTTGTTATTTAAGTTGTATACTGTTTATGAAAAATAAATAAATTGTTTAAAAAAGAGAATTATGATTGTAATACATCACAAATAGAGATTCCTGCTCTGTTTACAATTGTTTTCTCGATGTTCCTACCCAAAACATATGACCGTATTTCACAACTTGTTATTTTAATAGAGACAGAGACAGTTACTGGTGTGAAGCAACTCAGACCGAGGCTGAAAACAAGGTTTTTCCAAAGTCACTAATCTGTAATTCATGAGCTGATTTATGAACAGTTTTATTTAAGTTAATAAATCAAATATAAATGGCTGTTGTGGAAACTGTCTCAGATTAAGAGCTCAGGATTTCCCTCTTTCTGATAGCAAACAAGCCCGCTGTTATCTATGATCTTGTTATTAATAAAACAAATGAGCTACACAATGTTTTGAGTTATTTATGTATGAGGTCTTCAAACTGCGAGTCTGCCCCGAGGCAGTGCAGGAAGATATAAGATATAAGACATCCTTATTACTCAAGAGTTACCAACAAAAATCCTGTTTTTAAAAAGTTCAAACAGGAGCTGCTGTCACTTTCACTTCACTTCATCAAACATGTGTGGCCTTTACATTTGCCTATGGCGTGTTTTCTTGTATCGCTGACGAGAAGGATGTTCATTCTTCCTCCAGTTTCCAGCTCAGTTGAGAAGAGTTGCTCACTGTCATTTGGTATGGAGGAAGAACTTCATTCTTTTACTTCTTCTCAGCTAAATTCCCCCCATTACCTCCCTGTGTTAAAATTCCAAGAACACTTCAAGATAACTGTACACTATTTGCATACTAGTTGTTGCTAAGTATTCATGACTGACACTGGTGCATCCCTCTCCAGCTGTAAGCCAGAGAGCAACAAGTCTTCAGGAATGCTAACAATGTGTGTGAGCTGTTCTAACACTTAGCTGAAGTACATGTGTAGATACTCCATCTGCTGAGCGGCTGAGATTCCTTCACGAGTTGTGAATGCTAAATCACTGTCTCTGTATACTCGTCAATAACTTCAACAGCAGATTTTTAATCCAACAGAGCCAAGAAACTCACATTTAGGAACCTGTAAGGCTAAAAGCAGGTTTTGACCTACAAAAATGGTTAAATCCATGAGATTTAAAAACATACAAAGGTTTTGTTGTTCCTCTTGCTGGAAATGTAAAGGTCTGTAATTGGGTGAGTGAAGGAAAATAAACACAACTTGGAAAAAAAAGCTTTTTACTCCATACGGTATCCAGTTTGATGTACTATTTGCTGAAACTCCATTTTGTTTGCTTTGTGTGCAGGCTGAGCTTTATTTTTAACTTAATGTAGGTGTTTTACAGACTCAGATTTATCATTAGCATCATATTAAAAGTATCAGAGTGAGTTGTACCTGTGAGCATGCTTTGTTAGCCTTATATTTAATGTGTAGCATCAAATCTAAGTGTAGCAGGTGACAGTTGAAGAGAGTGTAATAACTTCAGTTAGCCTGTGAATTTCAGGTGTCTTGACAAATCAGAATAATGTTAGTGCGGCCTTTTAGAGTTGAACATATTAGCTTTCCTGCTATCATACAGTAATATCTATACAGACTCAAACTCAAGTGTAGCAGGCCAAAGAATAGTGTTGTATATGCTAAATCAAGGATTTGAGTCACGTGTAGCAGGTTAACACTAAGTCAGTGATAAACTCAATAATCACTATTTCATATTTGCTTCATAAGTTGTATTTAGATATAAACTTGAGTGTTGCAGGCTTGAGTTCAACATATTAGCACTCTGAAGTTTACTGAAAAAGAAGACAACATAGCAAAAAGTGTGACGGGCATGTTGTAACTGGACTTTCATGTGAGTTATAACAACTCTGATATATGTTTACATCGTCTTTAATCATGAATCTTTCTTTTTTTCTTGTGCTTTAAATAGAATAGGTGTTAGCAGGAGCAATATATCCTTAAGTATTTCTGGTTTTCAGTTGTATTATGAGAGCTGATAGTCAGGGGAATCACCAAAACGACTCAGTTCCTGGGAACCAAAGAAGTCTGACAAAAATACCACTGCTTTCCAACAGGAGAAAAGCCAATAAAAACAGCCTCTTTAAACTTGCACAATATATATTTTTTATCTAAACAACAAAAAAAAAAAGCTGCAGCTCTGGAGCCAATTTCTTTGAAACAACTAAAGCCATAAAACCAGCATTTCAGCTGAGCTAAACTGTATATCTGATAACTCTGATAGTCAGCAGGACTGTATATCACTGCGGCACCACTTATCATTTGTTGGTATGTTGTCTTTGCTGTAGTATTGATACGGTGTGTCTCAGCATAACAAGACAATTTACAGGCTTTGGAGGGTTTTGTCTATCTGGGTCTTATCTCCCGAGGGGGCAGACTGCAGGAGGCGAGCCCAGCATCGAGGCCTCATGTCTGGACTGTGTTAGCGCTCTCACAGGGTGCAGCTTTATGCGTCACACCGTCATTCCTAACAAGCTGCTTACAGTCTCTCCCTGCTCGTCTTCTTCACACGCAGATGCACACAAACACACATCTGTCTTACTGACATCAGTTATTCCATAATGTCTGATTCCTCTCAGAAAACTGAAGCTCAGCCAAAGTGACCTCGCGTTACAGAAATGTCCTCATCGCAAGGGAAATGAAGTGGCTCTCACCCGCCCCCCTGACCCAGATACTGGACATCAAACCCAGCTAGAGTAACAAGAATTTCCCAATAATCAAGGAGGAAACAGATACACCAGGAAGTAGCAGTCAGTGAATGTAGAAACGCAGCAAAGATCTCTTAAGTTTTCAGCCAAAGGGGAAATCCCGTCATGATTCGCTTTTGTCTGTTTCTTCAGGATCTAATTACAGAAGCAAGAAATTCTCACAACAAACAAAAGAGGCTGAAGCTCAAAACTTTCACTTTAAAAAAAAGAACTTACAGTGCCACTACTCTCTCTGTTTTTATTGTCACACATACGCCTAAACTATATGAACCTGCTTGCCGTTTGATCGAGCAGAGGAAGCTGTCGTCGTCACCCGACCATTGAATCTCACTCTTGACCTGCAGAAATGATTTTCAATAAAAAGAGAGGTGTGCTGCCGTCCTGAGCAAACAATCACAACGCCAAAACATCTGAGAATTGTGACATTAAAGAAAAGACAGGAAAGTATGGTTGTGTGTGTCCACTACATATCTGGGCTCACCTGTTTGGCAGTAGAGGAGTGGATGATGTGTATTTGCTCATCAGGATGTTATGTTTATATTTATTCAAGCTCTTATCAGTCATAACATCATGACCACTTAAGAGTGAAGTAAATAGTATTGCTTATTAGTGCTGCCAGTTTAAAAAAATCAACATCAAAGGAATATTGAACGTGACATGCAAATGTTCCTCCGTCAATGGTGCCACTTCCACGTGAGTGGCAAGCCATTGTTTAATAACCATGTTGCTTATCTCTGTACAATGCTGCCTGTTAGTGAGGAGTGACAGCAGGTAAACATTTTGTTTTGAAGTTGATGGGATGGGAGTAGGGCTGTGCAATATGGCAAAAAAGTTTATCACAATATATTTTTTTCATATCAGTCAATATTGATATGTATCACAATATAAAAAGTGAAATTTAACAGTGCTTATTGGTAGCATGTCTTTTGCAATACAATAAGCTACTGCATCTGTGAGGTCTTTGTGTCTCTTAGATGTTTTGTCGTAAGGCGTTTCGCCAGAGGAAGCGGACTGAACGGTCGGCTGTTTCGGCTGCACAGGCGCCACGGGCTCCCTGCTCCGCTCTGGGTTTGTAACCTTTGCGCTATGGTTGCATGTAGCTGCAGCCTGCTACTACGCTGTTGTTTGCTACTTGGTTCTAAATCAGCACATTATTGGTTCAGCACAAAGCAAACCCGGAGCAACTCCCCTTTTCATTGGCTCTTAGTATAGTCTACCAAAACATGGCAGAATGCCGACTATCGAAAAGAATATTTACCATGTTTTATATTGATACCGAGGGAAATTAATCTTCGATAGATATTATTATTGTTTTATCACCCAGCCCTAACTGGGAGTCAAGTCAAGTCAACGTTTATTTATAAAGCACCTTTAAAAGACAGCAGTCAAACAAATAAATAGATAACAATAAAAAATAAAATTAAAAACAGTAAAATAAAATACAGACAGTAGAAGAATAAAAGCTACAGTGCTTCTGATTCCTGTGTGCTCATTAAAAAAAAGCAAGGGTGAAAAAGTGAGTCTTTAAAGATGATTGAAAAGACCCTCAGGTCTGAGAGGCTCTAATATGGCCATGTAAACTGTTCCACAGTCTAGGGTCAACCGCTGAAAAGGCCCTGTCACCTCTAGACTTGAGTCTGGTTTTCGGGACGCTCAACAGTAGTTGACCAGACGACCTTAAGGCTCTGGCTGGGGAGTGGTGATACAGGAGCTCGGACAGATAAGGAGGGGCAAGACCACTGAGGGCTTTAAAAACGATTAAAAGTAAGAGAAATGGGTGAGAGTGATGTCTCGAGGAACTTTGGCACACCAAAAGTGGTCCATGACTGTAAACCAGAAAGGAATAGACAGGGTCAGAGACAACTTGGGGTTGGTAATGTGTGGAGTCTGATCTTACAGAAGAGCTGCTGGAGCTAAAATCACTGACAAAGTTCATGCTGGTTCTGATAGAAAGAATAAAGCAGGGTGCTAAAACCAGTGACTTCATTACTCTGGAAATAAAACAGATACAGTCGAGCTTTAAAACAGTCGTGTATTTGAGTCTCTTCTCCAAGCAGTAATGTGACAGGGTGGAGTGATGGTTAAGGGATGTAAACAACAGGATGTGAGGGAGAAAAACAGTAGGCGTGATAACCAGCAGGGCTGCCAGTGTTTACCCTCCACCCACAGGCGAGGACAGGAATACACACACAAACACACACACACACACTCTGCATTTAAATGTGAAAACACACACACACAGCGGAAACACACTCCAAACTTGAATATCTCTTTCCTGTTTGACACCACGGTTACAGACCTCTTTTTAGTCCCCTTAATGGTTCACGCCTGATTAAAAGAGGTGAGAACGAAAGCAGAGGCACGAATGAAAGTGGAAAACATCCCGAGTCAAAGTTCACGCTGTGAGTCAGACCTTATCTGGGAGTCACTTTGTTGAGATTAGTGTGCACGTGTGAGTGTGTGTTAGTGACACAGCTGAACAGAAGCTTTAGATGATGACGAAAGAAAGAAGCAGGGGGTGCCAAATGGAAAAAGGATCTCCTCTGAGGCGCTTCCCTTGTGAAATTCACTATTTTACCCCCCGTCTGTCTGCAGAAGCTTTCCATATGGTCCTACACACTAACACACACAGAGTAACACAAATACACACAGAGCTGCACAAACTTTCCAGCCTTGCTCTGTCATACTGACCGATCAGTGGGTTCAACCCCCACTCTTCCCACCCACACTCAAACGCACACACTGACCCTCCAGATGTTGCTCAACGATTCCACCAGGACAGCACTGATTTCACACTGGAAATATGTGGCTCAATACTTCTAATACCCCAAATACCTTAAAGAATAAAAAACATTGTACTCCAAATCTTCCAACTCGAGAAACTCAATCAAAATACAACATCAGACATATCCTTTTAACTGATTTAATGTCTGCCGCTGAGCTCTGCTCCACTTGAAAAACTACAGAGACACATCCGTGAGTCACACTGTTGCACTTTAGCTCTCGACAATCTGCAGTTTATTTTGACTGAGACTCACATACTTTCCTGCTAAATCAGCTGAAACATTTTCTCACAGAAAGCCTGGACTCAAGAGGCTTCACTGAGGTTTTGAAGATGACTAAAGTTTTACAATTAAAAAATGGTTTGCAGATTGTTCCAGACAAAGGATGAAGAAAAACAAGAAACTATAGTTAAAACTAGGGATGTGTGTGTCTATTCTAACGTTGAGTACTAACGTCGTTTTCCATGCAAATCATCACTATATTTACTGGCTGATTGTTACTATATATATGTTGTGTATTTGCTGTAGTGCTGCTACCTACTCCTGGACCAAGTTACCATCAAGCCACAATGATCAAGTACTCAGATGTAAACAGAGGAGGTTTGATGATTTTTTTGATCTAGAAAATTTAGATGAAGTTGTATCTCGGTTGTCTGGATGCCATGGCATATGACCGACCAGGGGAATGTGCAACAAGTACAGGCATTTGGACTCGAACCTGCGAGGAGGACCAAAGGATGGTGGTGATAGCTTTACTCATTTCACCTTAAACACGAGGAAATCAGCCGCTCATGAATATCCTTGGTTCAAACTCAACGTCCAACGAATGAAGGTTTTCCTCCTCTGTTTCTGCCTGTTTTCTTAGTTTGCTCAAAGTACGGTTGAGTCAGCATTTCCAATAAAGCGACCACCGTCATTATTAGGCCTCGCAGCGTCTCCCTTGAGACAGACGCCTGACGTCACAGAGACAACATCTATGTTTTACAGTCTATAATGAAACTCTAGACAAACCTCTTATTGGACAATGTGTGGTGATTGTTTTTTCCTGTTACCACACTTTTTGAGGTTTAATTTGATCATTAGTTTGACTGAATATTATAGTAGAAAATCACAATTTAATGTTGGTCTGACACTTCCTGTACTCAAACACAGTTGTCGGATGCAGACAGACTGTACAAGTCAAAAACAAGCACAGCTGTGTTCTGCTGTCTATCTCTCTTCTTCCTCTCTCTCTCTCTCTCTTTCTCTCTCATCCTGCTCTGTATACCCGTAACAAAGTGGGTCAGCGCACACACACACACACTCTTGGATAACTTTTTCCATCTCCCCTGTAACACTGACCGGTCATCATGGACCAGTACACACAAACACCTCGAGCTGCTGCTCAACCGGTGAATTCCCTGCACTTTTTCTGTCTGCTGGCTCAGATTTTTAGGTTTATCCAACATAAACATCACTTTTCAGACTTATCATTGTCTTCAACTCTTTGTAGTTTGACACACATTAAGTCAACAATAGTTACGTTAAACTTTTCAAGGTGCTTCAGACTTAAACGAGAAAAAAGAAACTGATCTCAACTTATCTAGCTCGGTTTTGTTGTGTTTATTTTCACTTTGTCTTTGAAGGATTATCCCTCTAAATATTTGTTTTCAGCATCAGCTCATTACCAAGTTGGTCTGAATGTAAAAGAAGTACAACTGATTTACATGTATAAACAAAAGAGCCAAAGTGAGCAGCATTAGGCTCCTTCTCCTGTAGTCAGGAAACTTCAAATTAGTAAAATAATTAGACATTTGCAAGAAGTCAAACTCCTCATTCAAGCCCTTCATTTTCTCTGCTTCACCTCCTGGAGAGAGGCATGCTGGGTAAAAACTGGGTCAGTGCCGGTCTTTGAACACCTCATAGTGAGAGTTTTAATCCCTGGAAAAAGGCAAACACTGCGGGGAAACTTGTTTGGGCGCGCCGCTGATCTTAATTCCTGGGCTATAACGGAGCTGTCTGAGGCGGATGCTTGCCAAGTTGAAACGCGCTTGAATGTCAAGTTATACACACAGACGCGCACACACAGACACGGTGAACTTTGCATGGATGAATGAGCTTGTTCATGTCTCATCAGATGGAAAGGTTAAAAGGAGAGAAAGGTAGAAAGTTGAAGGAGAAAAGCTTGATTTGATGATGATCAGCATTATTATTCTTGAACACTGTTATCCTCATCCCTGATCGTAAATATTAGCACACAGCAAAGCACGCCTGCTGAGCTAACAGTTTCTTCTACAGACAGTTAAACAGCCAATGGAATTAAATAATGTTGGTTTAATTCCACTATGTTTGTGTTGTTTTTCAGAATGCAGCAGCTTTGAACCAATCAAAAAATTACATCTTGTTTCTTTCTTTCTTTCTTTCTGTCTTTCACGTCTTTGTTTTCATTAGCCATCCTCACTCACTTCACTTCCTCTTTATGTCATTCTCCACTGTCGTCTGTCATACTTGTGGTAGCCTTGGGCTAAAACATAACTGGGCGCTTGTTGATATAAAATTATTTTTAAAAAATACAAAGATTTCAGCACATGTGGAATTTATTTTCTAACTGTTGACATACAGAGCATTTCTAGAAAGTGTCAATAACACTTTATTAGATACTTCTGATGCAACACTTAGCAGCAATTAAATGGAAACAAAAGCTCAGTCAGGTGGATAGAAAAGTCCACTTCTTGTTTCTGTTGGCGACAGAACTGACAATATCCAATCATTTAAAGTCTCTGGACACTTTTTATGCAAATTTCTGTCCACAGCGATACAATACAATATGATACAATAACAATACGCTATGAAACGATACGATACGATACGATACAATACGATACAATACGTTATGATACGATACACTATAATACGATACGATATGATAAGATACAATATGATACAATACGCTATGACACAATACAATACAATGCAATATGCTACGATACGATACGATACGCTATGATACGATACAATACAATACGATATGATAGGATACGATACACTTTCTCGTCCGCTTAGGGAAATTTATGTTGGACTCCAAGAACTGTACAGATAAAGCTGCCAACTGATGACACAAAGGACTAGACCTCACAAAGACACAGTCACACAACCCTCTCACAATGCACATACACACATTGCACAAGAATCCCACAGAAATGGTCCGAAGAAACACATCAATGATAGACAACAATGAAAAAGAACAAGACACAGCGAGGTGAGACAAGGCAAACAAGACCAAACAGAAAATCACAAGATAACAAGATAATGAAGTTAAGGTTTTTTTAAGTCAGTAGGTTGTAGGTGAGAATGCTTATAGATTTTCTTACCATGATAAAACCAGAGCCAGATTTGGTGTGTTGGTTGGGTAGTTTGGGTCACTCTATTGCCTGTTTTCTGTTATTTATTCATCAAAAACATTAAAACTCCAAAGGTCCAACACAAATTTTGTCAAATTCTATCGATTTCAAATTCAAGTGAAGGAACAGCTCCACAGATGAACCACATGCCTTTAAGAGGAGTTTATTCTCAGCAAAAATGTTATAATCTAGCACAGATGGACTTAACAAATTAGCTTGCATGCAGATTTAAGAAAGGAAAACAAGACTTGAATAGTAAGTGTAGTGAAGGGGGAAAAGAGAAAGAGAGGGACAGTGTGAGACAAAACAAAGATTGATTACACAGTCTGGGAAAGAAACAAAAAGGCCAACAAGCAGGAGTAATGGGATGAGTGGAGAAGTGTCTGGTATTCGGACAGGAGCAGACTCGCTCTGACTTTCTGCTCACCCTGAAGGAGAGATACATGAAGAGGAGGATGAAGAGGGCAGGAGAGAGGGGTCAAAGGTTAACTAGAGAGCGGATGGAGCGGCTTCTGTCTTGATTGTACACTTTGAGGCCACAAATCGGGGCAGGAGCTACAAAATCCATAAAAAAAAACATCAAAGTTGAGTCGGTCTCTCGGCTTGTGCGCCTTACTGTTTAATGAGAACTTACAGGCTTTAAACACTTTCATGTTTTCCGCACTGAAAGCCCCGTGTCTGGCTACAAAAACTTTAAAATCAAGTTTTGCAGGAATAAGTTTTTCTTGCAACTTTAAAGTCTTTTGATATGGATATTATTTTGATTTCCTCTCCTTAAAAGGATCCTAAACCTGAAAAATGCAGCTCGAAATTCAACTTTCTTATCTTTGAATGTTGTAAAATGTCCTAAAAATAAGCTTCAACTGCAAAAAAAAAATGCTCCAGGGCTCATTTTAGGGTTGGGTGTTTAAATCACTCACACATGAATATAAAGCCCACACCCTTCTTACCACACACACAAGCTAACACACGACCATTTAAAAACCTTTTATCGTGCCCGAAGCAAAAAGTCAGTGGGGGCAGATGTGGGGCAGAGGGGGGTGAGGCATCCAAAGAAGTGAGTAAGGAAAGAGACAGACAGAGGGGATAAATTTAGCTTAGCCTCAAAGAATGAAGGCTCCTGTGGATTTTCCATAATGATCCCTCACACTCTGATTACTACCTTCACTTTGCTCTCAAATGGCTGCTCGCCTCCCTGCCTGCCTGCCTGCCTGCCTGTCTTCGAAAAACTTGACACTGAATCCAATTTCAGAGTCGGGAGAAGAAGTTGCATCAGATACAGAAAAGAAAAGAGAAAAATGTGTCCTCCGTGTTCATGTGCGCACCATCTGTGGACGGCTTTGACTTTTTACGACGCACGTGTTGAACTCAAGAAGGTGGCTCCAATCGGAGAAATGCTGAAGTGATAAAGAAGATAGGAAACAGATAAAAGTTAAAGCTGATAAAAATGTGGATTCTGACAAGACTAGAGAGAAAGGGTTAGTCCATATTACATATTAAGCTAAGTAAATTCACTGTTCAAATAATACTAAGTACAAACAGTGATGCTAGCCTTCATATAAATCAGCAAACCACCGTGGTAGTCATAGTTAAATGCCAACTAGGGCCCGACTGATTTATCGGCGAGCCGATTAAATCGGCCAATTTTAGCCCGTTTGAGACTTATTGGTAACAAGCCAAAACTCAACGATTTTTGCCGATATTTTCAGAAATAAAATGCAGAGAACAAGATTCGGTTTCACTTAAAAAATGTTCTGCCATTTGAAAAGTTCCCTGACTTATCCAGATGCCGCAGCGACCTCATGACAGTCTTCATCCACTAGTTCGAGTTTGATCAGTCAGGTCTTCCAGTCAGCATGAAGAGCAGTAGCCTACAGTAAATCTACAGTATATAGTACTGTAGATTTATACTGTAGATATCTACAGTATATATGTATTTTTTTATAACTTCATAAATTTAAAAAAAAAAATCGTCTGATTAATCGGTAATCAGATTTTTTCCCCCCCTAATAATCAGTATCAGCATCGGCCCCAAAAAACACAAATTGGTCAGGCCCTAATGCTAACATGCTAAAAATAGTAAAATTCAGGCTATAATACCTTGCAGGTGTCAATTTTACAATTTTCCTCATTGTAGCTTCAGATGTTAGCAAGACAATGCTCAAAACAAGTCTTTTTCGCCAAGTGAAGACAAGGCTAATGGGTACTCAAAGTGCTTAAAATGTAAAGTTTTGACAGCATCACTTTTCCAAAGTTTTGGCACCAACTTCCAAACAATCCATCACAAGTTAGCAAATTACACTAAAATGTCAATAACCGGCATGAATAAATGAGAGAAAATTTCCCTAAACAACATCAAACTCAAGCCTGAACAACCAGAACCTTTGTCGTTTTTCTAAATCCCAATCAGAGGTGTGATTTACTTCATCTATTTCTTCAAAGTCAATGTCTTGAGCCTTAAATTAGCTGTAAACTACTTCATAAAGTCAACTCTCGAGTTAACCTGAAGATCCGGCACCACACCTGCAGTAATAACACCGTGTCCCTAATTGTAATACAGGTGTGTTCCTGTGACGCTCGAGGTTAGTTATACACACTGAAGCTGCTCTTGTTATGATATCTGAAAAACCTGAACATGAGCCAAACTGAAATTTACTCTGGCCATGAAGAGGCTCTCAATGTTTTATTTGCGATAAAAGTGCGCTCATTGTGTCGTCACTTATTTATTTTCTGTGTAAAACAGGTCTGCTGGGTGTGTGAGTGTGTGAGTGTGGACACATGGATCATTCAGACGGACAGAGTGAGGCCACCAGCGAGCAGGATGCCCTGCCCTAACGGAGAACAGGCTCCACACTGTGAACACATGGATCAAGCCTCTTACCCTCCACTGTGTGACTGACTTTAAAACCTCATTCTGAAGTGTGTACTGAGCCATAAAACCTTCATATATATCCCAATAAAACTCCTGAATTTAAGCGCAAGTTTAATCTGTAGACAGAGGAGAGTCTTTCTCTGCAGGTTTGTCGTATGTTATGTAAGCACACTCATAGTTGGAGAGCCCTGAAGCATGTGCAGAGCAAATATACTCTTCTCCTCTCTCTGCGAGCACACCATGTGCTGAAAACCACGCCAACATTTTTTGGAAGACAGTATGAGTGAGTTCATGAAGTGGTGGTGAAGTTTGGGCCTCTTCCCTTGCTGTTCCTGTCTATTTCCTGAAGCGACTCACAGAGAGCGTCTCTCTGTACGTGCTGCAGATTTTCAACTTTAATCAGGAAAACTAGAATCAGGAAAACATTACTTATTACATGTGGAGTTAGGTTAAGACACCAAACTACACGGGCAGCTTTAAAAGAGTCTTTTAAGTGACTTTTATTTTGCACATCAGTTGAAATACCAACCAGATCTCGTGGAATCGTCCGAATTGACTGACTTTTCCTTGCGTAGACTTTAAAATCTTTCATCTGCGTCACCCAACTTCTTTCTTAGCTCTCAATTATAATCCTACGTCTGCAACGACATGCAAATATTTATCAGTCCTACCTGTCCTCCCAGGAGACGAATCCAAATATACTTTTACAATGACGCACAACATGATCTGGTTCATCTTTTCTCTAATGCAGCTTCACTAAAAACTTTTGCATTTACACACCTTTCAAAACCAAACTATTCTGTAGCAACAAAAGAGTCAGGAAGTAGAAATGGAGATCTGGAGGAGACCAAAAGATGTGTTTGTGATAATTGGCCATTTCATTGACATGCATGAGGAGGGAAATATAATAAGGGGCTCATAATATGCCACCACCAATACCCACTGCAACCATAATAATAAATAAAAAGTACAACTATCAGCTCTTTTCAGTTCAACTGCTCTAAAACTGTATGACTTGGGTTTTTTGTACATTAGATAGTATCGGAAAGTACCAGGGGAAAGTTTATAGTCATATTTTCGACCCAAAGTTGGTGTAATACAAAGAGAGCTACTGTGGTGTACTTACATGGAGATAAAGTGAAGAGAGTGAGAGCAGCGAATGAAACCAAAGTAGTGAAACAGAAAATCAGATGTTATTTATCAGGATGTCCAGTGTGAAACTATGTTCAGTCACTCTTTCAGAAGTAGTGCTATTTACAGTGTAGAAACAAAAGAAAAAGATACACACTTGTGGATGCCCAGAAGTTTAAGTTTGGTTGCCCTGGTATATGAGAGAGTATCAGTTTTTCAATGAGCAACAATAAAGCCGATGACACTGTTTCTTTCTTCTTTTGGCATTTGGTGAAATTCAACAATCAGCCTATCTCTAATCCAAGTAGGTACACATACAGTTTAATTTTTACACAGGGTGTATCTAAATTTGAAACTCTAGTGATGTGACAGCCCTACTCTCAAAAACAACTGTAAACGCAGAAGTTTCTTGAATTTGAGCAGTGTTAGTCCAGACAGGCCAAAATGTCAAGTTCGGCTCACAGTATATCACCTGATCTTAACCTTTTAAAGCCCGAAACCATAAGTTATGGCTAGAAAATTCAATTTTTTTGGAGCTGAAATGTTTATTTCACTTACTACTGAAAACCCAAAATTAAAATGTCCTTAAAATTGAACAAATATATATTTATCTCGTTTGATACATTAGATGTTTTTGGGAACTGATAAACCACAAGAGGACATTTTGATCATTTATCAGACTGTATTGGGTGTTTTTTTAGTAATTTGTTGATCATTTTGATTTAATAGAAGTATCATAAAAGTATGTATCAAATATGATATAAAAGGCAATAAAGGGTTCACACAGGCGTAGGGATTCTGCACTAAAGTTTGGGCCCACTATAAAGTCATTCATCCAGGGCTTCTACCTGCAATGAGTGCCTGTCATTATTCAACCAACACCCCTGCCCAGGAGTCCTAAAACAGATCCATACAGACAAGTATAACTTATAAAATACAAATCAGTGACCTAGTTTGACTAACTGGAGTAGAAGTTAGTATCAACCCATCAAAGTCAGAGGAAACAATTAAAACCCTACCTTCAACGCAAAAAACAGGATTGACAAGATCTTTGAGTGTGATTGAAATTCCTATTATCCATTCATGTACAATATATAATGTTAAATATTCACTGAGCCAAACAGGGTTTGGTTTATGAAAAACTGTTGAAGAACTCAGATGTTGCTGAGTCCAGTGTGATAGATTGAACTGTACTCTTACATTCACTGAATGTTTGCCTTTCCCAAAATAGACACTCGTGCCATACAAACACGTCTGTTTTAAGTCCTCCTGAACAACAACATCAGAGAGGATTGTTCAATAAGAATGAAAGAGGACTCCACCTTCACGCTCATGCGCATTATTCTCAAACCTGAAGAACTTGATCAAGATTGGAGGCTTTGGCATGGCAGAGACAGAGAAGATGATGGAAGACGCAGGATCCCACACATGCTCCGAGTGAGAGGCTTTACATTGTTGTGAGGAATCCTGCGTCAACAAACCCCCTGAGAGAGAGAGAAAGTGAGACCCGACCCAACAAAGACCCCAGTCTGTTCCTCAGTCTGCCTGAGATGCTGGAACACTACAGCCCTGTTGGTGCTCACATTCATGCATTCCCCACCCTCACACACACTAACACACACATACTTCTACTCATACTATTCATGCTCTACTATATATAGACTAATCACCCCACTCAGGAGCATCTTGGTCCTGCTTCTCAACACAACCTGGCTATTGTAGCGAGTGAAAGTCCAAGGTATGAAGTTAGTCACCTTTTGCACGTGTGGCATTTAACAACACAAAGACTTGAAAACATGCCCACACCTCAGCCAGTGCTTTAAATAACAACAATGTGAAGAGGAATTTGCATTGTTTGTTTTGTTCAAGTTGATTGTGTTATTTCTACAGAAAAACAAAAATACTGTAGTTATACATCTGTTTGCAACAACTGCAGCTGATGTTTTTTCCCCTGTTGTCTTAAACTTTATTTTTGTATTTTTTTGTGTGTGTCTTAATTCTAACTTCAAATTTCTTCTGTTGCTTTGATTTTTCAGAAGGGTTTCTATTTTTATAAGCTTTACTCTCTATCTACGTCAATATATTCTTGGATTGTTTTGCCATTTGGAGGATCTTTGTTTCGTCATCTTTGGTGCCCTCTCTGGCAACAAGCAGTCATTGCACGTTACTTTGTTGCACTCATTGTATTTACTTTGGTTCAAAACTGTTTGTCTTTCCTTTTTTTAACAATACTTTTCATCTAATGAGAAAAAAAATATCTGTTATACGGCCACTTTAACTATTTTAGAGACCTGCATTTGGTCCTCTTTGGCGACACCTGTGTAGCTGCGGAAAACGGTCTGCTGCATACTGATGTATACTTTGTTTTGTTTGTCATTATCTGAACGTCATATTTGTTTTTGTTCCTTTGGATTTGTACTTTGTAACATCTCTTTAAAACAAAGTAACTGTTTTGAAGGTCTTTGTTTTGTCATCTTTGGCGTCCTCTCTGGCGAAAAATTGTAACTGCAGTTATATCTGCTTGGTCTTTCGTATACAAATCTGTCTGTGACTTCAGTCTCTTCTTTGACGTTTCAGCCATATTTATGATTTGAGGCATGAGTAAAAGTACACAGCTGCAAAAAATTCAAGTTTCTTTCCAACCAGGAAATTGTTTTTCAATTATGAACCCATTGACAAGTATTTTAATAATTGACCAAAGTGAGTAATTGTTTGAGGAAGAAACATCTTCAACATTTTGTCCAATCTCTGTGGAAATAATCTTTGGATTTGGGAAACACTGGTGGTCTTTCTTTATTTGCTGACATTTAAAGATCATCAAACTAATTCATTCATAATTAGCTCATTAACTTTAGTTTCCTTGTGGATTGCTATCTTTGCTGTGATCACTTCACTAATGCTGGTCAGCTGGATAATCCTGAAACTTCTCCTCTTGGTCCAAATCAATCCTCTAAAAGACAAAAAAGGCTGCAGATCTCTGGTCTGATTCTGTCTGCTGGAATCTGACAGGAATTATAGCCCGAGGACTTCTTTAAAGGTCCTTCATTCACAGCCTGAACACTTCGACAACACAAGTCTTTACCTGTCTGTAGGTATCTGAGTGTGAGTGTGAGTGTGTCGGGCTCAGTAGGCCTCTGTGGTGTCTGATTCCCGTCCTGCAAGCCAGCTGGATTTTCTCCCCATAAACCTGAATGCTCTCCCCCACAATCGCACACACACAAACACACACACACTCGGTCTCCTCTTGGAGCAACAGAGACACATATGGCTGAAAACCCAAAGTTACATAACTGAAGGCGAAAAGGCCATTTCACTGTACTGAGGGGGAGCTCGCTGTGTCTTTGTGATCATTCATTTTTGCAGAAGTCTATTATCTCTTCTATTATTCTGCTGTTTTGTGCTGCTCCAGATTGAAGAAAATGTCGGTATTTGAGTTGCTGGTGAGCTGATGTAAAGTTTCTAGACAGTTCTTGAAAATAAATTTGATGCACTCTGTGTCTGAATGATTGCATGATTTATGTTAATGCAATGTCAAAACACAAAGTTGCACCACAGATGGACAAGATATAAACTCATTTAACATAATCCAAAGAGCCAAATCAATCATATCTGGAAGTAATTACACATTTCAATGTGCAGAAGGCAGATGTCAAATGAAAACTATGTAATGTCTAAAGAGAAGTGTGCACTCGACGCATTTATTAGTAACTGGGAGCACACTAGGAGTTTTATTTTGAAGGTGACTGGGATAAAGGCTGATTGTCTGGTGCTAGGAGATAGGCAAGCGTCTCAGATGTCACTGTTAAATGTCTGTACACCTTCCGGACTACCAGACTTTCTCTGGGACTTCTTCAGGTGTTTTATTTTCACTAAATGAAGATGGGTTAAAACTCTTACTGTGTTTTTTTTTTTAACCCCTAAAGTGTCACGAGCATTAGTGAGGTGCATTCAATGTGAAGCATCAATCTACTACAAAGATGGCCCTTTACATCAGGATGGTTGAACTCAAACCTATACATTCCTTTACAAACAATGAGTACAGTGTCAAAATGTGGTTACCTTTTGGTGATGCTGAACTATGAAAAAGGAAAATCTGCCCATCAAAATGACAATTAAAAAAAAAAAGTCAACCCCAATGCACTGTAATTTATCAAATTACAGAAGGAAAGTGATATAGATATAACTTTTGGCTTTTTAAATGTGACTTTTTGAAGTTTTATGTGATCAAAAACAGATCTGATGCAAAACATTTAAGATTTTGGACTGAAAAAACTATTTAAAGACATAACTATGCTCTGCAGGAGTTTGTTATCGCGTCTCCACCTTAATTTTTGGTCTTATTTGTCACACAAATTAACATGACATGATAATATGATATGAACACTGACTTGTTCTGGTGAGAATTTTTAGGTTAGGTCTCACTTTTGATGAAAAAGATGCAGTTTTGAGCAATAATCTATTAAAAATGTTGCTCCTTAGTCTAATCTATGTTGAAATTAACTTTAAGTGTTTGCAAATAGACTGTCCAAAAAGTACTACTATGTTTTTACAAAGAGATGAGAAAATGTAAATATATGGAAGTTGCATCCTGGATCCCAAGGACCAAGTTGTGAATGGAGAGCTGGGTACCACACACACGTATACACACATACACTATCACACACTGGACTCAATACCTCCCCCCTCCTGTCAAACATAGTCGCCAAAAAGTAAAATATGTTCTCAACAACTAAGTAGATGCACGGTCTGTCTTCGGGTCATTATCGATTAATCGATCGCTTCCTCAACTTTAATCGATTACTCACGTTGGTGTAAAGCACACAGTCGCCCTCCCCGGCCTCAGACAGCTCACTCAGGTTCCTGTCCCAGTGAAGAAACTGTTCAGTACTGTCCAGGATTTCCATGATTTGACACAAATCTACGTGTCTCTTTCTTTGGAGGTTGTGTTGCTGTGTCGTTGTCTCCTCCAGTAGAGTAAAAGTTCCGTTGCGGGCTGCAGACCAAACAAACCCCCGGCTGAAAATCCGTCAAAAAGTTCCCAACAACTTTAACAAAAACAGAAGAAATAAGTCAGATATAGAGACGCGTCCTGTCGGTGCTGACTCAGGGGATGAATGTGGGTTATGTGAGGAAATGTGATTGTAGCCGAGCCCCGTTTGTGTTGGTGTTTTTGTTGTTGTTGTTTATCATCTCCTCTTTGGTTCAGGGGTCCACAGGCAGCTCCCAGCAGGCTCTCTTCCCTTTTCTTTCCTCCTGCTGCTCCTCCTCACGGCCCAGACACACAGGAATGCAGGGGCGGAGTCACCGGCAGGACGAAAAAATGGAAATAGAGTCTAAACATTAAAAGTAAATGTCAAGATGAGTGTTAGAATAAGTTAACTGTCGTGTAACTAAGGTTTAATACAGGATTTAGAAATAATAATAAAAATAATAAATTAAACTTATTCTGTTCCAGCTGTTTCTGACACATATGTTAAGTTTTTGTAGTAATAATCTTGTAGTTCCGGTTTAGACTTTCAGTATAAAGCCCTTATCTCTCATTCAGGTCATTGCTGTACATTTCATACAAAATAAGGCAAGCACATTTTCAAGCAAACAAGCATTTTAAGAATCCAAAAATTTAGTTTTACTTGTAATGGAAAAACATGAAGCTTTGGTATGCATATGATGTCACTATTTGTGTTGTTTATAGTGTGAATACTTGTATATTATCTCTATATTTCTACTTATTTTATCTATTTATCTCTGTATTTTTACTTATTCTATCTATTTATTTATTTATCTTTTATTTATCTCCTCTTTTACCCTTTTTACTGTTTTTACTTTTACTGTATTTGCACTGGAGTACTGTAAGGAAAGCAATTTCCCCCTGGGGATTATTAAAGTATTTCTGATTCTGATTCTGTATCTGATTCTAGGTCATTGCTAAAATTAATTCAGCAGAAGGTAGAGATATGTACCTAAGTGCTCTAAAATAAATAAATACATGCTTTTAATTGGATTCACATGTTTGAGGTTTTTCCTTGTTTGTATTGAATGTCTTAGATATTAACTGAGAAAAGCAACCTTGTCCATTTCTAGGTACAACATGCTAACTAAGACACACATACCATGAAAAAAGTATAATTTAGTGCAAAACTAAACTATTTTTGGCGGTATATTAAGGGGAAGAAGTTGGTTTTAAGTGGTTTTAACAACGATATACTAAAATGCTTAAGAGTCCCAGGCTTTTATTTTGAAATTGTCCAAGTTTTTAGCTCTGCTCACCAACGGTTAATTTACAATATCTTTCCGGAACTGAATCCACAGGTTGCCATGTCGCATTTGAGCCCGCCCACTCACAGCAGTCCGACCAATCAGATCACTCCCATCTTTAAAGCCCCTTTGAACGCGCAGTCCTGCCCGCCCAGAGTGATTGACAGACAAATACAACTACCAATCAAAAAGGATGAGAGAATTCTGCCGACCAATGACATTAGGCCAAGACTACCTTTAAACTCGGCCCGCCCCCGCTAAAAAATGTAGTCAGGAGTATTGCTCTAAAATATTTTCAAACTGTCTTCTTATATGAGTTTATATGCCATTATTATTATTATTATTTTTAATTTTTTAATCATGATTGGTAATTTTTAGAAAGATCACTGTCAGACTGGAAGTTAAATCATACAATAAAAAATGAACAATAATGGAGAATATAAATAAACTGTGAATGCAGTGTATTACAGGATGTATTTCAGATAAAAAGAACCAGCAGACAAGAGCTGAAAGTGAAGCGTCACTGACCACAGAGGAAATGAGAAACCGGAGAGTGATAACAACTGACAGGAAAATGACAAAGCAGAACATGGAGGAAAATATCGTTTTCAGAGATGTGAACAGGAAAACACAAGCCAAAGAAACAGGGATTAAATCAGGGATTTAACTGACAAACTAAAAATAAAACTGTGCGAGTAATGTCAATTTTTCTGTCATTTGAATGCCTCCAGGATTTCTTTAAAAGCTCATCAACTCAAAAAGTTGGTGCAAATTTCAACAATTACACATTTTGTTTACCTCAATGAAATCAACAGCACTTCTTCTGGAGATTAAGGGTTTTTTTATTGGATGACAATCATATATAATATAAACACCTTTGCTTGATTTTGCTGGTACAAAACTGAACTATGGTTAAAAATAAGACCGGGAAAAGGTGATGATAACTCAGAGCATGTGGAGGGGGGGACTTAAAACTGGCCTAGAGGTTGAATCAGAATATAACAGTGTTAGTTTTAAACCTGTAAATGTGAGCCAAATATTCAGCATGAAGATGGCACGTCTCTCCTCTACAATTAAAGAGAAAACCTACAATCTTGTTCATGATCCTCATCACAGGAAGTTGCTCTTCACAGAGCTACAACATCTTTATCTTCAAACACAGTGAAAGTTCACACTGTATTTTCACCTTTACCTCCTCACATTCTCACACAAAAAAACTTACAAACAAAAACGAGGTATACACTCTAGCTTTTTAAATGTTACACACACAAAGAACCATAATAAGTACATGTTTTTGAACTACACATGGGCCCTTTCTGCTCCTCCTGACACATCAGAGTCTGCAGGAGTCTCCTCAGGGTCACAGAATAACCCGTCCCTCTCCTCTTGGGTCAACCAGCTCCTGTACTTGAGGACCAACAGGTCTTCGGTGTCAGTTTTCCTTTTTTTTTTTTTTTTTTTTTGGTACGAACTATATAATACAAAAAAAGTTGTTTCACGGTGCAGAGACAAAGAGGAAAACTCCCTCAGGTTCTGTCTCGGATGTTGTCGCTGAGAAAGATGATGTTGTCTGAAGAAGGAAGAGAAAGAGAATAAGACAATTATTCTTGAAACGGGATCATATTGACGATAAAAGCGTGACTGTGTTGTTTTCTGACCTGCGATGATGGTGGTGGCCTGCCTTCTGACTTGGTTCTTGTCCACATACTCCCCATAGTCCAGTTTACCCTCCACTAAAATCCTTGAGCTGAAACAGAGAGACTCAGGATCAGTCACATGACTCAAAAAAAGAATTCAAAAGGTTGAGACTTTTTTCTGTTGGTCCAAGTGGATTACAACGATTTTACTACTTGGATCATTTGATCTGAAAACAGGGTATCAATTTTAAGGGTCTACAATCTCTGTGGGGTTTACAGTGACTTGGACAAAGAGATTATATTGATATTGTTTCTTATCATTAGCATTCAGCGGACTAGAAAACAAAAGACACAATTAAAAAAATTAAAGATAAATCCTAATGCTGAAAATATAATGTTGTCCTTTGAAATGTTGTTAGACAGAAGACCAAAACATCATAAATTTGACGTATTTTAGGTATTTGAACCCAAAAATTGTACCCAAGTAAAGTGCATGTTCTTTATGATTATAAACCCCTGACAAAATGAGACGGAATTGAAAATAAACAAAGGTAAACTGAGGAGCCGAGGTCGTACCCTTTCTTAACGTACTGGTATGCCACGTCTCTTAAACCAGGTTTGAACACAGAAACACGATGCCATGTCGTCTTCTGACTGACGTCACCTGCAGAAACAAAGAATTAATACAATAATAATTAAAAGGGAAATGAAAAAATGCATATGGAACTCCATAACTGTACAAATAACACTTTCCATGAAGACACGAGGGTGATTTTTAAACTTTCTGATGTATCGTAAAGATTTTCAGAGGTACAACACAGCCACATTTTGCTGCAAGATTTTTAAGTGACAATGCTCAAACTTTCCTGATAATTTCACTCATATTTTGAGCAATCTTTAAAAAAAGTTAAGAATGTTTTCATTTTTTTATCCCCATACCTCATTTAGGATTAACTAATCAGCTTTTGTAGAGTTATTTTCTTTGACCAATATTTGGTTGGGTCAGAGTTGAGTGACTTTCATCACATCTCCCTTTAAAATATGAACTTCAAACTAGATGTGTTAGACTTCTATGTATATTTAAAGGCCAAAGGGGTATGATGAGGTCTCCGGTGGTTTTATTCAGCATCACATGCTGCATTTGGTCATTTCCAAACTTGGGATCAAACAATGATCTATCATGTGTTCAGATTTCAAAGGGTAACACTGCCCTCTAGTGGTGGAATGCAAGAACTCCATCAAAATACACTACTAAAGTTGTACATCTCAATCCGTCCTCACCAATATAAAAGCATTATAATGCTATTTTTCAACAAACTGGGTTCATCACAAATATAATCATAGCTTTTGGGAATTTAAGTACAGTCCCACAAAAAACTCATTATCCCTGTCTTTTAAAATGTGGTTTTACTGTGAGCATATCTCTCTCCTTCATTGTTAGCATAATCAACATTTTGATCTTACTCATCATGTTTACATTTTTTTCCGACATCATACCTGCTGGGTTCCCCTCTCCCTCTCCGGAGCGCCACATTTCGTTAGTTGCTAGTGAGAAGATGGTGACGGGGTTTCGACCGTCTACTTGTCTCATCACAGGGTCCTGACCCACTCGACCTAACAGCTGGACACGGTTTATAGCTGGGATAAAGACAAATATCCAGATTTCACGGGTAATCATCAGAGAAGGATGGCCAAACAATGAAGAGAATAAATCTTTGTCTTACTATAAATAATAAAGTTTACTCACATCTTTCCAGGATCAGGCTGGTGTCTGTGCTGTTGTATCTCACCGCCTGTCTCAAGATCTATGAACAGAAGAGATCATTTATTTCCTCTGTGAGAATACAGCAGAAGACTTTTTTCTTCTGCACAAACTTGACTGACATATCCCAGCCATGGTTCAGTATTAATCATTTCCCTCTCACCTGTGCTGAGGCCCTTCTGAACATCTTCAATGTGCTGCACGGACAGCTCAGAGGAAAACAATGAGCAGCTGCTGAAGACGGGGTTTACAGACTGATCTGAGGATTACAGAAGAAGAGAGTGTGTTTGAGTGGTGTGTGGAATTAGTTACTTTCTTTAGACAGAGGAAAATACACAGGCAATCTCGAATACAACACAAGTTTAAAGTTTACTTAATTAAACTGTTAGAGAGTAAATAAGCGTACAAAGTAGTGGAATTTTTTTTAATACTTTCAAATAAACTCATCTTACTTGACTGCACAATAGTTTCATGTCAACACAAAATACAAAAGAAAGTAGTAGTCCTGTAAATGTGAAAGATGAATTTTCTGACAAAAAAATAAAAACCCTTCTTTTGTTGTTTAATGAGTGAGTCCCATATTTCATCGATCTTAACATGCACCTACGGTAAGAACCATATGCTCCCTCCACCTATGCTTACCTACTTCCTAATTCATCGTGACCTAATCTAACTCTTAATCTAATTATAAGACCAATTGTTCTGCACAGCCACCTAAATCCTCCTCTATTGTTTGAATCAAATCAACAATTATTTACACAAATAAACCACCGACTCCCGAGAACACATTACCCCTGTCCTCCAAAAACTGCACTGACTCCCCATCTCACACTGCATAACAATTCAAAATCCTCCTGCTCACCCACAAATCACTTCATAACCTGGCCTTCACCTACCTCACAGACCTGCTCCACCACTATAGCCCCTCCCGTGCCCTCCGATCCTCAGAGGGAAATCTCCTTGCCCTACCCCCTTGGACCAAGCACTGAACTTGGGGGGGACAAAGCCTTCTCTGCTGCCGCCCCCATCCTCTCCAAGACAGTACAGACCACCATACTTTTAAATCACTGCTAAAAACACACCTTTTTAAATTGGCTTTTAACCTGTGAACTGTTCTTTTATTGTCTTTTCATACTGTGTCTTTTTTAACCTTTTACATCGTTGGTTTTATTTCCCTATATTTTCTGTATTTTAAATGGTTTTTAATTTAATTTAATCATTTTCATTGTAAGGAATCTTTGAGCACCTGTAAAAGCACATTATAACATTTAAAAAATATATATTAAATAAATACATTTATTAAAAGTATGCTCACACAAAACAAACACATGGCTTTGAATTAGAAATAGATGGGTAACTACTATAAATGCATATGTGTGCATGTGCAGTCTCATGGGCCACTCCTGCCTATGTCAGTGCCTCCTTGGGATAATGTTGTGTCCTTCCCGAACGATTTGTTCAAAAGAACCGAATCTTTTAAGTGAACGTACTGAACCGAATCACTTTCTCAAGTGATTAGTTCGTTTCTCACTTCAGTTGAGCTTAAGTGAGAAACAGCATTGCCAGTCGAGCAGCCGGCGAACGAGGGACTGTATGCACCAACACCTGAATCACTTGGTGAACAAATCACACATCAAACTACACTCTCTGGAATAATTTTTGTTGGACAAAACTACCTTTTTTTTTTTTTTACTGCTAAATTGCCACCACAACAACTTGCATACAATAGGACACAGCATGTAACAAGTAGTGCATTAAACCCGCAGCATCCTATCATTGCAGCGGTTTGCGAGGGAACGGTGCATGTTCAGTTTGGATTCTTCTAAACATTCAGTAAACAAGTTTATTTTTACAAACCTGTTTTCCAAAGCAACACAGCCAAACACTCTGGTCTCCCTATGATCTGAGCTATGATCTGTACTGAATCCTGAACTGTTCACCTGTGTATCAGTTCAGGAGTTCAGAGTCACAGGCTTCTTCCGCCTAAGCGCTAAATGATTCGGTGATTTGGTGAACGAATCTTTTTAGTGAACTGATTCTAATGATTCAGTACATCTAAAAGAACTGCCGTGCCCATCACTACTTTGGGGTACCCTCGTCCAAAGTCTGGACACGCCCCTGCAATAAGCGTCAACTCTTAAGTATTTGATGGGCTTTTAAAACGAAAAAAAATGTGCGATTTGGATTATATTGTGTCCTCCTTTTCTGATTTTAAGAATCTCTGTGTTCACTGACATAGTGGTTGTAACAGACTGGATATTAATATAAATTAGCAGATTTCACAATGAGGTTTGGTTGTGATCCAGATATCTACATAGATCCCGGCTCCGCACTGAAACATGGTTCAATAATCAAAAATGTTGACATGCGCTCAAAGTCACGGACTTGCCCCCCTCAACTGTGAGCCTCACTAGCTCTCCCGCCATCAACGTGAGCTTTATGAAACAGAACCGGATATCGGTCAGCGTTTGTTTTTAAGACAACAGCGACTGAACGAGCAGAAGGGCGACAGAGAGGCAGTAGGAAACGATGTCAAGACATTTTCAAAAAGGGATAAAACTGCATGATGAAAACTTACCAGGTGCGAGACTTCTTATCGGACTTCACTAACCTCACGCTATTTCCGGTGCGTCTCCAACACAAGTCCGACAATCCACCGGGTGACGTTCACGTTCCGCCCCTACTGAAGCTACAACAACACTTTAATTTTTACAGTTTTGAACGACGACTATTTTTTTTTCTTTTCAAAACACTGAATCACGGAGTAATGCCTGAGGGTTTGGACAGGAGGTCAGGAAAATACATCTTAAACATAAACAGACAGAGAGACTAATGCACACTTTTATAACCAGCAGACTTGACTACTGTAATGCTCTCCTCTCTGGTCTACTTTAAAGCACAATAAACCAGCTACAGCTGATCCAAAACTCTGCTGATAGAGTTTTGTCTATAACCAGAGGAAGAGCTCAGATCACACCCATTTTAAAGTCTTTGCACTGGCTGCCTGTTAGTTTTCGCATTGATTTTAAAATTCTTTTGCTAGTTTATAAAGCTCTACATGGCCAAGCACCAGAATACCTTACAAAGATGATTTTAATTTATGAACCAGGGCGGCTCCTCAGATCCTCTCAATCTTCTCTTTTAGTCTCTGCTATGCTCCAAAACTGTGGGATAAACTTCCAGAGAGTCTGAGACCAGCTGCAAATATAGAAATCTTTAAACGTAACCTAAAAACTCATCTATTTAGCCTGGCTTTTATGTAAAGCTTCATTATCTTAATTACTATTATAATTTATTTATTTTTAGTATCATTTTTTATCTTATTTTATTGATAAATTCAAGTTTATATTTTATTGTCTGTTTTTGTCCATTTTAATAACTTTTATTTTTCTTGTCCTGATGTAAAGCACTTTGAGCTGCAATTTCATTTGATTGATTGATTGATTGATTGATATTATTGACGGCAGCCTTGAAGTCTATAATCATCAGATGGTTGAAACCAGAACCTCTCTCATACAATATATCTGGATTCAAAGAGCCTCGGATATTTATCAAATGGACCAGATCACATTTTCACTATAGGGCCTCCTTTATTGAAAGATGGGAACTTGTGGTACCTTCTATACTGTGCCCATAAGTAAATGTGGAAAAGTTCATATCCTTTTGAGTATACAATCTTTTAGGATATCAAAACTGCTTTCAGAGGTATTCAAGATAGCTGTGTTCATGCCTAAACTCTAGTTATGGTTGATACTGTATGCCAATAAAGTCATGACCTTTATAAGTTGGGTATATCTGCAGTCTGGAGATGATGGTGCAAGAGCGTGAGGTAAAAATTACTTTACAGGTGACAAAAGAAATCAGTCTGTCTTGCATAAGGATGACAACTTTAATCTTGTCAGAGGACTTTGTCCAGCATGCACCTCGACCTTATTCAGGAGTAAACCTTGGGATTTTTAAAAATGTACAAACTGAGAATATTTACAGGAAACTTTACAAACAAACAAGTACATTGATTTGTTTGTTTGTACAAATGACAGGACTTCATAAATTTTTGAAATTGCTTTATATGTTTATACTGTAAATATCATATGAACATCTTCTCTATTTATATTTTCAGAAGTTTGTTTCAAAAATTGTTTGGTTTTGAAGGTTACTATGAACGTTACATGATAGAAATAGACAAAGTTCACATTCAAAGATTATATGTGAATATATGCATGCAGTTTATCATTGCGTAATCTCTTGAGCAATATCATAAAGAAGACTGCAGGTCTGGTCTGTAAAATATTATCTGGACTCACCTGCGACGGTACAGAAAGTCCAAAGCCCGCGTGAGTTCACTGTTCACCCAGTTGACGTAAACTCACCAGGAACGTGCAGCAGAAAAATGCACGATTTAAAACGATTACAACGAAACGATACGCTGTATTTCACCAAACGCTTAAGATTCCTCTGCCTAAATTTAACCTGCAATATATTTTTTATTTATTATTTTTTCAATGTTGTACCAAAAAAGCTAAGACAGAGTGGAGGTAACTGTCTTTCACGAGTTGGACGTGAACACAACGCGACATCACAAGTCGTGTCGTCATCACGTCCAGATTTCGTCTCTAGTTGTTGCCTAACTTTATGACAGTTTAGCGGTTTAAACTCCGATGTGACGATAGATACGGTCAGTCGAAAAGCGAGCTGTGAGAAGCGAGGTCGATTTTCTGCCTTTTTAGCCAAAGTAAGTAACAACCAACCTGTAACGTCTCTAACTCGAGCAGAAATACCTCCACGGAAGTGCATTTGGAGTGATTTTCTTAGCAAACAACACAGGGAGAGTTACTGCAGGAATCTGTGAACACCCTTCACATACAGTTTACTAACAAACTGCATCAAAAACAGTCATTATAAGGTACTGAGGCAGCAGCTATCTTTAGTCGGAGTATGACCCTGTAATGTGTATGTATTAAAAACCATTAGTATCAGTACATAGAGAAACAGAACAGTCAAATGAGTCAGAAATAAAAGTGAAATCTATATAAAAATGCGATAAACTTCAGACAAATAAAGTATTTACGTATAAAAAAAGTAAAATATAAAGCTATAGGCATTGGCACATTACTGTTACTACTACTACGACGACTACTACTACTATGTGAAGGTATTTTTAGTGCAAAAGGTTTGTGCATTTGTAACATGTAATTTGTAGTTGTGTACAGTGATTGTGTATGTGTATTGGTAAATGTGAAATCCACGCTCTATGAGTTGTGTACTGGTAGATTTTTTTGTGTGTACTTGTAGATTTTTTTCCCCCACAAGTACAACACAACATCTACACATTCACAAATTCTGAATTACAGGCGCACAAACCTTTTGCACCAAAAATACCTTCATACTATTACCTCTGTCCTCCTGTTGAGTCATCTGGTCTGAGATTTTCCCCCCTGGCAGTTTTCACAAAACATGCAATGCACTTGAGAAATTTGAATCCCTTGTTAATAACTTCAGATAATCATTTTTTCATGACATTTTAAGCCCTTTGTGTTATTTTGTTGGATTCGGCTTGCATCGCATGAAATTCAAAAATCTATCAGAATACTTTCTCGGGTAAATTGAAAAAGTATTCAAGATACAAAAATGTTCAGTCTGTGGAAATTATGTTCATTGACACACTCACATATGGTTTGAACAGGTAGATGGTAGATTCATACAGAAACACCTCCTTAAAGTGAAGCTCTTTTCCCCTTTTGTAGAGTTATTTCAGCTGAGTCATCCTGATGTGTTTTCATTTCTTCACAGACCATAAAGCAACCATGTCCCAGACCATTCCTCCAGTCCTCTCTGTGCACCCCACCCGGGCTCTGGTTGATGAGGCGTTCAAGGTGGTGGTGACGAATCTACCTCCAGCAACTCCAGTTACACTTCATGCTCTCCACTACTCTGAGGACAAGGACTACTGGGAGGCCTTTGGACACTACATCAGTGATCACAGGGGGATGGTGTCTGGTGAGTTTTCATGTTTTTCCAAGTATGTTTTCAGGTTTGAAATCCAACATGCTCTGTGAGGTTGTTGGTTGTTTTTGTTTTCTTGTAGCTGCACAGCATGTGAGTCTTGGAGGGACATACACAGGAATAGAACCAATGGGGTTGTTATGGAGTATGTGTCCAGAGCCAGGCAGCCGCACAGGTCTCAGGTAATAAAAGTGCTCTCTTTGAACAGGACTGAGAATTATAACCAAAGCTGCTGCATCTAAAGAACTCTTTGTTGCCCTTCAGGTTGAGAAAGAGGATCGTCACCAGCCCCATGCTGATCCACATCTCTGTGTACAGTGGACATATCACTGTGGGCTTCAGGAACCAGACTCCTCTGGCCTCTGTGCTCACAGAGAGATGGTACATGGCTCCAGGGGTCCAGAGGGTTGAAATTAATGATAAAAGAGTGAGAGGGACCCTTTTCATACCGCCAGGTACCCCTCTATCATCTACTCATCCTAGCTTTCTTTTGTTTTTGATAAAAGGCAAGGTGTTGTGAATGATCGGGGTAATAATCAGTTTCATTATACCTCAGGTCCTGGACCCTTCCCTGGGTTGTTGGATATGTGGGGAGGTGGAGGCGGGCTGCTGGAGTATCGTTCGGCTTTGCTGGCGTCTCATGGTTATGTGTCTCTGGCGCTGGAGTATTTCTCCCCGGGTGAGCTGCAGACAGCAGATCTACAGATACAGTATTTTGAGGTTTGTGTCATTTCATCTCATCCTCAATTACATGATTCTGTCAGCTGTGTTACCGTTAATATAAAACTGTGGGCACAGACTCTATTTGAAAGGCTAATCTTAAAAAGTCGAGACCATGTATGAAGTGTTGATAGAAACAGATTTTGAGAGAAAAAAAACCTCTTTATTTAATTGAAAATTGTGCAAAAACAACACACCAAATGTTGAAACTAAAAAAACATTATTTTATGGCAAATATTTGCTCATTTTAACTTTAACCTCAGCGACATTTAGTAAAAAAGTTAGGACAGAGACTAAAAAATATTGAAAAAGTTTAGCAATACTAAAATCACTTTGGATTAAAAAAAAGGGCATACTAGAGAAACTGAGTCTCCCAGAAGTAAAGATTGGATGAGGTGAACCACTTTGTGAGGGACTGAGAAATAAGTTCATCAATTTCAGAATAAAATTGTGAAGAAATTTTGATCTTCATCTTTTATCAAAAGATTCAGAGAATCTGGAGAAATCTGGAGGTCTTCAGGCCCTTAGGCAGCAGTGCATTACAAACATACATGTCTCTAAAGTGGAAATCACAGTATTTCTGCAAACTGTTTGTGAACACAGTCCATCACTGCATCCAAAAATACAGGTTAAAATTACCATACATATTCCCATCATCTAGAAATGCTGGTGATTCCTCTGAGCCTGAGTCCATTTAAATTGGCCTGAGGTGAAGTAGACAACTGTCCAGAGGTCGGATGGATCTAAACTAGATACTCTGTTTGGAAATCATGGATAGTGTGTCCTCAACTCTAGAGAAGAGAAACCACTTAGCTTTTTACCAGCACACAAAAATGTGACGTTTTTACATAGCTTTGTATTTCATTGCAAATGTCAGGACTTGTTTTTTCCAAACTGAATTGTCTTTATTCCCTGTTGTTCTTTTCTTCACAGTCAGCGTTTAATATTGTCAAAGACCATCCTCAAGTGATCTCAGACAAAGTCGGGATTATTGGTCTTTCTCTCGGTGCAATCATCGCCTTCTATATCGCTTCTGAAAGCAAAGTTGCCAAGGCAAGTACCAAATGAAAAACATTTACCCTGTTCTTTGTCATATTGAATACCTGCAAAGATGTTCGCTTTGATAGCATGTTAAACACAACCAGAGTCTGAATGGGTTTCATTTTCTTCTGTTCCAGCCTCACTGCTGTGTTTGCATCAGTGGCCACCATATATTTGCATTTGGAGAGACCATCGGTTCAGTCCAGAGAGAGCAGCAAAAGTGAGAGATCAGATCTTTTAGCAACATAGACACAGCACATATATGTTCAACTGTTTGAGTGATTAGAAATTTGGATGTGCTAACAGGGAATTAAAGGCGCGTGTTGATGAGAACAACTACCGCATATGGCGAGATGTGCGTTTACCAGTTCCCAGCGACCCCTCAGAAAAAATTGACGTAAGTACATAACGTAACCATGACGAATAAGGGTAATTTTAAGTAATTTTAAAGTAATTTTATTGACCAGTGGTCCCTCTGAGCTGTATTCATGTCTGATGTACGCCAACAATTACATTAAATTTTTGGTGGTATAATTTCCTTTCAGGTGAGGAAAATTACCTGTCCCTTATTGTTAGTAACCGGCAATGATGACCAGAACACACCGTCAGTGGAGGCTGCTGAGGATGTAAGTACACACAGTCACTACCTGACAAAGAGGGAAAGTCTGCATTCATGAGGCAAAACCTCTTTTATTATTTTTAATTGTTGTCCAAACTCATAGAAACATAAATAAGGGTTAACAATTATTTGAGGAGAAACAGGGCAAAGATTGCTTACAGCTTTGATTGAACTTTTTGACCCTCAGATCGCTCAGATGATGAGCTCTAGTGGGCGACAGCACCTGCTGTCTACACTGACTTACCCCGACACTGGACATCTGATCGAGCCGCCCTACTCACCTCACTTCAGAGCCACTAACTTCATAAAACCTACCACGAAGGAAAAAGGTGAGTCTTATAGAGTTGTTGGTGTTCTTGACTCTGCCCTTCTGGCTGTGATTGGTCAAGGTTTGGGGTTTTAATAGCTGCAGACCGACTGCATGAAAAACTAATCTCTCGGATTAAAAAACATTGTATGTGTTTCAGTGATAGTTCTCTGGGGAGGAAGAACCAAACCCCACTCGGACGCACAGGAAGACTCCTGGAGGAAGATCTTAGCTTTTCTAGAGCAACACCTGTACTCCAGAACACCTCCCAAAGCCAGGCTGTGAACATCAACAGAAACAAGAATGCTTATAATCGTGCAGTGCCATCATGTCCAACAATACCAAGTTGCATTTTATAGGAAATGATACTAAATACTGTCGTTATTGTAACAAATGATCAGCCAAGGTTTTTACTTCGGTCAAATTAAGCTATATTTTTATAAAGTTGTTATGACTTCGATTAAGTCTCTGGGAAGTTTACTTAAAACCTCAAATGTTTGTTAATTAGAGGAGAAATTAGCACAGGAATGTAACCAATCAGTGTCCATCTCAAAAAGGTACATGTAGTGTACTTTCCTGTCAGCATTTCTCATACTCTGCTACAGTTTATAAGCATATAACGCACAAAAATAGTGGACTAATACAACAAGAGGTGATGAGTTTAGTGTTGTTAAACTCTTTCAAACATCGTCAGTTGCCAAATAAACAAAAAAGAGATGGTGTTCAAGTGGTGCTGGGTTTTTAAAGGCAGTTATTTATCTTTTTAAAACTTCTCGTTAACTTTCCTTTCATGTTCATGTATCAAATAATCAGCAGTATACTTGAAGAAATGGGATAGTCTGATTTTATTTAGGCAAATTTGTTGCACAATCGCTTGTTTTTAGAAACGATTAGGAAATTGTATGGCTCCTTGGTTGGATGAAAAGGCGACGTTTATTCCCAGAAGTACGATTCCAAAAGTGTCGGTTTGGTTTTTGCCTGTTTGTATCAATATTGATCATGAGTGATCAGTACCTCATTGCTAAGGTCTCCTAAGCTAACTTGTAGCTTACTACAAGAATCACCGTTCTCCTTGTAGGACTGCTATCTTCACTGATGATAGACGGTTCAGACAGTTTATTTCTTTACAAAACTCAGCTTTGTTAGCTGAAACAGCTAACGCACAAATACTGTATGAGCTAGACAGATACAAGAGACAAAGTCCAGCTTTTTGAAGGTACTGTATTTCCATTCAGTTACTTATAACTTATAAATGGGTGGTGTTAAATTATTCTGATGTCTTTGATGCTTTACAAAAAAATTATACTCCTCAAGGGTTAACTATGAATGTACTTAATGCCAGTCTGATCAAGTTCACGTGGATGCGTTCTTTGTATTTCCATTATCATGTTTTTTTTCCGTGTGAAGGAAGATTTTCTCAACTGAATGCTGCAATTATAATTTTTTAAAATGTTGTGATCACAGATTTTGTAAATGTATCATGGTTTGTTTTAGTTGTTCAAATCTTACCTGTGATTCAGTTTGTTCAATAAAAATCTCGTGGTGACACAGCTTCTACTGTCCTATTTCTGCTGACCACAGACCATCCACAGCTAGGTGGCCAGGGTCAGAGTCAGGCAAAATGATGAGAAACAACAGCTGTTTTTATTTATCTAATTAAGATTAGGAAATAGGGCTCTGTATTAATTATTTACATCCTCTGTGTACATGAAACTGCACTGCTTCTCAGTAGCACTATAGAGACCCAAACAGAAGGTGTGTTTATCCAGGAAGGCCTGAAGATGGAGGACGGCCTGACATTCCCTGATCACAAGATAAGAAAAAGATACTCATCTGCCAGGCATCCCATAGTTCCTGTCTACGGTGGCTGAGAACTGCTACTGCTGCAAATAGAATGCAAAAAAAAAAAAGAAGCCACAAAGGAAGTTACGAAAAAAAAAAAACTGAAGCCCGCTGCAAATGAAAAAGTAACAGTAGATAAAATTTTAAAATGCCACAATGGAATTTAATGACGCAAAAAAAGCATTTTGGCCCAAAAAAAAAAAGAGTTACTTAATGCGAACTACTATTGTGGCTTTTTTCTTTCTGCACCGTTTCTTTCTTTATTTGCAGCAGGCTTTGGTTTCTTTTTTTTTGCATCTGTAACTTCCGTTGTGACTTCTTTTTATATTTGCAGCAGAGGCGGTTCTCGGCCACAGCACCTGTCTGCACTGAGTTAAGTCCCACAGTTCACCAAGCTGCAACGGAGAAGTTACTTCAAAATAAGATGGATGGGTGGATATATTTCCACTGAAAGTCTTCCATATTTTGTCTGCATTTCACAGATGTTGATTATTATGTTATAAAAGAAGAGACAAACTTACAATCGTGACATTCACTCTCATAGATAAAATCCATTTAGTCATACAAACATCAGCCTTAACTAGAGTGCCCTCTGGTGGGTAAACAATGAACTACATTTCACTGCCAGTTTAAGAAAAGACTTCCATAATTAACACTTCATTAGGACAAAGGAATTGTAACCAGATAAAAACGCTCACTCCTACTCGCACCAAAGTCTGAGCATCCACCGAAATTATGCCAATATGTGCGCACGTATAATTCAAGAGTGGCTGAGTTGGCTTCATCTTGCCACAAGCGCACCAAAACTAGGGGAGGAAAACAGTTCCTTGTAGCTTCTTAAACAATAACTTCACTTTATTTAGAACCACACCACCTGAGGCACGTTTACTGTTATCTAAACATCACAACAAACAGAGCATGGACAAAAAATTAGGAACAATGACATTCCCAACAGAAAGAAGTTTCTGTCGCCACTTTTTTCCACTTGACTTTAAGGGCACCTTCAATAAACGCAGTTTACAAACAAGTAGAGTTTAAACATACAGGTAGATAGTATTGAAATGTTAAAAGACACATCACATGGAATCAGACACAAAAAAGAGAGCTCCTTTCTGTATTTTTCCAGATCAAATGAGAGGATTATATCTGTAGTATGTCTGTTGATCGTCTCTACGCTACATTGCACAGTACACAAATATATATTTACATGAAAGTAGTGCTACTATTCCTGCTGGGACAGTTTGGTTTCCGATTCAGAAGAGTACAGCATTTATAAACTGAACACAACATCGGTCACTTCAGCGGAAGGCACACGCTGTCACAGCCCTTTGTCACGTGTGTTTGTGTGCGGTAATTTGTGCAGAGTCAGGATCTGATCGATCAAGCGTAGAGTGGGTTGGCTGATGGGGTAGTGAGGTGGAAGCTTCTCCTTAGCACACGACAGCGTCACAGAGTACCTGGGAATAAAAAAACGACCATCAGACTAAATACCACACTTACGCCAGTCTCACTAAAATTTTAAGCCTCATACGGCGCCTTCTACCCAGCTCTGAAAGGACTTGGCTCTAGACCAGCCTCCTGAGTGATGGGTAGAAAAGACCGCAGCAGCACAAACCTGAACTCCTCTCTGAAGTGGGATCGGAGGTGCTGTGCCAGCTGGCTGTTGTACTGCAGGCAGGCCAGCAGGAGGCGGCAGCGTTGAAACAGTAGGACGGACTGAGCAGGACTCAGACAGGACTCCTGCAGGTCAGAAAGAACCAGAACGACCCGCCGAGCCTGGTAGCTGATGAAGGCCAACTGCAGAGAGGAGAAGGAGACCGCATTTCAGTTCAACCGGAGCACACAGCTGTTTTATCAGGAATGCAAAAGATGGATGGTTTTTCTTTTTGCTTGTAGTCAAATGACGCACAGATCAGCTGTACTAAAAGGGGTAAAAGTGAAGCAGTTTACCAGGTGAGGATTAGGCTGCATGACTCTGAGGATCCAACCAACAGACAGAAAGTTTTCAGCAGGGGAATATCTGCTTGCCTAAAACAAAGAAAAGTATAAAAAACATTTAAAGTAACAGGCTGGATCAAGGTATATGGACTCTTATAAAGTGCTGCAGCTCAGTGCAAATGTTGGGATTCCCTCTGTCCATTAGGGGCCTCTCGAGCCTGGAGTGTGATTTCAATACCTTACTCACCTCTTGACCCAAAAGCACCATTTCAAACAGCAGAGAGCAAGCAGCATCCAGATAATCAGCGAGTAAGGCCCGGAGCTGACAGAAAGAGGAGGATAAACTGTTTCATTAAATACTAAAATAGTAAATAAATCTGTTTGTGTAAAGAAGGCAGCTTACCTCACAGTCAGCTAGAGATCCACGGTTCTCTGATTGTACCTCAGGGTCACATATCAAGGCGAGCAGCATCCTGGAGGCCAGAGCACCTCTACAAAGATCATACGAAAACTGAGTTAGCAGCGCCAGTGAACCATGATGATGGAAGGACAGGAATAAGGGGAACAAGCTGGAGGTTTACTTCTTTGCAGAGAGCAGGCTGTGCCGGGCTGGTTCAACCTCCGTCTCTCTGAACATGACGGCGAGGGTCTGGATGATCAGCGTGCTCAGCCTGAACAAAAGGATTAAACGGTTAAAAATATAAAAGACTCAAATGCTCCTATAAACTTATCAGAGACATAGTTCAACAGAAATTCTTATCCCAAACAACCATTTTTAAGCATCCTCTATAAAGTTTTAGATTTCTTACTGTAATTTTGATGCACTCACACAGCACTAGATTAGATGTGGATCTCTTGAAGAGGAGGTAGTGTGCTCATTTAGAGGCTTCAAACTGTCATTAAGAACCAAGAACCACTGTATTTGATATATATACACCACAAAAAAGATGCTTCTTTAACAGATTCCTGCCTACCCCACCTTTAATTATGTTTTATGGACATGTGGTTAACTTGCCTTGAATAGTCTGAAAAGTGTATTTTTCAGTAACATCTTCAGTAGTTCTGTAAGTGACTAAGACAGCAGAGTGTAGATCACACAGATTAAACGTTATCACCACACAAATCCTTCCACCTTTGAACTCCATTTAGTTTGTTGTGTAAAATCAAAGAAGCTTAAAGCGACTGCCCTGATGACAGTATTAAGGTGTCAGATCCGACACCGTTTATCTCTGTCTCTCTCACAGACACACACACACACAGACACTCAGACTGGGGCTTACAGAAGCTGGTCTGCTGTGTAGATTCCACTGAGAGTCTGACAGCCGTGGAGCGATTCTTCAAGAGTCTCAACCAGGAAGGCACACACCTCACTGGACTGGAACACAGAGATCAACAAACTCTGTCTATTGTGACAATCTTTACATATTTCTTAAACCCTCACAGACTTATCTTTCACTAGACTGAACTGTTTTTCTCAGGTTTCCTGCAGTTGCCAAAACACTTGCATCTCCATGTGCACAACCAGAAATGTTCTCATAATCTTTTGTGTTATAAGTTTAGATACAAAAGTACGTCACGATCAATTTTTTCAAACAAACGTGTTTGAGCGTCTCACCCTCCAGAAGAGTCGGCGCAGAGAGATGTTGCGGTGAGCCGCCGTCCTCAGCTCCTGCAGCAGCAGGTACAGACTCTCCACGCTGATCTCCTCCTGCAGGAGCTCAGCGCTCAGCTGTGCGAACAAGTAAGCCGTCCGCTCCAAGCTGCACACACAAACACAACAACAAACACAAACAAACAGTGGGTCATTGATAATAATTTGACATCTGCAACAATCCTGTGCTGTGTTACATCATTGTGTTGTTACCTGATGGAGGGAAGTCTCTTCTCAGGAGAGGGGTCAGATGAAATACTGCACCTCCTTCTGTAGAGTGGGTCTAACAACAGAGTGGACCTCTGAAAACACACACGTACACACACATTTACACAAGATCTGAGCATCCTGTATGGGGACTAGTGTATCTTTTTAAAAACACTCATTTTCTGGAGATACATATTGCCATTCGGAGTATTATTTGGCACATTACAGGAGGAAATTAGACCTCGCTGTCTTCCATTTCTTCCATGGACAATTTGGACCTTTGCTTTCATCAAGAGGAAACTGTTTTACCTCTGCTTTTCTGCCGGGGCAAGTGTGAAATTAATGCTGTGAAATAAAGCTTTAAGGATGCATCAGGGAGATTGGAGCAGAATTCATTTACCAGTGAAGGTGAACACTGAAGCATTAAGTCATGTGTCTCCAGAAGCTGCTTCACTGTCCTGCTGCTGCAAATACTCGCCAAAGCAGCAAACGCGAATTAATCCACCGTTAAAAATAGTTCCCAACACATTCAGTGCTGTAACCAGTGTGAGATAGGCAGCTTTGAGAAACTTTTTGTATGCCAGATGCTTGTAAAGATTTGAAAAAGGAACATACAAACTCTGAGCTTCTCATCATGAGTTTTCATGGACAGCAGTCTTATTCCTCACGTCTGTGTCGATCATCACTCACAATTATGAAGCTGTTCCATGTGCTCTGCAGGTGGAGGTGGAGTCTGGACGTCTGGGACACGGCGTAAAGGTGAAGCTCAGCCTCCCTCTCCACCTGGTTATTCGACCCGTCTCTCCTCAAAAGGCGAGACAGGACTGAGCCGATCCTCCTCGGCACCTGAAACGTCAAAGTGTGGTTTCTGAGAGCGATGCCAAACACGGACAAAAACCCGTCTCACTGCACAGCCTTTATCTATTTCTATATTCTAACTCTTTTATTTGTTAACAGAAAACTTAACATGCAACAATTTCCCATTTCTCCAGGATTGTCGTTTTAAATCAGTGTGAAATTCTGGCTTGTAGATGGGGATAGAAGATGGATAGTGAGATGAGAAGTAAAGTGCTGTCTGGTGTTGAATTTAATGAGGACTCATTAAGACCGATGCACACAGAGAAGCTCCCATCATTATGAAGGCAATTTCCTGCTTTGTGGATTTTCTTGAAGCCGGTGTTTCATGTATATAAAAAGATATACGTTGTTTTGATGCTCCACAGCTGTCTTTTGGATTCACCTTTCTGAATATTAATGAGCGACAGCGTTTTGTGTCTGATGTGTCGGTAATTTAGATCACAGTAAAAACGAACAGCCCTGATGCGCCTCGCATCCATTCATCCCGGCGTCTGTACCTGTCCACTCTCAGTGATGTTGAGTCTTTGATCCGAGGGTGACGGACATGAAGAAGGGGAGCTGGAACGGGAGTAAAGGGAGGGGGATTTGCAGGGAGGCTGGGTGGGAGGGTGTGGGACCTGTAGGAGGCTCAGAGACTCAGGGTTTGGCCAGGAGGCAGAGCGTGGGGGGGGCAACATGAGGACCTCCTCAGTCCCGTTTTCATTTTGGATCCTGACAAACACAGAGAGTGAAAAGGAAATAATTAACAAGTGTGGATGATAGTGAACTTTTCTGTTTACTTCTGCAAGAGATCAAACATACAGTTTACAATCATGGCATTCTTATTTCCAATTTTGGGGAGGGCATTTTGCAGCTCCAATCCGATCCACTTTATTTATAAAGCTCATTTTAAAAGAATTCAAGTTTACCAAAGTGCTGCACAATAAAATTAAAAGAACAAACACTACAGAAAACATCAAGATGGAATACATAAAAGCAGGTAAAAAAAACATTTAAAATAGAATGAAATAAATGAAATAAAAACACAAAAGCATAAAAGAAATAAAACGGATAAAAGGACCGAAAAAAGACATAAAAGGACAGAGATCATTCAACTCTCATGCTGAACTAAAAGCCAAGGAATAAAAATGAGTTTTAAGAAGCAATTTAAAAGTATAAAGTGTGGGGGATGTTTTAATCTCGAGTGGAAATTCATTCCATAATTTGGGAGTCGCAACCGAGAAAGCTCGGTCACCACGAGTTGGAGCTGATCAGCAGACCTCAAGGAACGTGGGTGAGTGTGAACATTTAAGAGGTCAGAGATGTACTGTGGTGCTGATCCGTTTAAAGATCTAAAAACAAACAATAACATTTTAAACTGAATTTTGAAATGAACAGGAAGCCAATGGAGGGACGCCAGAGTTGGAGTGATGTGATCATGTTTTCGTTTACCCGTTAAAGGACGAGCAGCAGCTTTTTGGACTAACTGTAAGCATGTGAGAGAAGCCTGATTAACACTGACGTAAAGAGCGTTACAGTAAGCCAACCAAGTGGAAATAAAAGCATAGGAACAAAACATAGGAACACACATTCATCTATCACCAGGTACCATCACTGCTTTTGTTTCCAAATTTTGTAACTGCTCCTTTTGTCTTTTCTAACTCTACACCAGTTCTGTCCCAGATGGATAAGTTACGCTTCAGTGTCACACAAACAGGTTCAAGTGTATCTAGTGCACAGGGATTACCTTTACACTAGCCATAACTTTGACCTCCAAGTTGGGGTTCTGTAAGGTTACACCCGGGCGTACTCTGAAGTGTTGTAAACAGTGAAGGTGGAGGCTGTTTGGTAGTTTAAATTCATGCTTCAATGGTTCTAAACTTTTACAAGTCCCGAGGGTGAGACAGACTTCAGCGTGAGACAGCGTTTACATCTCACACACACACATCACGTTTAATAGCAGCGTGGAGTTTGTTGTCACCAGGCAACAAGTCAGCGTTCAGTGACAGTAAATCTGTTCATGCTTCCTCTGGTCTCTTCACAGCCAACAAACTGCTTCCTGACTGATGCGCAGGGGGACGTTTGAAACACAACACAGAGGATTCAAAGGAAGAGGAACAATCGCACAAGATATAAACAAATCAAAAACATGGTTCAGCTTTAAAATATGACAATCCAGCAGGTTTTTTTTTAACTGTTGATAAATGTTTCGTCACTGTGTAAAGTTGCAGTCCTGATTGTAAAATAGTTTTTCTTTTTCAGCATTTCAGCACTTTTGAATCCATATTTGGAACACATAAACGCACCTTGGTCTGTAACATTGAGTGTTTTGATTGTACTTCTTTAATTTTCTTTTCAGGTAAACTGAGGCAGACATGTCCCTCTTCAACCTGAATAAATCATGAGCTACCTGAGATGCTGCAGACCATTAGCGCAGAGCCACACACAGAGAGGCTGCTTTCACTTGTCGCATTATTTAGATGTTTTTTCCAACTGAAAACAGGAGAGTGCTCTGACTTTTAAGAGATGATTGTTGTCTAACAGCAGACAAGTATAAACGCAGGTATGTACAGTCTATCTATATTCCTCGCTCTCTTTTCTATGCCTGCAGACAAAACACAGCTGTAAAGGTTTTATAGCTCAAAGAGTTTGTCTGTCTCCGTGACACCCAGACAGAATCCCTCCAGCTCACTACTGAAAGACAGGTAAAGGAGCCTTCACTACTTTTTGATATGAGCCCAGACATGACAAAGTTAAGTTGTCTGACGGATCTTGATTGCAAATATTCACTATCTGTGTCAAATACCATGCTCAAACTCCCACAAATGTTCATTTTTTTGGCTCAAACATCCTTTTATCAAACACTCAGGGATTTTGATCCCCGATTGCCTCCATTCTGGACAACAATGTAAACTGAACACGGCTGCTATGAACAGAAAGAAGATCTAGTTGAATAACAATTAAAGTCTGCTGGAGGTTTGTGTTTTAAAGTATTTATTGTGAATGGTTAAAAAGTAAGAGCCAATACAGCCGGTCTCAGCTTCCTAACAGATATCGCCTAACAAACCACTGACCTGTGTGTGTGTGTGTTTGTGTGTGTGTTTGTGTCTCGATTTGTGCTTGAGTGATGCTCACCTGTGTGCAGGAAATCCTGTGGGGGTGAAACAAAAGACACACAGTGGGTAAAGTTACAAATAAAGTAACAATAGACACATTAAATCTTTATTCCAAGTTTTATCTGCGACCCCTCATTACAACAAATCAAACTATTTGCTGCCTTTAAACTTCAAATGCAACTAAAAATGAGCTTATCTGACTTAAAACATAGGGGTGACCCAATATAACTTTTTTACTTCTGATACAATACCGATATTGTAGCCTTCAGTATTAGTACTGATATTGATCCAATATTGGCACAAACTTGTGCATGGGAACAACAAAAAACACTTCCACGCAGCCAGCATCACTTTTACTCCTTGCTACTTTGTTAGTGCCTTAGTACACACTGTTGTTGTGATCATGAGGACTCTGCATGCTGGTGTTGCTAGATAAAGGTGCTGGAGCGGAGTCTGGAATGGACTGCTTGTATCGGAGGGCTGATACTGGAGATTTTGGATGCAGGCCGATATAATTTGATATTCTTTTTTTTTTTTTTTTGATCGGATCAGACATCCCTACTAAAAAATACACTTTCCTTTAATTCAATGTCTTACATAAATGTTTTTTTCCTTTTTCTATATAAGTTTATTTATGGGTCAGGGCATAGAATGATAATGGCGAATGACGTGGCAATGAGGTGAAAGTCTGATCCAAAACCCGGCTGTCCACATCGATAGCTAAAGCCTCTGTACACAGGGAACATCACTTAGCTGCTAGGCCAAATCAGTGCTACATACATGATTTTTTTTTAAGTGTGTCACATATAAACAGCCTTTTTTTCCTCTATAGAGCAAGTTTAAACTTATCTTTACCTTCTACATTGTGCGCTACTGTCGGGCAGTGGCTGTTTCTACGGGAAAGTGGAACTGCAGGAGGGAGTCCTTCCTTCCTGTCCCATCTCAGCCAATCACGGCTTTTCGCGGTAGGCCTGTCTGTGAGGTAGGTGATGCGGATGTGCTGACAGAGTTCTCTGTCCTTCCCACTGAGAAAATCAGGAAGGTCATTGATCTGAAAAAAGAAAAGAAAAGGAATAAATGGTAGATAATCCTATTAATGAAGAATTTTCAACTTCCTGGGATCACTTCCTTAAATTCATTTGTTCTTATTTTTGATTGGTCTTGAATTTTATTTGACTTTCTATCTGTTTACATCATTTTTCCTGTATTCTAATAAGAGATATAGCCATGCAGCTTTGCCGTGCTGTCCTGAGCCGATCAGTCTGAATCGGCTCCTCTCACTAAGTAAAGACCCGAAGCAGTAATCAAAATTATCACAGGCAACTAAGTAAGACTCCTCATTTTCTGGACCTGCCAGAGTTGGCTGACACCAGAAGGATTTGATCAGGTGTTTTAATACCAGATTATTCCAATTCTTCACGTGGAGCATTTCCAACCAGACAAGAGGAACACTCAATCGGAAACACTAATGCCTCTTCTTAATATAAAAACCTAACACCTGTAGAGGCCACAGTAAGGGCAGCCCAGGCAACACAAGCAATAATCTGCTGTTTCATGTAAACGGGATTAAGTCAGTGTGGAAGACGTTAAACCTTTAACCTCTTACCCACATGACATAACAAGATAAATGGTATTTACAGGCTACACTCACTCAGCTACACACAGCTACTCTTACATACACGTTATGCTGAGTTTAAAGTTTTATCTGTTATTCAAGGTTGGTGATTTTCTGTTTGGTTAAGACTGTTATTGAACTGTTCACGACAGAAAACCGTGCCACAACGCAGTCAAATTATTTTTTGAGTTACATATAAAAGTTAGAGGTCATTCACATCGACATCACCTGAACACACTGTCAGACATTCAGACTTTCTGTCATGTATGCCAGGTTAGCCATCTATAATACAACCTCAACTACATATATATATAGTTTAAATACCAATGTGGAAAAGAGGTAAACAGATTTTTGGATCAGTATTTCCTGCTAATTTTCCTTTTGTTCAACAGCCAGCATGTCTATGATAAAGGCTGAAAAGCATCAGTTTTTCAGTTTAATTGCCTCCATAAAGGTCACATACAAAAAAAAGGCATGTTGATCAGTACTAGACTGAAATAGTTTTAGGTGACAAACAAAAAGATGCTGATTCTCTCTGATGCTTACTGCCAACATCAATCAAAACAGATAATTTAATGACACCACTTTTTTATTGTGGTACTTGGCTGCCAACCATGACCACATTAAAAAAAAAGGTGATTTGAGATTCTTATTGTGTTACGAAAACACAACCTTGGTATTTTACCTTTGCAGTGTCACAAATAAATGTGTGCATCCTCAGTTACAGACACACAGGTCTTGCATGAATATGAAGAAAGGTGGCCCAGGTGATATATGAAGGCCTATTTCGTATCTTCACCTTTCTAAACATATAAACAAAATCTGAACGTTAGAAGCTTCTGTTGAGCAGAATTCATAGTGGAGCTGTTGTATTGCATTAGTTGTCCAGATGCTCATGTTACAGCGAGTAAGTCTTTTTTTGACACAAAACGTGATGTTTAAAAATTCATTCAAGACAAATAAAGTTTCAGTTTACTAGACCTACTTGATAAAACAGAGAAGTTAACAGCTAAATTGAAAAATGTAGGTATGTTACCTTAAGTTACTTTGCGTCAAATCAATCTAAGCACCAATCAACATTAACCAAATTGCTGCTAATGGACATACGATTAGACCTTTCTTCAACCAAGATATATGGCACATGGCACTATATCAAAGTCTTAACAACAAGACATGATAGATAGAAATATCAATAAATAAACAACAGAGATTATTATAAATAGAACAATATGCAAGGCACCTGCACTTTACTCCAGATTTCACAATCTATATTTCAAAATCATCTCATATGTTTATGATTTTTCATATCTTTTGTATTTTTATCCATTAGATATATCCATAAAGATATAAAAGGTCATAGCCAATCTCTCACTTGAATTAGATTCTACAAGATATCACCTTTTCATAGACACCAAGATTGTGGATCTAGGCCCTACAGTTAATGAGCTATTACTGATTTACTTTGGCTATGTAATTTCAGGCGGACATAACCCTGAAATAGCTCAGGGTCCAAGTGGTTAATCGAATAATCGGCAGCAGATTCGACAGTTGATTTTGTTACTTTGGGAGTTTAGTTAGACATAAAAATAAACCAAATATCTACTTGAAAACAGCATCTGAATCTACTTTTGAGGACAGGTCGGGGTTTCTAAAAATATCGGTGAACGACACAAAAATGCACGTTTCTATCTGATCGAGCAGAATTTCGACCAAACGTTTCGATCGTTCACTCACCAACTCGATGTCCCGCACGCGCCTGAAGTTAAAAGCTGTGGTGAGCGTGCGTGGGGGATATTCGGTGAGGTACACGCACTCATCACTCAGCACCACGTGCATATACACCTTGTTGATGGTCTCCGAAATCACCACACACGGTTCATAAGCTCGGATCCTCTCGTACACCTCCCGCTCCGTGTTCCTTTTCAGAAAGGAGTCCAACTTGATGTTCCGGCGGCTGAGGAGGGCACCGGAGCCGGTCCGAGCCATGAGGACGACACCGGCCGAGCAGTCAGGTAAAAGTTTGAGGTGTCAACTTCCACTTTGGCGCAGAGAGGAGAGTCTGCTGTCGTTTACCATCGTTTAAACCTGTATGTCACAAAGTTATCTACTAAGGCGTTTCGGTGCTCCTCCAGGGAGACACTGAGCAGGTAAAGTGCCGCTGTCCGATTCTGTCTGCACACAGAGCTCTCTGATTGGTCCGCATAGGGGAGAGGAACGCTGCTGATTGGCTGGGTAGTAAACCGTTTTTTTAACGTTCACGCACGGCCTCGACGACAGTATTAACAGCTCAGGACCTCAAACTAAAAGGTCATAATCTGGTTCTATTCAAAGCCTTACTCTGATTACACTTTTGTATTTTTGAATCCTAACAATTAAAACAAATGTTATCTTTTTAAACATTTTACTTTTAATGCAGTTGCACAAAAAGAGCATTTCGTAGGTTGATTTTGTTTGTTTTTTCAATTTGCACTTACTGTTAAAATAGGGTTAAAATTTGAAATAATAATGCAATATTCTTGCAGGAAATTCTTTCCATCTCCTTTCTTTCTTCTTTATTTATCTCAAACTTTAAGAGCAAAAAAAACACACCAAACAAGATATTACATATGTACACCAAACAACTGTACATGTCAAAGATAAATTTACACATCATATGTATGTCAAAATAAACAGTTTGAGAAAGAACAGAATGAAGCATATAGCTTTTCTAGTCCTGCCCTTTTCTTGCAAATTTGAGAAAAAAAAAATCTATTTGTATAAATTACAAAGATTTGTATTAATACCTACATATTATACACAAGATATCTGCTCAACAGGTTGCTTATTATAAGTATTTGCCTATTATTATAATAGTCAGTGTTTTAATATTCAGAATTAATATTACTTCTATGCTATCAAGTATGTCTAGCATAAAACCATATTTTTTGTTAGTTTACTTATATGAATCTTTAAATACTTCTCTATAGTTTGATTCTGAGGAATTCTGAGGAACAGGTTGAGGTCTAGATACTGGACTGAGCCAAATACCTAAAGATGTGCACTATTATGTTCCAAGGTTGATTTTGCTCATATCACAAGAAATAAATTGTTAATAGATTTAATATTTTTCCACAAATGATGTTATTTTTTGGCATTTTGGACAGGTGTTTGAGTTGCAACCTTTAACGCCGAATAAACTCTCCCATTTATTGGAAAATATTATTTTGACAATACGCTCAGTTATACAAGTTTAAGAGCTATAATGGCATAAATCAGAAGACACAAGTGGGTTAAAAAATAAATAAAATTGGCAAATTAACTACATAGTCTGTCCAGAATTGACTACATGTTCAGTAAGTAAATATGCCCCTCATGCCCCTTGAAAGACATTATTACTGTTGATGCAGTTTCTATTATTTACCACTAGAGGGTACTAACCAGTAAATTAAACTATACAGTGTAACTACTTCAATACATGTCAAAGAACTGTGTTGTGCTTATTTACTGCATATCTATCAATTAAACTTTTCTGTTGTTGACTATGAGGTTAAAACATGTAAATTTTTTGTATAAGAATAAACATTTTATTGGTTTAAATTTGGGGAAATGTCAAAAATGTGACTCGTCATCCTCCTCTGCCTCATCTCCCTCTCTGTGACCCTTCCTGACACACACACACACACACACACTTGGAGGCAGTGGCTGCATCTTTGAAGGGGAGCTTTGTACACGGGTGCTAAGATGAACGCCAAATTGTTTTGGAGCCCAAAATACACACACACACACACACACACACACACACACACGCACACACACACACACACACACACACACACACACACACACACCAAGAGGGAGGTGTAGGCAATGTTGTCTTACAGAGCAGCACACACAGTCGTACACACAGTCTTTTATCGAGCTTAGTAAGAGGACCGAGACACTATAGACACACCAACTAGACTCCAACTGATCTGGGTTCAGACTTTGGGGAACAGGCTGTTGTCATTGCTGATATATCTGAATCAAATCCCCCATTTCTTCTTATACACATGCATAAAAGATCAGTTTGTAATGCGGATAAATTAGCCTTAAATATGTTGATAAAACAGAAAAGAAAAGTTAAAAGTGAAAGAATACTCAGCCAAACTGACAGTGTTTACGGTTATATTGTTCTTGTTGCTGTGGTGCTGGTCAGCTGGATTGCACTGTACTCCTTCATCATCATCATCATCACCATCAGTGTGTCTGTGGGCAGCTGCAAACAAAAAGTGGTGGGTTTACTGGTCACACTGCTGTCTTTGTTCTGCAGAAGAAGAAACAAACAGTCACGTTTCCACCAGAGTGAGGGAGAGAGAAAGAAAATAGCCCGCACACACACACACACATACACACCTACGCAGAAACACACAAACAACGTGGTGTGGTTATGATTGATGTTGACCTTTATGGTATCTTTAAAGGATAATGATGACCTTTCAAAGCATTTCATGAGACTGGAGAAGTTTTCTTTTGCATACAGTTGACACTGTAGATTTGTATTTTCACTAATAAATGATGTAGTCTGCAATTTATTTTCAAGTCACTTCTCATTGTCAGGAAAAGAACATTTTAGTACTGTGTAGGACCCTGACAAAACGCCTAAGAAATGGAATAAACAAAAAAGGCACTGACTTTTTGTCAACATCTTAAGCCATGTAGTTTTACAGTCAGAATGAGACAAAGAGTGAAGATAAAAAGACAAAAGTGCCTCTATTTCTGTGTCTTTTTTGGTGGGTGTTCAGCACTTGATCAGCTCTGTTTCCTCCCATCACATCAGACACGCGGAAACAGAGCAGCATCTGTTGAACGCGCTTATCTGTCCTGCTCAAGCCAATCAGCCGACCTCTGACGGAACTTCCCGAACGAGCCCGAACCGAACTGATTCGACGGAACAAGTATAAACGGACAAACTGCCACCGATAAGCGAGAAAGTCGACGATTAAACCACAAGCAAACGACGAAAAGAAGAAACAGCAGGGATGACGGCTCTGAGCAGCTGGGAACTGTGCGTCAAGTACGCCCTCTTCATCTTTAATTTCGTTTTCTGGGTGAGTAACGAGATAAAATTCATATTTGATCGAAAGCCGAGCATGATTGATACAGTTCAGAAATTACCAAGCGAGAGATAAGCAGCTACTTCCTTTTTTTTTATGTATTTATTTTTTAAATATTTATATATAATCAAGTGTTTTCTTTAAATCGTGTAAGTATTTCTTTAATAACTCATTATCAGGTGCTGTGAAATCAACCGCCATTTAGACGCTGAGAAGTTAGCAAGAAATTCAACAGCCGTGTGTGATAATGTTTTTTTGACTACATTAGTCCTAAAAAAAACCTGAAGGAACATTTGTACTGAACTTATAAATTGTATTTTGGATTTAATATGTATTTATACAGGCCTGTGTAGCCTAAATATTTTCTTTAAATATCTGCTAATTTGTTGTTATCCCTTGATAGCTAAGTTTGAGTGTTTTGAAAGGTGTCATTAAAAATAATAATCTTTATTTTTACATGGCAAATGTCATAACCTGACCTTTACTTCTTGTGAGATATGCTCAGTGGACTGTTAAGAAATTAATTTGATGTTTACCATCAAACAATGCATTGTAAATTTTTCGCATTTGCACTGCCTTTGGTCATTTAATGGGCTTTTTAGTGTCCAGTTCAGCAATGATTTTATTATAGTTGGGATTTTAACTTTCCATGGGTTTTATGGAAAGAAAACAGTTGTGTTTTTATGCATGTTACATTATAGACTTGCCACCAACTTAAATCTTAAGTAATTTCTAATTTTTTTTTTTCACATAATCCTGGAGACTGATAATTGCTGCATCCGCCTCAGGAGATTCTGACCTTTATTTTTGCTCCATTATTTAGTACCACATGTAGTTTTGTGTCATTCGTGAACGATTCGTTCAAAAGAACCGAATATTTTAAGTGAACGTACTGCACCGAATCACTTCCTCGAGTGATTCGTTCGTTTCTCACTTCAGTTGAGCTGAAGTAAGAAACAGAATTGCCAGGCCAGCAGCCAGCGAATGAGGGACCACATGCACCGATGTCTGAATCACTTGGTGAATGAATCGAGCATTGAACTACACTCTCTGGAATCATTTTTGTCGGACAAAACTACCTTTTTTTCACTGCTAAATTGCCACCACAACAACTTTCATCCAATAGGACACAGCATCTGAACTGAATCCTGAAACGTTCAGCTGTGTATCAGTTCAGATGGTCAGAGTCGCAGGCTTCTCCCACTAAATGATTCTGCAATTTAACGAATCGTAACGAATCTTTTGAACGAATCTTTTTAGTGAACTGGTTCTAGTGATTCAGTACATCTAAATGAACTGCTGTGCCCATCACTAACCACATGTTCTCACTGTTTTCAATTAGCATAACATATGGAAAAGGGGCGTGTCTCAGTGGAGTTCAATGGACTGAATTAGTTTGCTAATAGGCTTGTGGAGTTTCTGTACAGGATTTGTCAGATAACTACATGAAATTTGTAATTCAGGCGAGGTTATTCAGAGATTGGTCAGTGCATCTTCAATAATTCTGAGACCATGAAGCAAAAGTAAGTTTTCTACATTGTTTTGCCCAACATTTGTTAATGCTTTAGTTCGGGAACTCCTTGAAAAAAATTTTCACATTTTCCCTGATAGGAAAACTCTGCAATGTAAGAAATCTTAGCAAGCTTTGGGAGAATTTTGAACCTCTTTAGCTTAACAGATATAATCCAGCAGGGGGCGTATTGTAGCCCAATCTAACATGAGAGGACAACAATGTTGTGCTATACATGCTTCAGTCTGTCTCCTTGAACAATCTCTTTGTTTGCTGTATGTTTCCTGGATGAAATATCATTTTCAACACAAACATCCAGTCTGAATCTGAAACCCAAATCTGACAGGTTGTTGCTCATTTACCATTCATCTGACTAAATGGTCAGTCACTTGTGGCAGGGTGAGGGAAGAAGCGAAGCAGCACAGACTGGAAGAGGGAGAAAGTGAGATCGGGAGGAGCTTACAGGCAGCTTGGAAACAAAGCTGGTGTTGTTGGATTCACTGTGCCTACTGGGAGCAGAGAGCAGCTCCATTTACTTTAGCAAACACTGAACCCCAGTCGTCCCAGTAGGTGTGTGTGAATACACCTGTGAGGCCTTTTCATGTCTTGTCATCCACATTAATCTCTGCTCCTTGTTTAATTTTAGATTATTTTCAACCAGATAGATTTTTTTTTTTTTCATGAAATGGGTCATCTAGTTTATGATTTATTCCATAATACAAGTTTTATTTTCATTTTACTCTTATGTGTGTCTCCAAATCAGAGTAAGAATATTTTATTCTCAGGGGAGAAATTCGGTCATCTCCTCCTCTGCTGCTGTTTCTGTTCGTACGTCAGGCTCAGAGTTCCCAGAAACATACTCATGGTCATCAGTTTGGATAATTTAGTTACTGTTTAATGTCATTTATCAGGAGAGGATACCAAAGATTCTTTGTTTCATGACTCTAAAATTACCCGACTTTCTTGACTCCATTTAGTGTCCCAGCATTTCGAAGAAATACAAGCATCGAAGAGTTTCACTTTTAAACATTTACATGTCAAGTCATTCACAGAGCAGATTGATTGATGGAGTCAGATTCTTTTTTGCATTTGATAAAATACAACAATTTGATAATAGTAAAAGCCATTATTCCATGGAGCTTATACCACCTGGTTATCCTCTCCCATATGCTGGCCAGTCAGATGGATTTTAAATTAGTTCATGATATAGACAAACTCATCTGGTAATGGTATAGATTTAAGAATATGACATATTTATATCAGCAGACATATTAAACTTAATTATTCTACACATCATTAAAGATTATATATTAAAATCTTGTAAGTAACTGTCAGATTAGATAGATACATTTTTTATTCAACCTCATAAGCACATGATAATTTTGAGTATAAATTCTAAATATTTAATTTTTTTACACATATATTTATCTTACCTTCGCTTCTGCATTTCAATCATATATTCTTTTTACCTTCATGTAAGAGGATATTTCAGATTTCTTAAGAATACAAATTTATCTTTTTTGTTGCGTCAGTGTTGTTTCTGTAAGTTAGTGTGTCTAAACAGTAGCAGCACTGCAGCACAGTTGCTTTATTTATCCGTCTTTATTTAGTACTTGAATTGTTAATTGCTTTCACCTGCAGTGATTTACCCTCAGAGTTGTCTGCCAAGATCCACAGAGCAGATACTCCAGCAGATACTCCCTCCTCCCTCTCTCTCTCTCTCTCATACCCCCTCCTTCCTCTCCCAGTCAGTCCCTCCCCCTCACTTCCGAAATACACCCAGGTGAGCAGCCCTTTAGGTGTGGCTCTCACAAAAGTACGGCAGCTCCACTGCTCTTCTTTTCACTCTTCTTCCCACATACTAAGGAGACAGACTATCTCTCGAGTGGAGGACTTTACTCTTCGGACTTTTCTTCGTAAAAACACATAAATCTTGAGCCATGGGGGGACTGCAGTGCATCAAGTACCTCATGTTTATATTCAACTTTCTCTTCTGGGTATGTAGTTACTTACATTGTTTTGTGTTTCCTGTGGTTGATATATGACACTGTGGTCGGTGTGGTTAAAAGATTCAGTTTTTTCTCGAGTTGAAACAAGTTTCGGTGATTGGGAGCATTGTTTGAATGAGCTTTAACTCTTTCAACTTTAGGTTGAGCTGTTGTTCGGTGAAGTATTTTGAAAATAATCAGAGGCTGGGTCTCTTTTTACCATCGTGTTGGTAACATGTAGGTTTTCAGATTTGATTTGAAGTGGGTTTGAGATCGCTTCAGTCAAAAAACAACAGCTGAATCGATGAATTAACCAAGGCTGGAAATGTATCTTCCTACACAAAAACTGGAGAATTAGGTCATTGAATTCACCTGGGGTGTGTGCTGCCTCTTTTTGACTTGAGGACATTGTGGAAGTGGAAAAATTGGCTCATGCTTTGACAAAGCAGTGCCTGGCATGAAATCAAGGCACATGTGATGATTTGGCGCCAACGCAAAAGATTTTCCAACCAAATAATTTTCAAGTTTAATCACTGGAATGATGTTAAATTCATCTGAACAGTTAATTCATCTGTACTACTGAAGAAAGTTGATTTATGCTCCAGTGAGGAGTTTATTTAAAGTTCATGAAATAAACAAAATTTCACACTGATGTCTTTCCATGACGTACAAAAGCAAAAAAGACCATCAGTGACAAGATTTAAGATTTTTTTCTTGAGTAACGTTTAATGTCTGAAGGGAGGTAGGTGTCAAACAAAACTGATGAAAAGTCAAACTTCTCACAGGAGCTTTAAGCCAGATAATTTATTTAGCAGAGAGTTGAACGTCCTATAGATTCAGCTTCTCAAACTTGGACAATGTGGTGTTTTAAATCTCTTTCTTTTTTCCTCTGTCAAACAACAACAAAAAAAACCATCTTAAACTTATCTTTGATCTGGGGAGATGTTTGACTTTTTAATTTGACTTAAGGCAATTTTGATGTCTCCCGTGGGCAAAGCAGTCTTTTCTCATCTTGTCCTCCACACGCTAACAATGTGTTTAGACAAAAAAAATCTTATCCTGCTGACATTTGAGAGTCGGATGTATCATTTATTGTGAATGTTATGTGAAATCCTTTTAAAATAAAGATGTTTCTGTAGCTGCTTGGCTGACACCTCTCACTCAAACGTAGTATTAAAATGGTCTTGCTTGCTTTTGTATCTCATTAAGAGGCCTCAACAAAGGAGTTTGAAGAATAAAATAAAATAAATTTGGGCTTGATTGTTCAGTCTGACAGGGTTGGCATTAGCTGGAATAAACGGCTTTTAAATAAACTGTCAAGTTACAAGACTTGACTTACTGGTGTGGCTGGACTCTTAAGTCTTTGTGGTGAAATGAAAGTTGAAATATTGTTGCGTGTGCAGCTCCCAGTAGACAGGATGTTTTCACTAGCTATCATGTACGTGTCAAGGACACAGGATTTGTGACTGAGTTTGTTTCAAAGTTAAACATTCAGATTATTTTTGACACCATTCTTCCTGCTGAATACATATCAAGCTTTTGACCACTTTTTATTAAAACAATCGTAGAAGATTTCAAGCTGCTGTGTTTGTACGGCTCAGTTGGATATCAACACTAGAGTTTGAGTTGACTAAGCATGAGCTGATTAGCTTCAGCTGCTTCATTCATGATTCATCATCACTGACTCATTCACCAGCTGTTTGGCTGTTGGTGATGAGTGTCGACCAATCAAATTTAAATACAGGTGTACGAGTCATCTGTATCTTAATCTGATGATTGGCACCTTGCTGTTCCACATGTGGCTGTGCTCGTTTGTGGTTTATTGAATGATACTGGTGCTGTAGTGAAAAATGTAGATGAGATTAATGTTTAGAAAATATAAAATCTTGTTCTCCATAAAATAACTGTAAAACATTATGAATAAAACAAACGAAGTTTTTTTTTCATTATCTGTAAGATTTAGGTGTCACATTAAAACTAAACTATAATATAATCACTTCTGTACATGTATTGTGATACCTGTATTCATCACTACAGGTGCAGTTAGTGAAATTTAATGGAGTAGAGTTGATAGATGTATATTCAAAAGTACTTTAATTAGTGTATACTCGTCTGAATATTACAATTATTATTTTTTTGCAAATCAAATAAGTTTTTTTGTATTTCTATTGGAGAGGAGGCGGCCATGTTCTACTGTAGCACAGAGCGCACCATAGTAACGTAGTTGTTTTGCTTTTAGTGAGTGGCTGCACAAAATACACCAGCTGGAAGGCGGGGAAAAAGAGGTTATGAGCATATTGTATTATGATTTTTGGAGCAGAAAAAATAAACAAATGGAGGATCAAACTTATTTTATACTAGAAGAGTTTCTGGTCCTCCTAAAGCTACCGTTGTTTCATGAGCAGGAGGGGTAAGCAAAGGACCCCAGTCTAGAATCTGGCTGCTAGATTGTACTTTTTTAATAACCAACATAAATATTTTGAGTTACTCAGTCATATGTTTAAGTGAAACAAGATCCTTTAGCTTTTCTCAGACTGTTTACATTTTTAATTGTCTTTTTAGGTTTGCCATCTCCAGATCCAACACCCTGCGAGCCCGTATTTTACTACCTGACAGTTTTTCAATTTCTCTGCTGCATGATAACCATTATTTCGAACCATCATAACTCCACCTCAAATGTTGAATAACTTTGTCTACTTTAACCACTTTGTCTTGGACTGTCAGTGTGACTCTCCATCTTCTATCCCCCTGGCACCGTGGTTGTAAGTGACGACTGGCCTCAGTCATGAGTGAATTATTGGTGTCCGAAAGTGAAGGGGCTGAATCTAAAACAACCACAGTTGTACTTTAAGTGAAACATAAAACTTGGACAGCATGCTATAGGTTTTACTAGATATAGGCTTGACTGACAAAGCTCCACATGGGTGCAGTTCATTTACCTTAAATCTAGTCTTGACGGTGTTTAAGGCATGTTTGACTAACTTTAAGAGTCACTCAAGCTAGTTTGGTGTGTTTTCATCAGTCATACTGAGAGGGTATTGACCCCCTGAAACAAAAGGACATTGTCTGAGCTGCCACTTCATGAATGATCACATTCTCAGTGTGATATTTCAGAGATTCTTCACCTGCGAGAGTTTTATCCTAAATATCCACACCGCCTACTGTATAATTATGATGATAACCGGTTTATGGTGTTAGAGGAACACTCTCATGACTGTTGGCTAAGGTTTAATGACTGTTTTGAACATTTGAGTCTGCAGTTTTACCGTGTAATGATGCCACAGACGGCTATATGTGGACAAATGAGATGACAGCAGAGTAAATAATGGTCCAGTGACTCTGAGGAAAGCCCCACCTCCTAAAACATAAACATCAGATTAGATTAGCTGCGTTTGTCTGAGACAAAGTGTACTGACAAAGTTGCTGGTAGATGATTGTCTATGATTGAAGTAGTTTAGTTGTATTTTGTATTTACGTGGGAGATATGCACAGGTCAAAGTGTGAAAACTGTTATGCCACTAAAAGCCTCTCAGTAATAATTCATTTCTTGGTTGTGGTTGTCTCCGCAGAGCTAATGGTTCTGCTGAGTGCTTTTCTGTGCCTAATGAGAGCAAATGGGAATCTCAGGGGAAAGAGGTTGTTTTCTTCCAGGATGATGCTGCACAAACACCACAACTCTCCTGAGAGTGTTTACTGTACATTAACACCAACAACCATTCATCATTCAGGGCACTTGAGTGTTCTGCTTCACGGCTGTTTTATCCTTAGAGAGCACATAAAGAAAATAAAACGATACTGCCTGATAAACTTAATCTGATTCGCTGACTTCTCCTTGTGTGTAGATGGAGGAATCGTAGATCTAAGTTGGGCTAATATATTTAGTAAAAACAGAGATTTAAGTCCAGGGAAATCAGGCTAAAATGTTTCATTTGAAAGAGTTCTGTAGGCTGATTACAAGAGTGTGTCAATGTCACAGCTGATATTAAAAAAAAATTAGTGACTTTTTCAGGACACAGTAGAAAAGGTTAGAAGAGAGAGCTCAATGTTTGAAGACCCAGAGGATATTCTTGCTCAATATTTACATTTACACAACGCTGACAAGCATGTCACCTTGAAAAACAGCCTCTGAAAACGCACTACAGAAACTGACACTATTGGTTGTCAGTTTCTGTAGTGAGTCTTTAGATTGTTATTTAAATAAAACAGAGTAAATGGATGTTTTTAACAATTTTTAAAAATAACTAATTTACAAATGTAAATGCAGCACCCTAGTGTTGGCACACAGAAAGATTGGAGATCCAGCGATACTTAAATAAGCTAATAATGAGTCGATTTAAACAACTCTCTAGTATTTCTTTGCTGTGAGTAGACTTGTGTGCCTCAAGCTGCCCTTACTTCAAATTGAACCTCTTTATATCAGCTGACCGCTAATGCAGCCTCTAATTGGTTAACAGACCAAAACAAAGATTGCAGCTTTTATTCTGCATGGTCAACCTACAATATTTCACTAACATTTGTACAGAAATAAGTACAGAATCCTGAATATACAGAGTTTTGTGACTCTGGAAAGCTGCGGTCTCACAAAGCGAGTAGATTTTAGAGTTAACTGCTACATCCTCTCATTCTAATGGGATATGATAGACCTAATAATAATAATATGCCGTTGATCCTATTCATGAAAAAAGCATAAATATAAGAGTCACAGTTTCTGTAAATATATGTCCAGGAAATAAAAAAAAGAAAAACATGTCCTAAACAAACTCTGCTGTGTTTGATTATGAGAACCGCAGCTTGAGCTTGAGGCTACATTTGATGGTTGTGAAAGAAGTCAGGGCGTGTCTGTGTAATCTTGCTCGCTCCGACTCCACTGTTCAATAGTGACAAATCAGTGCTGAGTTTAGTCAGAGTTTACAGGGTGAGCTGTTGTGATGATGGATCTTTGGGTGTGGTGGGAGTTACCTATCCATGGACAATTAAATACACTCTTCTCACCATTTTTCCCCAAATCCTCTTCTTATTCTGAGAAACATGACATGTAATAATCTGTTGATGGATATTTTCCGAAAAGAAGATCCATGCTTCTACCTGAAGTGATTAATAGAATGATTTTGTTCTTTTTTCCAAAAATACATCCAAAGTTTTGTGCAGCTTGTTCAAACATGACTTGCCTGGATGATCTGAAAATATTGGATTGTGTCCCGATCACTAGCTGTTATGTCAAATCTACTTTCAATTTGACATCGCTGATGACTAAGAAAGCAAGTAGTTAATGAATTTGGGAAAACAAATCATAATGGTATTGTGGGTAAATCCATCCACAACACCTCCAGATTCCTCAGAGACATTGTCAGTAGTTGGTGCTCCCTTTTTTCCCTTACGTAACCTCATTTGAGTGCAGAAATTCAAGAGTTTTCACTGAGAATAAACAAACTTTTAAGGTGTGAAAGTTTTGTAAACAAGCCCAGTGAGCACTATCCAGGAAATCTGATAGCAGGCAGGACGAAATAAGGCCTAAATGTCGATGAAATTTGCAACAGGCAAAGAAATCCCAGTTCTTCTGATTATGAGATTTCTGAGAAATGAAAGGACACAAACAAACATGACAGCAACCCTTGAATGTCATTTTCCAGAAGTCATTCCAACCCTACCCGTGCAAAGATGAAGTCGTATCTGAATCTGATAGTTTGTTTAAATGAGAATGGTTGGATGTCCAAGTAAGTCCCTCAACTTTTCATGAAGTGTAAACTGTGAGCGTGTCACAATAAGAGACACGTCATAACAATTCATAACATTGGCACTGTTTTTCCCTTCATAATACTCATACCAGTGCCGAGACTTGAGTGGTGTCCAAACCTGGAATCTGAAACTGGGTTTAGGTTTCTGTTATAGAGGAATACCTGGAAGCTGGTGAAAGAATCTGTTACTGGGATCAACATCTGGGAATTTTCAGAGTCTAACAGGTCTCATTAGTCTTGTTTTGTTCATTTTTGGTGTCATGATCAGTTTGAATGTGCTTGGCTGAATCAAACTGTGCAGCTTAGTCTATTCATTGACTTTTAGAAGATCTCTGGGAGGATTATTGTGATCCTAACAGTGAGTTTAATATTCATATATGATCAGGAATACTGTTCCTGCTGTTCTCTCTAGACAAATTTGTAAAACAGTGTGTAGACAATGACTCACAAGATGGTTCATCACCTATTTCCTCAGATTTTTCCCTCTGTAGGCTGAGGTAAGGAGGCGATGTTGTCATGTTTTCATTCTGATTCACGGTCAGCAGACTGCAGTCTGAGGACGTGTTGGGGCATAATGCTGCTGGTTAGCGCGGGCGCTTTATGTGTTATCTCTCCTTGCACAACGACAGACGTCAGAGTTACGCTGAGTAAACTCAATGGAAGTTATTTGGGCGGTAACAAAGAGTTGACACAAACTTGTGTTTTGTGGTTGCCGTGGTGATACTATTTCTGTGGTTAAGACTTACTCAAATATAGAGATGGCTATCTTTTGTTTGTTTTTATGCCCATTTTACAGTCATACCTTTTAAAATACAGGAATGTTGTAGACGCCTTGATTTTGATCAACGGGTTGATATGTCTAGTTAAACTTGACCGGCTGGTTGTTGATGAGGTTTTTCTGGGTGGGTTGGTTGTAAAGGGGAATGTGTGGGGGAGAGTTTTCAGCGTGTTTGACTCTTCAACTTCAGTGCAGAAAGCTGGCACTTAACCAGCCTAAACAGTCATTCTTTTAGGCCTGAAGAATGACTGTTTTTGACTGTTCAATGCTTTGGTCAAATGACAACTCAAAGCTTTAGCTGCATATGTTAAGACACCATAAAGTCACATTTTCTCTGGTTCTACTCTTTTGTGTTTGAGCGAAATTAATGTGATACTGTTTTGTATTTAACAACTCCCAACTTTCAGATAAAGTACCCTCATTTCAGCCATTTATGTGCAGAAAAAGTCGACTGGTTTAGATGATGAGATGCAGAATTAGGGTTAGGGTTAGCTCTTATTCATTTTTAAAGACTAAAATATTCATGTCTTGACTTTGGGAGAGTTCAGAGATTAATATTTGGTGGAGTAGCCCTCAATTTTGATGACTTCCTTTTTAATATTTTTAATGTTTGTGTTAAAAGTTTACAGTGAAGAGTTAAATTAAACTTCTTTTTTCATACTGTGACCCTTTTTTTCTGTCTTATTCAGCTGGCAGGTACAGCAGTGCTGGCTATCGGTCTCTGGCTGCGTTTTGACTCCAGGACAGCAGGACTGTTTGAAGGAGAGGACGCGCCCACTGTCTTCTTCACTGGTATGACCCTTACAAACACATTAGATGCCTCAATGTCTTAGATGCATGAGTTAAATAACATCTGAGTGAAGTTATCAAATATTTCCCCAATATTTCATGTCTTGAAGTCTTCACTTTTCTTGTCCTTCAATGTTGCAGAGTGCATTTCTTTGAACCCAAAGCTGTTTGAGGACGACACTTTTGGCTCTAGGAAATAAATTTTTCAGTTTTCTTGTTTTTGTTTGACTTTATAACTCAATCAGTCAAAAATAAGAACAATAGACAGTATAATTAATGATGAAAATGCTGGTTAGTTGCAGAACTGGAGGCTCTTGATAAATCCAACTCACGACTTTTGTGGCTCTCTGAATTTGCACAAGGAACCCTCCAAAAAGTCTGTTATTTTAGGGGTTTCTTCATACCTCTCAGGGATCTTTTTGAAGCAACATGAAAGAGCGAAGAAGCCTGCAAGAGAGTGAAAGAATATCCAACAGGAAGTTTGAACACCAAGTCAAACTTGATCTAATTTTTGAGCCTCATCCTCGATCTTGAATTGATCAGATGTGACTGAGCTGGCGTTGCTTTATTAACAGGGATATTAAAATCTAGAATCAATCAGGTTTACAGACAGTTTGCAGACCGTTTTAAGAGGGCAGCTGAGGCCAGCTTCGGCCCACAGCGAGGCGGCTCCTCGGCCTGGCAGAGCCGTCCACACATAGCTCTCATTCTTCCTTTCTTCACAGGGACGCCTTTGTCTCTCCTGTTTTGTGTATTCTGAGAAATACAGACTGACTCGCTCCCGTCTTCTCTTTGTGTCTCTCCTCCATCAAACTGATAAGTGGAGTGGGCTGCTGGGCGACAGAAGATTGTTTTGAAATAACAAACATGTTAGTAGCAGCTTTGGGGGAAGGCGACAGAGGAGGAATATTTATGTGAACCATGACATCAGAGCTGCAGTTATTGTTCTGGTTAATCATCTCAACACCACATCAAACTCCAGAGTCCCTCTTTTTAATATGATGTTTGGACATTAACATAGCAGTGTTTGGATATTGATTTACAGCTTTTAGATGAGATTTTTTGCTGTTTGTTTAAATGAAAACCACATCCAAAGAGAATGACAAAAACTTCCCCTGACTTTTCTGGAGCGTCTCTCTGGATTAGCTCTAATTTTGTATGTAAATATCTGATGCAAATGAAGGAAAAGCAGATAAAGACAAAGTGTACGCAAATCACAAATACAGTCGAGTACTGAGGGTTTAATTTTGTTCTTGATACCTCTTAAGTTTGTACAAACTCTGGAAAGCATTTAAAAAGCTCATGTTGAACAGCTGCTTTTTTCAATTACGGTACCCATCTTGGAGCCAAAAAGTGCAACCAGTCCTCTATGTTTGTGCTTAATTTCTTAACAAGAGGAGGCACACCATCCACTGTAATCTGTTCAGTCAATGTGCACGATCAACAATGTGGAACAGTTCATAAAAACATTAGAAAAAGAATAACCTCTTTGCTGTATTTGTTGGTAAAATAAGGTTTAATTTGAGCTTGATGTTCTGTGATTGATCCAAAACTGTTCAGATGTTGTCCAGGTGTGATGATAACAGCGCAAAAGCATGTGAAAAATTTTTAGTTTTTTTTTCTTAGCGCTGGAATTTTCCTCAAAAATCATTCACCCGTTCTGATCTGTGCTTCGTTTCCCTGCAGGTGTGTACATCCTGATCGCAGCCGGAGCTCTGATGATGGTCGTCGGCTTCTTGGGATGCTGTGGAGCCATTAAAGAGTCGCCGTGCATGCTGGGATTGGTGAGTGACTCTTCATATTAAGCAATATCAGCAGCTCAAAATCAGCCCATTAAGTTCTATGATACGTGTTATCAAAAGTTTGGTTTAAGTGACTGTTTTTCTTTTCTCTTTTTTAGTTCTTCCTCTTCCTGCTCCTCATCTTTGCTGTGGAGGTGGCTGCCGGGATCTGGGGACTCTCCAACAAAGACCGGGTACACACACACCAGCACATACAAATCTTTATTTTAGGTGTGCAGATTCAGCGTTGAGTCATTAATACTTCTCTTCCCTCGTCCTCGTCAGGTGGTGGAGGACGTCACAGAGTTCTACAAACAGACCTACACTAACTACAAAGACACTCGACAGGAGGCTCTGAAGGAGACCCTGAGGCTAATCCACTTTGGAGTAAGAACTCACACCTGATCACCTGGCTGTTATGTATACAGTAGCTTTTTCTTTTGACTTACACCTGGAAGATAAACTAAATTTGGTTAGATGTCTATAATTTATCCTTAACAAGAGATTATTTTGGATAATTTCACAATATGTATCACAAATCTAAATGCAAGATGTAAAGTCTGTTTTAATAGGAAGTATAGAATTTGTTTTAGATCATACATGATGAACCAAAAATGAATACTGGTTATGTTTCTAATACAAAATCTTGTGGTTCTTCCTCACAGCTGGACTGCTGTGGTCCAACAGGGACTGTGATCGATGCCGCTAAAGATATCTGCCCCAAGAAGGAGGGACTGGAGGTCCTCATCACCACGGTAACAACTTACAGGGTTTCTAATTGACTTACACAGGGTGCAGTCAGTGTCACATGGAGATGTCATAGACAGTTTTGTCGCTGTGATTTGTGAACTTTTGGGGTTTTGTTTGTTTTCTTTTCATTCAAGAGAGAATAACATTTCTTTTTAATATTACAATCTCACAGTGTCAGACTTCTCATTACTCTCTAAGTCACTTTTCAATTTGAAATCTCTGTTTTAATATATGAACAACAGAACAGGGGAGCTTATTCTGACATGGTGCAAAAGTCCTAGAGGGATACAAAATGAACCTAATTAGATAAAGAGGAGTAGGTTGTCAAAGAATTCAGAGTTTGCTGAACTCATATCTTACAGGTTTGATGTGCTCAGCCCATTTAGTCAAGATCTTATCAAACTTTTCGTTCTGCACTTGGAGAAAAAACATCTTGTTGATCTTATGTCCAATATCAGTCTATTCCTCAATGGTAGTCGGTTATCTACCATAGAGGAATAGGGTGGTTTCACACCAAGGATCCATGCCTGGGTTCGAGTTTGTTGGATCATGGACTCAACACTGTGATAATAAAATCCGATCATTTCTGCTGGTGTTTCAGAGTTGTCCAGCTGCCATAGACGAGATGTTCAACAACAAACTTCACATCATTGGCGGGGTCGGCATCGGTATCGGCGTCATCATGGTGAGTGTGTGATTAACAGTCGAACACCTTAACCAAACTTGATCTTAAACACCTTCTTTTGACCTAAAGTGAGAGGATTTAACCAGAGAGAAGTCCAAAGGGAATCAGGCTTTAAAGTCTTGATTTGGTCAGTAGGATCTAAAACACTGTAAAGAAACAGAATTCACTCACATCACTCTCTGTGGACGCTGGAGTGAAAAATGTTTGAGTCAGAGAGAGTTGATTACACGAGGAAATGAATCATTCAACATGTTTTATATGTTGAACTTTGACTTTTTTTTGTTCCTGTTATCTGATGCAGACCATTCGTCTGTCACCTTTTGCTCTAGTGTTGGTTTAGTGTTTAATTTTGGACGGGAAACAAGTGTGACATTCATGAAGTGCTGTCACTTAGTCTGAGTAAATATTTGTTTCTGAGCTTGTTTCAGGTTTTTTTTTTTTCTCTTAAAAACCAACAACCATCCAGAGTTTCTGTTTTCGGTCTTTTTCTCTGTTTTCCTCTCTTTTATTTTTTCGTCATTTTTAAAGTTTTGTCTGACACTTCATATCTCGTCTCTTTCTCCTCAGATCTTTGGGATGATCTTCAGCATGATGCTCTGCTGTGCCATCAAGAGGTCTAGGGACTATGTTTAAACCACCACAAAATCATCCAGACCCCTCCTCCTTCTCTTCCTCCTCCATCATTAACTTATGTATCCCTGTGTTCCTAACCTCTGCTTTAGAGTTTATCCGTTTAATAATAGCCGGTTAGTTTGATCTTAGTTTGGGTCCATACAGGAGGAAGCACCAACCTGTGAGAGTATGGAGCCTTTTTATTATTATCTCAGCTGACTGAACAAAGAGGTTTTTTGGTTTAGTCGAAGTATAGTAAGCTGTCAGCCTCCTCTTTATCAAAACGGAGCAGGTTGATCAGCTGCAGGAGAGAGATTTCTGTGACTCTGCTGCCCCCTGGTGGACTTTGCAGATCACTGACATTTACCCGTTCTGTCAGCTCTTTAGTTCAGATTCTGTAAAATGTGTTAAATTTCACCTGGTCCGTTATCTAACAGGTTTTTTTGCAACTAACGGGATTTTTTACCTCTCGACTCCTTTTTTTCCTGTTTTTTAATTTTGCTCATTTCTCATGTCGCGCGTTTAGAAGCTTCAGTTTTTATAAGAGCAGAACTGTGGAGTTTTATGCAAATATGTTGATGAATGCAGTTCAAATGTACCTTTACAGCACCAAATAAATGAACTAATAATAAAAGAGATTTTGTCTTAAATCGAGCCTTTTGTAATGCAATCTTCTGGACAGTTCTGACTGATCATGATGACCAAAATACTGTACACTCCAGTCAGATGGTGGTTATTAACATTTCCGCTCATAACCTTGGTAAAAAAAAAAAAGACAGACAGACAGTCAGGATATACAGTTATTTATTCCATAAAACAGATGAAATAAATAAAAACAGAAACTCATGGCTTGGACAATCCTAAAGTCGTGGGTGAGGTTTGATCCTCCGGTGGAAGGCGGGGCTCGTTCCCCTTTAGTCTCTTTGTCACTCCAGCTCTTTGTCGCTCACTGCTTGTTGTCAGTTAAACTGTGTGTTTACTTAAAAGTTCGACTGCAGATCATCTGTAAACAAAACTACTGCAAAACAAGACGAGAAAACGCTGCACAAGAATTGAATAAACAAGACGTGACTTTAGACGTCCACAGCAAGTTTGTTTGGAAGTTCTCCAACATAGACACCAAAAAAAACATCAGTTGACTGTCTGTAAGAAAAAAACAAAAGTGGATGCTGCCTCTGAGTTTGATAGATGGAGAAATGCCTCAAAACTGCATTCTGCCTCGTGGCCAGCGGGGGGCAGCTCCACTGGTTGCACTGGTGATTGTGCTCCCTAAACTCAGTTCATGATCTTAATCTGAAGTTTCAAGTCTTCTCCAACATGTAAAGATGTCAATGTTGTAAATTATGGTCCCGTGTGTAGACAGTTCTCTTTATTGGCTGACAAGTTGCTACCATTGTAAGAAGAGAAAAATGTCTGAATCAGCTTGAAGTTGTACCAAAAGACGCTTTGAGAAAGGAGTCGTTAATATTTTCTGTTATAATCGGAGCCTGAGCAGCAAATTTGACACAAGGGGGCTGATGAAATGCAAGTCATTAGAGGTAAACAGATTTATTGGCCAATTACTGGAGCCAATTTTTGGCATTTGGCTGATAATCTGTATTGGTTCCAAATATAAGTTGCCAGTTTCACGAACTACAAGGAATTAGTATTGGTATTGGTCCTGAAAATTCGGTATCGGTCCTTATTCTTTGCTTGGATGAATTACAGATTTGGCAGCTTTGATGTGCCCCAAAATTTGCCAAAGTTGGCACTCAGGTTAAACCTGGAAATTGTTGATAGTAGCCACAGTAACCTGATAGAAACCCAATTGAATAACGACTAAAAGCTATTTTTGAGCTAAATCACCCAAAAACCTCTTGACTTGAGCTCCTAAAACACAAACAGATATTGATTTTCTTTGCCTCTTCAAGAATAAATTTGCAGTTCTGATGATTTTGGATTTAAAGTTGGACCAGTCAAACTCTCAGAGGGTATCTTTATTGCTTTCTCTCAATAAAACAGTAATCCAGTGCGTAGAGTCTGCTAGTTTAAGAGACTCATCCAACTTTGGTGCAAAGGTGCATTTGGAAACCAGCTCTGTGTTAGTTTTAAATCCAGGGTCTTTAAAGCAGCTGCTCAGACTTCAGAGAGTTTCTATCAGCGGGAACTCTCCAACACAACCTTGATGTTTTGAAAAGACTGATCATACAAAGTGAAACAAACATTTTTGAGATTATTGTTCTTTGTTTTTTGGTGTAAAAATAAACCTAAAGCTACTCTGTGCTACAGACACTTGAAAATCAAAGCTTGAGATTGTAAATGGCAGTGTTATTAGTGCAAATTTTAAACGGCAGTGTGATATAGAAATGTGAAGATAGATCCTGGTGATATAGAAATGTGAGGATCTGGTGTGCTGTGAAGTTTCAGTGTAAAGCCACATGAATCGCTCTCATTCATTGTGATTGGTGCAGCTGGCCTGAGCGTGTGTGCGTGTGTGTGTTTTTGTGTCAGTGTGTCTATGGCTTACACAACCATTAGTGAGTGCTCAGTGGCAGAATTGGCAGTGGGTCTCTGAGTTTAATAAAAAAGAAAAAAAAAGAAAAATCCTCTTACTGAGACTCAGTTTGGAAACTTCACTAAATCCAGCCCTGATCATCAGATCAGCTGAAAAACAAAAGTTGAAAAAAGAAGCAGAAAGAAACGACAAACTGTTGCATATAGTTTCCTACACAGAGCTCAGGAGCTGCTGTGCTATTGCTGTGCTAGGCTAGCCCGTGCTACAATCTACAGTACTGATGGGAGGGAGGCTCTGACATCAACCCTCAGTGATTATGTGCTCAGTATTCCCACTCTGGTCAAAGGAAAAATCCACCCTCTTCAAATTCTTCATAGTTAAAAAACTATTGGCTTCTCAGTGCTGTGCATTACTTCGAATGTTCAGTTTGATATCAGGAAAGTGTTTTTTTTTCAGGAATATAAAAAACTGTCAGTGAATTTTGATCCAAAGAGCCTGAAGCAGTAAAATTTTCAGAGGATTGTAGGAACAAAATAGCACCTTTCTCCAGATCAGAGCGTAGCAAAGATTTAACAAAAACAGGAAATCTGCTGATGCTTTGACAAAAAGACAAAAAGCTCGACTTTTAGTGTAAAGATCTGTAACATATACTTCCAAGAACTCTCCTCTGTGGATTTGTCTTCAGTTTTGGTCAGAAATGGGAGAATAGTTTGATTTAGACTTTCTTTTCACAGAAATTTTTCCTGTAAATTCACAAGATTAACCAACGTTTTTGACTCCATCCATTCTCCTGTATCATAGGATTAAATTCACTAAGATGAGCCCTTGGTGGTGTTATTCCTCTATTACACTCTACATTATACTGTCAAGGAAGATGAGAGTGCAGTGAGATAAAAAGAATGGGCGCCATGACAGCACGCCATAAGTGAAGCCAAAACATTTAGAGCTCCCCCTGCTGACTGACTGACTGCAGTACAATTCATAAGGCTCACCTGCTCTGTGTTAAAAGATGGGACATGAGTCAAACTATAAAATCAAAATACAGGTCAGATAAATGTGGTTCCTGTCACTCCATTTTTATCATGTAGATTTCTCTTCAAGGGATCTCTTCTGGACAGTTTCATCGGCAGTCAAAGGTTCAACTTTCATATATCATTCATGTAAATTAATCGTTGTTTAAATTTTAATGGTTATGGTTTATAGCTCCTGCACTGTGCTTTGGTTAACCACAGCCTCAGACTCTGGATCCAGATCTAAGTGCGTGAAGTAAGGAGTATTTTGGGTTTATTTTGGCATCAGTTTTGTACAGCGAGAGGAGGAGGAGGAGGCCATATAGAGTCAACTGAGAAAAAATGTAACATGATTTAAAAATGGAAAAAAAAAGCTTGTTTTAAATGTGTTTTCTGTGGCTCATTTTGAAACCCTGAATGCACCGTAAAGCAATGAGGCAGCAGATTTTAAACTTGGATAATGAAGCTGTTCAAAATTCGGTCCAGAAAAACAAACACTGAAGAATGAAATAAATACAGATTATGTTTTGATTTTATAGCATGACTTTGATAATGATATAATGTGATAAAATGCCCCTGACAACAACAATTTGGCCCCTTTTTTCTGGCAGTTATTCTGAGACAAGAACATAAATTCTTAAATAGTTTAAATTAACAGGATTAAAGGGCAGATTTTTCCTTTAACTGTTGCATAATCATATTAGAGCTATTATTTCTAGTTTAAGTGCTTGTTTTTGTGAAAGGATATGACTGTAAATGTTTAAGTGCTTGTAAACACACCTGCTTCCTTAAAGAGTTCACCCTTCACCTCATAGTCTATCATGATTTCTCCGCTGTCACACCTCAGCACCAACAGCTCGGACAGTTTTCCTTCCACTGGAATCATCAAGTTTGACTGGTTTTGGTCTGAGGACCTTCAGTTTGCCTCATTTTGCTCCTTCACATTAAAAATGTGACAAGTTTCCTTCGCTCCTGTCCGTCCGTGCAAGTCCTCCCATCTGTCTGTCAAGGCCATGTCTTCCCTTCTTCCTCCTCCTGCTTGTCGCCGTCTCTACCTGACGTTGTGGAAGTACAGGTTGGCACATAGACACAGCAGCACGATGGACGCCAGCATGAAGTAGATCAGGTTCCTGAATTTGGGCTCCAGGTCGCCCTGCCGATACCAGAAGATCTAAGAAAGAAAAAAATCAAATATAAAATCAATATCTTATTTTCATTACTGCACTTTAAAGAGACCTGGTTCTGAAAGCCGAACAGCAACCAACATTTGTAACATTGGTGACTAAGGAGTTATTTTCTGTTTCACTGCTTTACTTTAATTAGCTGAACTCGTTCCTTTTACTTCATCTCAATGTAACTGGACTACTACTGTTTGGTCTCTTTTGCTATCAGCAGCTTTAGGTTGAAAACATGCACTTGACTCTATCTTTTTCTTCATATTCAATATTTTTTAACAGTTTCAACTATGGAAATTAATGCAGAAGGCGTCGTTTTAAAAGTGGTATTGAAATATAAACACAAAAAGTGAATTTTGTGAAATTTGAGTGAAGCATGACACAGCAGAAACGATATTGAAGAAGTAACTGTTGTTGCAGCAAAGCTCTGCTTCTCTCAAAATGACATTGAGTGTCATGTCTTCAGCTGAACGGATCAAGCCTTTAAAAAGAAAATCCCTCTAGTAAAGAGAAAAACTATTACCAGCACTAAAGTGGATCCACAGGCCAACAGGATGCAGATGGCAAAGAAGACATTAAGCGGTCGAGGAGGCAACGCAGGGAAAACAAATGAACTGATAACAGTCACCTGGAAGACAAAAAACAGGAGTGATCATTAGAGACAACCAAGTCTTTAATGCATTTGATGTTTAAAAAAAATCCTTTTACAGGTTTAAAACATCCTGTAAGACACATGAGCTTTGCACATGGATGAACAGATGGATTTCAAATGTTCTCTGTCAAAGTGATCTGGACTAAAAGACGACAAAGAATAGCTCCTTAAAACCTAATTTGTTTAACACTGTTAAAAAGGAACTTGTGTTTGGTTAAGTGAATGAATTAAAGCACAAAAACAGGAAACAGAAAAGAGTTGGAAACACTTTCAGTTTAGAGAAGTAGAGGTAAGAACAGATGAGTCTTTGTTTCATCTGCAATCACTCCCTGAAGTTGAGATTCTCTGACCCAATACCTTAGATAGATAAGCAGATTCAGAGATTTAAAAATAGATTAATAAAATTATGATGTTTTGTATCAGGTCAAGCCTTTTATCCAGGACTTTCCAGGATGTGTTTTTTTTTTTTTTCTCCTGTAACAGATCTGAGTACTTCCTCTGTCGTTGGCACTCTATTTTCATTGTCATTCAGATGTGAGTAAGAGCAGCTTTGTTCGTTGTTCCTGATTTCACTGATTTAGGAAGACTCAGGGGAATATTTCTGTAACTCACGTCTATTTTTGTGCAGCAGTGACTTTTACCATAAAACAGGTAGTAACAATATGATGCTGCAGTGCAATAATCAGGCCATCTGTCATGCTTTGAAACTCCTTGATTAGAAATGAGATCACTTACATTTAGTATCCTGCTTTCTTACTTGTTACCTGGCTGTACTAAGTGCTTGATCCTGATTGGTCACAACCCTGTAATGATCGTCATAAACTATATGACAATAAAGGTGTAATATGGCTGTCCCAGGTGTTACACATCACTCAAAGGCTTGTTTACAAGCAGCAAGAGCTCTACACACACACTCACTCAGACATGCACACACACACACACACACACACACACACACACACACACACACACACACACACACACACACACACACACACACACACACACACACACACACACACACACACAGTGCTGTTCTGCCCTGCTGACTCAGATGTTACACATCGCCTCCTCATGCTCGCCTTTCTGCCTTTAGTACTACCTCTGAGGGACAATCAAAGGTTGAACACCACCTACCCAATACAAGCAGCTGAGGTGTGACAGGGGCGGAGATGCCTTCCTCATTTATATAGTATTATGTGTATGTTGTGATGTACTGCTGCAGATTTGTACTCACTAAAACAACCGCAGTCGTAAATCCCCCCACTGCCAGGTTGATGATTCGATCCTGCAGGGAAGACAGTTGAACACGCGTGATTAGTTAAAAACAACAGTTTGTGTCGCTTACTAATACTTGAATATACTGTATATTACGTTACTGTTGACTCTTAATTCAATTTTAATTCATTCCTCTATGTTTTGGAGCTCATTTGTTGTTCCGAGAATGGTATGAAATGCAAAGAAGGAAAAGTAGATTAATGGTATTTTTGTGGGACTTGTAGACAACAATGAGCATAGACAATGACTCAACCCTGAGATACATAAAATAAAACTTACGTTAGCATTAGCTTGTACAAGTAAAGAATGACACAAACATGAAGGTGGGCTGTTCTTAAAACACAACAAGGCTACATTTATGGAATTACATATCACAGAAACATCCATCATTGTACATGTGATCTCCTCCAAATTGTAGCAGATTTCATCCTCTAACCTTAAATCAAACTTTTTTTCTCATTTGTGCAGTGTAACAGTGACATTTACACTGGATAAAAGCAAAACACAAAGTGCATTATGTTAATTTGTCTCCTAGCACAGAGCACGCTTCCTCCAGGCTCCTACCCGTGCCGAGGTCTCCCCGAACAGAGGTCTGTTGTCCAGGCCGCTGGTGCCGTACGTCCTGGTGGTGAAGTCATCCATGGTTGGCTCGGCAGCGACACTTTCAGCTCCAACCGCTCACCTCTCAGCAACGCCGCCTCCTGGAAACACTGGGCAACTGCTGCATGCTCGCTGGCTAGCTGGCTGGCTTGTTTCCAGCTCCTTCCCTCTGACAGCAGAGTGTCGGGAGGCTTGAGGGTCAACAGGCGGACAGAGGCATAATCGAGGGTGACTCTACTGGCCTTGTGTGTTTGTTAGTTTACCTAAAAAGAGAACAAAACTGCAGGTTATAATCAGGAAATGCTGAAGAGACTGACCCACAAAAATAACAGGGTTTTTTAACATCTTCGTATGATGGCTTCCTAAAACCAACTGACTGAATGCAGGACAGGTTATAAAGCCCATCTCCTCCATGTTAACAGATGGGACATGGGTAAAACTCTAAACCCAAAACATACGCCAAATACATTTCTCAAACATGCTTTCTGTCAGTAGAGTTGGTTCTTGTAATGCTGTTTTGTTTTGTTTTTTTCATGCAATCAACATGAACACCGAGCCCCAGGAAGAAGCTGTAAATTGAGGATGCTGTACTAAGAGATGCACGTTTCTCCTTGTACTGTACCTTTGCGTATAATCAGTTATAATGCAAAACCTTTTTTTAATCTATCAAGTTTGAATATAAGTCTTCAAATCAACATTTCATTTGTAGCTGCACTCTGCTGTACTGGTGAGAGCTTACGAGCACAATTTGATAAAACAAGTTCAAAAGGCTGTAGCTTTACTTTACTTTCGCTCAGGTACTGCGGCTGCAGTCCTTTTCTAAGCAGAAAGCTCAACCCACAGACTTTTGCCCCATGTCTCCCCCCTCTCACTCTTCACAGTTTCCTTATATATCTGCTGCCCTATTTCTGAGTTCAGTATAAATAATGTTTTGCCCTTTTAGTTGCAAAGGAAGGAGCTGTTCTCCTCACTGTGGTAACCACCTCACAATAACACACACCAGATTTATATTGTGGCTTGTTCTGCTTCAACTTCCTCTTTTCGGGGGTGAACATAACCACATATGCCAGTTCTATCTTTCAAAAAGACGAGCAAGAATGATAGTGATCAGAGCTGCAGAAAAGAGGAAGATAAACAACTCCACTTTATTCTCTTACAGTAAAATCGGTGTTTCCCTTCTTTTTCACAACAACAGAAACTCCATCCACCACACAGCCGGGCCACAGACCAAAGCTGGATCTAAAAAGTTACTGATACTGATGGTTTGCTCGACATATAGGACACTTTTTGGGCAAGAATTGTCTGGTGTTGGCCGATCAGATGTTAGGAACGACTGTATTATTACTGTGAACTAAACACTGTTCAGTTTTCAGAAAGTTGGGTACCAAAAAAAAAGCGATAACAGCCTGGCCTTTAGGGACTTGTGATGATTGTTCTTGAATTTTACAATATTTTTAGACCAAAAAGAAAAGAGTATGGGGGCGCAAAATGATCATGACTCATATGAAAAGCTCAGTGAACAACCGTATTATTAACATTGTAAGCCTGCTTATGTAAGAATCACACCACATGCTCTTGAGCAGCTGAGAAATAAGTGTTATGGTGGAAACAACATTAAGAATGAACTTTGACCCTCTACTTAGACTTGGCTTTCAATTCCTTGATAAGAAACAAAACTTTTCTTGTTCATTAGCGCTTAAAAGAAAAATTTCCTTACTGGAATATCTTGAATTTTTACGTTTAAAGGTCTTTTATGATAATATCGAGGAAAAAAAGCTTCAGTGTTCTCGCATTAATGTACTTTTTCAGCCCTAAGCTTTGCCCTCAGTGTGACTCGTGCTGCTCACAACCTCAACTCATGAGATAGTCAAGACTCGATGTAGTCTGACAGCCAAAACCCAGGGCAAACAAAAGCAAGAGTCAACTTTTGCGGCACTTCACATTGTGTGCATAAGAATTTGAGTTTATTTATTTTTACTTAGACCTCAGGCTAAGTGTTGAAAAGTCCCGATGCCTGAGAGGAAACAAAGCTTTGATCTGACGCAATAAATGTGTGAAAGAGGCTGTGAAATACACGCTGCATTGTATTTTTGGATATTAAATATTGCTAAAATCCCTGGAGAATTTTCAAATCGGCTCAGCAAGGCCTCATATCCCAGAAATGGCACAAGCAGACCACTGAAGCAAAGAGAAACCAGAAGAGTTTGATCTCTACAGAGAAGACAGCGATAAAATCATCACCAGGAATGTTAAACTTCTCAAAAAATTACAGTTCCACTCCTTGTCTTCAAGGTCAAACAGGGATTTTTACAAAGACAGCAGCTGTGGACGGTTTCTGCTTCCTTTCTGTGTCAGAAGGCAGCAGGAAAGGAAATAACACCCTGCACTGAGCTTTCTCAGCAGAAAACACACACAGCGGAAAACAAGAGCTTCATTATAAAGCGGCATAAAACTGGCCTAAAGCTACATTCCTGCTCAGCCTTGTGATTCAGTAGGCTCCTTAAAAAATGAGAGACCCCACGACTTAACTTGGCTGGAAGGAAAAATATTTAGTTGATATTTGAGTTGAGTTGACCCACATGGAGTCATTACACTTGAGATAACCTGAGGAAATAAAGCCCTTTAAGACAGGGAAGGCCCAGGTGCCAAAAAAAAGAGCTTTGATATACACGCAAAGTTGAAGGAGTCTGTCAACAAAACTAATTCAGGGCTGTGGTAAATGTTATTTACATCATTTCTTAAGTTAATCGCCAGTTCACTGATTTCATTCTTTATACTCTATGGACCAAATGAGTAAAAATGCTCAATGAAGTTCTGAGATATGTCAGACAAAGAATCCAAAAGCTTAAAAATCTTCAGTTTACGTAAAACAACTAGAACAGAAAATATGTTGCATATCTTTCATATTGAATATATTTACTTACCTTTTCAGTTAGACTTGCATAAGAATGACATTTTTACAGATTTTGAGACAAACACCTATGACCAATGGATAGGTGTGTATCTTCTCTACCTGGGTGCAATGGCATTTAGGGATTTTCTGATCTCAACTATTGGATTGGAGCCGATCTGGACATGTTTTGAGTGATCTAGGATTATTAAAGTCAAGCGAACTTTTCTCAGCTAAACCCAGACTTTTTAACACTATCATTATTCTGTACTCCCCTAAAATCATCAACATTAAACCACCAGGTAAACATCACTCTTACTAACATAATTATGGAATGAGGTACCCCTCCAAATAAGACAAGCCCCCACACTGTCCATTTTTAAAACTCGTCTTAAAACCCATTTTTGTTCATTGGCTTTCAACATGAGTGCATGAGACTCGGCTCCTGTTTTCGTGTTTTATGGTTAAATAGATTTTGCTTTTTAATATCTACTTTTATTTTATCCATTGTTTTAATTGTTTTTTATGTTTGCATTGTTTTGTGTATTTATGTAAAGCACTTTGTTCAGCTATGGTTGTTTTAAAGGGCTTTACAAATAAAGTTGAGTTGAGATAAGAGCATGTTATAGATTATGATGTTACTATATCTCTCCTATCTTATAATCATAGTACTGTATATTCAAAATCACACAATTGTATTTCATTTTCATTGTACTTTTCACTCACATTTCCCTGTATATCAATATACCACTGTGTGTACTTAAGCAGCTTGAAATAATATTCTGAGCAACATTCAATCAGTCCATAAGTAATGCTATTTGCTATTTTTAACATTTGCAAGATTCATGATCATGTCATGCATTTTTATTCATGTCTTAATTTCCATTGTGCTCATTGTGAGCTGTTGCGATAAGCATTAACAGAATCAATAAGGTGTTTCTTCTCTCCAACACCAACAACATGCTACACCTGAATGTCAACAGGACAATAACCCCAACACATGAAATCTCTGACAGCTATTAATACTTGAAATTTCCTCACAACTTTACCAAAGACTTCAGTAAGTTATAATACAGCGCAGCCCGCTTCCATTAGCTGAGTAAATACCTTTAACTTTAACCAAACAGCTTGTTAGCCGTTATGCCAGTTACTGCCAGAGGCTAAACGGTGACAAACCGACCATATGTTACCGTTAAGTGGTAAGTATGCCAGAAAACAACATTATAATTCCTTTAAAATAACCATAACTCGGTTTTCAATGGCAGCAAGAATAATAAAGGTACGCTACTTTTTGTCCTGAAAGCGAACCTGAGATTTATCCGTTACGAGGCCAACTGTAAATCAGGTTGCTAATGAAGCTAAGCTAACCACACAAACAGCTTCCTCACCGTAGACAGGAATCAATACGTCCGAGACAGCTGCTTAATAAGCTGATAATGCCATGTTTTTACCATCCCAATCCACCCATATTTAGTGGGACACTTGCCTTACAGCCTCCGTGTCGCTCGCTCTGGAAACATAACTTCAGAAAAGCCGAGCAGCAGGGTCGACTATCACTTAAAGGGAATGAGCCCGGTAGCTTCAGTTATGGCTGTTAAAGGGGAGTTCAGTTTGCTGTTGGGCCGACTGCGTCACAGCTTGTCGAGCAGGTTTAGTGAAGCTGCTCACCAAACCTCATTCAAACAATAGACAATTTAAGAGCGAGTGTTAATAGGTAAAGATACGTTCCCCGTTTTACTCAAGAGTTAGACTACATTTTACCAGTATGTTTATATATTCAGGCATAATTATTAGGGAAAAAAATCATCTGTCAGAGCTTTGTTCTGATTTGTTTCTTGCCTGACTCTGTTAATTGAGAGTCATATCAAAATTTCAACTCCTCAGAGCCCATTCGTTTGCTTGAAAACGGACTATCAATGGTTTGTGTAAACTTGCAGAATTAAAACACTAGAGCATTTTAACCCCACTTTTTTTTTACCCATACAAATGTGGTACCTGACTTTTGACTTGAACATCAAAAGTACCTTAAACCTTTTACCTTTTACCTGATGTAATGGACTGAACTTCATACTGATGCCACTAATGACTAAAGTAAGAAAACAAGACCATTGACAAGAAGACTGGCTATTTTTAATGTGGTGATTTTTTTATGGCTGCATAAAAATGGTGGATGTCAGCTGAGTAGCTGTAGAAACAGTCCTGTTCTTACAATTTCCACAAAACAACAAAAACATTTAATTGTCAAAAGTCAAGAGGATGAGAATTTTTTTTCCACAGACACTACTTATGCATTCAGAGGACAATATAAGCAAAAGCTGTATTGTCCACAGGGGGCGCCAAAATTGACACAAACCAAAGCTCCCTAAGGGAACTTAAGAATTACTACTATAATTCAGTTTTGATTGTACTTCAGTTCCTGGAGTGGGAGGAGTAAATATACTCCCTTCAAATTATACGAAAGCATATTTTCCTGAGATAATTTTAATAACATGACCAAAAGTAGAAATGTGTGATGTGATTGTAACTCTGTACCTATCCAGGCTGAATTATATAATAGTTTTGCAGCATTTTTGGTCAGTATTGCACTTAATAGAGCCCTTGATCATGTCATGGTTTTGCAGAGTGGCTTGTTAGAATAAGCAAAAAACAGGGACATGATTAATAATACAGGAAAAATGGGTTTAGACTTTAGTGTAATGAGGTGTTTTTGCCAGCAGTGAACTAAATTTTCTTGGTAAAATGGCAGAAATGATCCAAGCAGCTCCCCTGTCTCTGGTGCAGCAGGTTGCAGTCACCTCGCCTCGTACTTTACTCTCTGTAGGATCCTTACGGTCAACTTACTTTCTAATTAAAAGCTAATGAAGCATACATTTCTCATTCAAGCTATATTAAGAAATATGTTCTTGAACTGAGGACAAAAAATACACTCAGATCTGAGAGGCAGCGGGTTGTGTATGTAATCTCGCCCCTCATGTTACCATCACATGAGGTGAGTGTGACAGACCGAGCAAATAATCCCAGCAAAAGTACTTTTGTCACATTGTTAACTGAAGGTCATGAATATTAGAGTGACCATGAAAGACTGTAGTGACCTCAATAAGCCAGTAGTAGCAGTGGTAAACTGTCATAAGTCATCAAGGTTATGTAATTTGACTGAAGAATTTCTTCAACCAGCTACCGTTGGTCATAGAAACTTATCAAGTGCATTGGCAAGAACAGGAATAATCTTCTCTGACATGATTTATCTGCCCAAAGTAAACAAGCATGACTGAATCCAACACAAGAGTTGCATTTACAGTTTCTTTGCTGTGTTTTTCATGTACACTTCCTACATGCAGCCTTCAAATAAGAGCTCAGAATTATGTAGAAAAAAATAGAGACAAAAATGATCGGGTAACATGGCTGATTTTAGTTTGACAAAGTTCCTCTCACTATCATTCAGAGGTAAAACAGTGCTCTCTTCCAGGAAAGCCATAAATTCAATAGACCTTTTCATTTAATACAGCTGACCAGTGCCAAAATGGGTAAGGAATACTGCCACATTCTTTCATACCAAATAACATACATTAATCATACAGGAAATAGGCATTTAACACCAGGTTTTATGCATAAGGTTACATATATCATTCTGTCAATTGTACCTTTATAAAAGAAAAGATAATTGATAAAAAAGTGGCCCCTTCCATATAAACCAAAAACACAACTCCACTCTGGTGAAAATATTTACCAAAGCCCCTTGTTTGACTTGTATGTATTCCAGCTCATCCCTGTAGCCCGCCTGCTGGAATCTGTACAGGTTTTCCACCTCTGCAGTCCATTCTTTGGCTCTGCCCATGGACTTTGGCTTGGAGTTGTTATCAGGAGTATAAGACATGGTGGTGATGTCAAAAGATGCAGGAAATGGTCTCTGATAAATGATATGAGAGGAGAGAAAAACGCCTCACAACTGGGTCATAAACATGCATTAAAGTTTGAATCTCACAGGTTTGCCAGTTATAAAAAGTGACACCTTTACAAAAAAAAGTAAACTGCTTGGTATCTTTTAGTGTATGTCGAACTTGTACAGACGCCTTAAACATATAAGTCAGTGAAAAGGGTTGAAGAAGTTTCTTTTAAGTAACTTATGAAATATTTTAATTTCTGTTTAAATTAACCTCATATTATATAACTGACTTAGGCTCAAGGCTTTATTTAGAAGACGGCGTTTTGTGTGGAGTTTACACATTTTCATAGACTGTTTTCAGAGAAGTACAGAACAGTGTCATCCTTTCGACAGCAGATGGCAGTAATACTCGTTGGATGATAATAAATACCGCTAAAATCAGCGAAGAAGAAGATTGACTGCAAATGTTTACCGGGAAGATGTGAAGATAGTGACGAAGATCTGCTCCCACTTTTATTGATACAACATCAAATACTTATGAGCAGTTAGAGCTAAGTAGTCAAATGTAAAGATGAGTTCATTTGCAGGTCGTATGAAGGAATATCCCACCATTTCTCTGGACCGGTTCGACCGAGAGAACTTACATGCCCGGGCATATTTCCTCTCCCACTGTCACAAAGGTGAGCCACGAAGTCAGCCAGCATCACCAATGTGTGGGCTTTACATTGATGTTGTTTGATAGTATTTGAAATTCATGACATTTACCATTTAAAAAGCCTTGTAGCAACAGAAACTACAAGTTTACTAAAGGTGACGATGTGTTTTTATGTCATTTGGCTTCCACCAGATCATATGAAGGGGCTAAAAGGACCAAAACTGAAGAGAAAACTGCAGTTCAGGTGAGGAGGACTACTAAGATAGAAGAAGGTCGTTTTATTGGAAAGGGAAGGCATTAGTGATCAAATATCTGCAGAAAGGGTTGCTGAAAATAAGTCTGTGATATAGATTATTTGGTTAAAAGTTATCATCTGATATAGTAAATGACCTCAAAAGGATTCAGTACATGAAATGAGCTTGTTGAATGACTGAATCTTGTCTTCTCTTTGGTTCCAGTCGCACAGTCAGACTTTACTGCTCATTTGTGACCAAAGAACTTCTGCTGAGCAACCAAAAGTATGCTTTCTGGGAGGACTACATTGTAAGTGTGCCAGACAGAGCATTGAAACAGGTTTTTGGCATCATGGATGTTATCTTATTTTTTGATTTGCAACAGTTTACCCCCCTCTTTCTCTTTGTTTTGGGGTGTTTTTCTTTAAGACTGATAGTGGAATTAGAAGTCACATCCTTCTCTGATTGCTTTTTAATACACTTCTTCTCTTCTGATGGATGGTTTAGGTTCCCTTGGAGCTGGAAAGCCCAACTCAGATCTCTCTGGTTGACGAGGAGTCAGGAGAGGTAAAAACAGAACTCCTAGTTTCCTCCGACATGTAAATGTGTATGTAGTTTATTTGTTTGGTGAGATTTTCTGTTGTTTGTTTGACAGAAAGAAGACATTGTGGTCACGCTGTTAACTGCAGGCCACTGTCCCGGCTCTGTTATGTAAGTCGAACCATTTTCCAACTTTTTTTTCCCCAATGTCTATTTTCACAGCACACTTGATTCATTTCATAGGATGTTTAAACTGTAAATTTACTCAGTCTAGAGTGTTGTCTTTCTGTCCGTGTAGGTTCTTGTTCGAGGGCTCTCAGGGAAACGTTTTGTACACAGGAGACTTCAGGTTGGCAGCTGGAGATGTTTCACGGATGGAGCATCTGCACTCCGGCAGCAGGTTTGTACTAGTGTTAATAAAAAGTGCTTTTTTCTATTTTCTCAAACTAGGGTTATATTTCTGATCCTATTTTTTAACATTTCACACACAGAGTGAAGGATATTCAGAGTATCTACCTGGACTCCACTTTCTATGACCCACGATACCATCAAATACCTCCTCGGGTAAGTTGAAGGGATGGACACGTGGTTTACAGCTGAAATAGGAACAGCTGGATACCAGAAAATGAATCTGACTGTAGAAAAGCAGCTGGACTTTTGGAGAAAAATGAAGAAAAAAGATGTTAAAAATACACATTTTTAATCTCTGTGTGTCTGCAGGAGGTGTGTCTGAGCGGCGTCTTAGAGCTTGTCGGAAACTGGATCAGTCAGAGTCCGTATCATGTCGTCTGGCTCAACTGTAAAGCTGCGTATGGATATGAGTACCTGTTTACCAACCTGGGAGAGGAGTTCAACACACAGGTGACCCATGACACACATTACTATAAACTTCACAATATACCATAAGATCCGTAGTATGAGTCACACCTAGGCCTGTCACGATAACAAATTTTGCTGGACGATAATTGTGCTACAAATTATCGCTGATAAACGATATTATTGACACCGTTTTTTAAATTATAGATAATGATATTAAATGGCATAATAATGCGAGTACACCGTGTCAAAAGTGATAAACTTTAATTTTACCCACGACGAAGACGTAACGTTGACGAGCTAAACATAAGTCGGAGATGACTAAAATGTGACGAGACGAAAATGACAAACAGAGTTGCAAAACTCAGTCAGTTAAACGCTAAACATATAGGAGCAGCTTCAGTCCGCTCTGACAGCTCTCATCAGCCTGCTGTGCTCCTCCAACACACAGACACACACGAGCGCGCGCGCACACACGTGGAGTTTTCTGGTTGGCGAAAACAAAACTGGTTTAAAGCCGAAATATTCCCACACTTGGGCTGTTGCGTTCGGTTTAGACACCAAAGCTGTCGTGTTCATTCTGTTTGCTTGCTTTTCACTCACGACGCTCACTTGCAGCACTGTATCCAAAAGTCTGTGTCTGTGCGCGCCTACGTGTACCTGCGCGCGCGCCCCCTCGTAACAAAGACACTGAATGACTGACAGGAGGGTTCACTAACTCCGTTCATTCCGCTATAAAGCCAACGCCCCCAGGTGCCGAGAAAAATGCGCAGAGTGAGACCTCTTCTCTCATCCAGCGTGTTTGGTAGCGAGAGAGGAGGAAAACAAACGCACGTCAATTATCGAGGCTGGCAAAGTTATCGACCTCGTTTTTATTTATCGAGCGATAAGGCGATTTATTGATTATCGCGACAGGCCTAGTCACACCTGTGTATAAGGAGTAGTCATTTTTTGGCAGATATCTCAGAAGAAAAACGTTAAAGCTGTGCATGAGTACTAAAGACAGACTGATTAATCAATCGGCTGATCAATCTGGCTGATTATTGGTAGTTGGCACTAATGCAGCTGATATGACAACTGTCTTTTGTCGCTGTCATGTTCATCTTCCTCTTGTTAGCAGCAAAGCGGTGGTTTAAAGTTCAAGCGCCATCAGCTGGCGAACATGCTCTGATGCACTTAAATACCTTTGTCAGTCTTGTATTCTGGTGTACCCTTTTTTCTGATGACAAAAAAAGGTTTTACACCAAATTTTATCTCCGTGTCCTTCTACACACAAATCAATACAGTGTCTGTTAAAATCTTTGTTTTTACCTCTTAGATCCATGTGGGAAGTCTGGCGATGTTCAAAAAAATGCCAGAGATTCTGAGCTACATGACGACCGACCGCAGGACCCAGATCCACGCCTGTCGACACCCAAAGGTCTCACAGCTGCTCTCTCTATTCTGTCACTAAAGAGCTGTAATTAAAACCCTGTTTTGCTTTGGGTTAGAAAAGAAGAAAATAATGATCTTGTATCTGTTTCAACAGGAGCAAAACTCTCTCCTCTCTTTACTCATCTTTTGATGCTTTTGATGACCGTATCAATGTCTTCTCTTTTTCTCCGTATGTTCAGGACGAGGAGTTTTTCCAGGGTAGCAGGCTGCCATGTGGCTGCACAGCCTCTGATGGCACTCCCCTTCGCATCATCAGCATCAAACCGTCCACCATGTGGTTCGGAGAGAGGATGAGGAAAACCAATGTTATTATAAAGTAAGAGTTCATGTGGATTCACTAAAAAAACGAAAAAATGCTTTATCACAGTTTGATTTGTGTGTGCTGAATGTGTCTTATTGTTGTTGTTGTTTCTCTTTACAGAACAGGAGCCAGTTCCTTCAGAGCCTGCTTCAGCTTTCACTCGTCCTACTCGGAGGTTCTTAAACTGTTTATGTTAGCCGGCTCTTTTCGAAGCGGGCCCTTTTTTAAAATCTTCTCAGTCTTAGAAAACCATATTTTTTCATGTTTTAGTTCAAAATGATTGTCTGATTCAGCTGGCCTTGATTCACTCAGAAAACTTGTGAAAGCATTTGTGAACAAGAAGATTTAGTTTAAACTTTTCTGCTTTTAAATGACTTGTCCAAAATCCCCCATTCCAACAATGTGTCTCCATTTCAGCTCAAAGATTTCCTCTCCTACCTCAAGCCTGTCAACATTTACCCCAATGTAATTCCTATCGGTCGAACACTGTCTGACGTCACACAGATGTGAGTGAAGTTTAATTTTTTAATGATGTATTCAGCCTAAAATGAATTAATCAGAAAATGAATGAATTATCACAAGAAAACTCATCTAAATAATAATTTTATCAAGCAATATTACCAGTACTTGCGTTGGCGGGGGAATCTTAGAGTTAAAGCATTTTGTCTCTGAATAGGTTGAAGCCGATGTGCAGGAACCAATCCGACCAAGCAGCACCCGTGTACAAACCTCTGGGAGTCCTCAAACGCAGCATGGCGCAGCGACCTACATATGGTGAGACAAGAATACGGGTTCATTTCATGTGCTCTGTGAAAACACCTGTTCCTGCACCTGTAACTGTGAGGCTTGTTAGCAGTTAGTTATGTGATAAAACGACTTATTTGAATGAGTCCAAAGAAGACACAATGTTTGCATCACATACTAAAGGACGGTTAGATTTGATGTTATTAAAGAAAAACAACCCTCACAGCTGAAATATTAAAAGAGATGCACCATGAAGACAAATAAGTGCACTCCTAAAGCAGAGCAGGTGATCAATCTTCTTCAAACTAACAAAAAGGCCACAAACCTGATGGTTCCTCTCCTGCTTCTTAAGCCCTTGATCCCTTCGAAGCAGGACCCTGCACCCTTGATGAAGAGCCCCCGTTTGTCCTCACGGGTTACAGTAGGTTGTGGGACTGCCATATGTTAAAGAAGCAACTGCATGAAAAGTTTTCAGGTTTTGTTGTTTGTGGTGTAACTTTGCAGTTTCTAACCAAAAGCATCGATGCGGACAAAAAAAGTTGTGTGTGTGTTTGGCCTGATGAAAATAAAGCTGTGTGGTTACATTCTTCATATTGTTATAACATCAAAACAGTTTGAAAGCATGATCAGTTTGCTGAAATCTTCTCCAGTAAGAAAGCATTGCTTGTTTGAATAAAATAGTTTTTTTCATGTGTTGCATTAACACCAGAGCAGATGACCCTAGAGGCTGTAGTCTTCGGAGGGAGGCAGCCCAAACCGTGGCGTTTTGCCACGTCTCTCCTACTCTTGATTCCCTGTTAACTTCTCTACTGACTGCCTTTTTTTCTTAATAAAAACTTTAAAAAGTTACAAAAAATACCTTTTCGAATGTTTTGAATTAAGTCTGTTTGTTTCTATCAGATTCAGACAGCGATGATGAGCTGTTTGACGGCCTCGATCTGGCACCAGTGAGGAAGAAGATGGGGCTGGACCAAGGAATTCAGAAAGGTACAAAACTGTCCGTTAACATATTTATCCACTCTTAAACTCTCTGATTCATGCATTGATTTAAACATAGACAGAATCACAGGATTTGACAGTAAAATTATCATGTTGATGATTAACCTAAAAGTAGATTATTCATTTCTTTTAATGTGTTTATCAGAAAAAGCTCAGAGTCCTCAGAAAACAGCGCCCCCTGTGCTCTTGGAAGAGTCTTTACCTCTGTCAGTCACACAAGCTGCTGCAGGCAACTTTGTGGACTGTACTGAGTCCAACGGTGAAGAGGAGGATGAAGAGGATCAGCAGGAGGAGGATGAGGGAGCCGGGGATAATACAGTGATAATGACGGAGGAGAACGGGGCAGGGAAGGAAAATGAGATGAAGGAAGTGACTGAGATAAAGGAGCTTAAAGCAGGACAGGGTTCAACTGATCTGCCAAAATGGGAGGATTTCTTCACCTCAGAACCGCTCCCTGACAGCCAGAGCAGCCTCAACAGCCAATTACAGTCCTGCAGCTCAGTACCAAGCTCCACCCCTTCCAGACTGACAGGCTCACAGACCCCAGAACTCTTCAGTGAGGAAGATGAAACCCCAAACAATGATGAAAACTTCAGTCTAACCCTGTCAGCCTCCCTGTCTAATCACTCCTCTCAGAACCTGGACACTTATTTTCCTGACACCCTGATCCTTAGGCCAGAGCAGGAGAAAGAGGGAGAGGGTGATGTAGAGACCAAAGCTCTGGAGGACATGGACAATGACCTGAACATCCAGTCAGAGCCAGAGGAGCTCACAGGGTCTCAGACGTCTTCTGACTTTGATATTCCCTGCACACCAGAGTCAAAGACGCCACAACCTGAAGAGTTAATGCTGCTGTACAGGAAGCTGGCTTCAGGAGAGGACTTGGTCATCAAGAAGAGGGACTGAAAAACGAAACTTGAAACTTTTGACATTCCCTTTCATCTGTTAGATCCTACTCACTTTGGTCAGATTCCAAATGAGTTGTTAGAGTTATAGTACATAAAGACAGTGAGTATTTGAAGTTATGAAGAGAGTTTTGATGGAGTCTGCTGCTGCGTGACTTTGACAGATCACTCACTCTTATTTCACTCTCTGGTTCAGGGTTTGGTACGAGTTTAAAATTCTGCGTTCTTTGCGTCATACAGAGGCTAAATCTAACAAGAGCATAGTTTTATGTCGTATTCAAGACATTAGCCTGTGTGCATAAGAAAATAACCTGTGTGGAAGATCTTGTCTTGTGAGGGCAGATAAATCCTCTTGTGTTTGTTCTCTGAAGTTATCTATGTTGTGAGCACAAGATAACTTGTTCTAACAAGATGATAGTGTGAGCATGATTTCATGCAAGGTTAGTAACTTTCACCAAAATAACAATAAGTCAATTAGTTTGTGTTCACCACAAGATGATATCGTATGCACACAAGATATTGTTTCCACAAGAGAAATGTCTTGTGAATGCAAGGTAGTTATCTTGACCCCTCAAAAAAAAAAAACAAATACAAAGTGTGCACACGATAACTTGTGTGTACACCAGATAATTAACTTAATTGAAAACAATAGTTTGTTTCCTTGTGATATCTTGTGGGCACAAGATATTTCCTTTTTTCGCAATAATCCACCTTGTGCCTGCAAGATAATTTACCCCCCCCCCCAAAATAACAATTATTGTGCATAAGATAATTTACTTGTGTGTACAAGATACATATCTTGTGTGCTAAGTATAAAAAAAACTTGTCGACTTCAGTGGTTCAGTAAAAATACAAAATTTAAGTTACCGCGTTGAGATGGAAATCTAGTTTTCATGTTTGAAACTGCTCAGTGATGGCGGGTTTGATTCCTTAAATATGCCGATGTTGCCTTATGTATTCCTAGTCTGGTTCATGTTCTTGTTGGCTCGGTTGTCTCGACACTATTTAATTATCTAGCAAAACCACAACCCAAATATTGTGTGACCAAATCTCCTCTTTTCTTTCATTAGAAAGTAAATATTTACTCCTCAACTTCTCTGTTTGGAAGTCAAGCAGATTTTTCCATAACTCGGTAGATGGTCAGATTTATCGTGAGTTAATATTTGAAAAATGTTACAACTAAAATAAACATGACGTTTAAACTTTCTATTTTAAAAATTTCCACACAAAATGTGTAGATGATCATATTGCCCAGATTTTGACTCCCCAAACTAACAAAACTGAATAGCTTGTTTTTTTAGCGCCTTTTTCCTGACCTATCTGCTGCAATAGTTATAAAATATAGATTAAGAAACACAAAGAGCTTCTGTGCCACCTCACATGCCTTAAAGAGGCACCTGCTGCTCAGCCTCCAAACCACACAAACCTCAGGATGTAAAGCAACACAAAAACTCAGTTATTCCAATGCACTTTACATTCATGATGCCCCACATGCATTAATGCACCTGCACACTTCAGACCTCTTCGTTTTGTATCGACAGTTTGTGGTTTTTTCTCAGTGGGCCAAATGTTGTAAAGCGACTTAAGTTTTCTCACAAATAAAAAGTTTTCATTTAAAACAAAATCGCTTTTTCTTCATGAAGACGACGTTTGGTGAAAGTACGGTTTTATATCAAATTATGTTAACTCTCATACAGAGCTGTTTAAATTTTAAAGTCTGTTCATGTTTGAGGTTCAGCCTGAAATGTGTTATGATTAAACACGATATTATAACCATGTACAAAAAAAATTGGAACTTCCAATAGTTCTTAAAAAAAGCGTAACTTTTGAAACCAACATTGCGCAGTAGTGTTGTACGCACTCCACCACTTGTGCAGCAGCATTGTACTCATTTGGCAGGCTGTATGAGGTGTCAATCATAGAAAACATGAACCCCCTAATAACTTTTAAAAATGGAGCTGTACAGAAAAAAAGGACTTGAGCACAAACCAGTCTTACAGTAACTACATGTCAACATCGTAAGCAGGGGGAGAAAAATTTATATTCTTTGTAATACATCTCTAAAGTTTGTCCACAGCTCCATAGGGATTGCTGGAGGAGGTGGGATTTATGACCTATACTGCAGCCCGTCACCAGAGGGTGCTGTTCTCAGAGTGGCGCCACCCAGCGAGGAGGCAGACAGAAGTAAGTGATAGCGAGCTAGCTAAAACTGCCCTTTGAGAGGTGATTTAGCACTTTTTAAAACGGACATTAAAGTGAGTCCAAAATCGAAATTAAAATTTGTGCCTCTTGGGTTATTAATCCATTGCACATTTATAGAGATATCTAATGGTTCTTTAAATGGTTTCGTTCACCTCTGTAATTTACGCTCTACTGGGAGTAGCAAACTTCAAAATAAAAGCATAGTTTGACGATGCAGGGGGAAAAAAATCAAAATAAAAGCATGAGAAGCAATTGTAAGATAAGCCTGTCCTCTCCAAAGAAGTATCAGTCACAGGGCTGATAAGTAATAAATCTAAATATTATTAGAAATAGATGATGACATGTAAAGTAATTGTGTAGATTTCTTCTTTGTAAAGGAAAAGTAAAAAAATTGAATTCCAGTAACATTTGCGGTCTTTTTAAAAGGTTTATGGGAGCAAACCTTCCTTCAGTTCCAGCTTTCATTTCTTTTCTTCAGAAACTCCCAGAGAAGGAGATGTTCACTAACGTCACCTCACAGCAGCAGCTTTTAACAGCGTTTTAAGTCCTGGAGGGCCCGGAGTCTGCAGGTTTTATCACAAACAAACCAAACTGCAGCTGGGTCCTGCCACGTTTAACCTGTTTTTTATTACTTTTACACCTCAGAGCACTTTGTAAACTTTCAAAAAGAGAACATAAGTTGATTCTAGTCAGAGAGAAAATGTTGGTAACTTTTTCAGCAAGCTTTTCACTCATCCTCAGACAGATAAACACATTTAGTTTGATCATTTCATAATTGGTTTTTGACCTTTTCAGCATATTTTCACAGAATATTGTTGTAAAATGTTTTGTAGCTAGCTTGTTGATATTCACCTTATCCAGTCCTTAAATTAAAACCATCCAGTCTTATACAGATCATCTGTCCTGAGAAACAGACGTGATGACCCACAGCACAGCTTCCACTAAATGTCTCTCCATTTTGTGTTATTGGGCTGTCACAGATTCACTGCAACACCTGCTGCCAGCACTTCATGCAGCAGCTACCCAACACAAACCTTGAAGGGTACTCAGTGAAGTCATCACCTCAAAATGTCACTGTTCATAAGGTCATGAGTCCAGGTTGAAGAAGTCTAGATCAAGTTCATCAGACTCCACAATCCCATTTACGTCTTCTCCGAGGGTCACTGCTGGTCCCCACTTTAGACCTGGTTTGCTCCTTGAAGCGACACTGACGGCTTGACCAAAACTTGGAGGGTCTCCTCTTCTTATTCTTCCTTGAGAAAGTCCTTCCTTTCATTTTCTTTCCTCTGTAGCACCTTGTGAGAAACAAAGATGGGCAAAAGACAGAAAAATAGATATTTCTGGTGCTATGTTTAAAAGTAAACATGTTTGTCAGACTGAAATCGCACTATATTGACTTTCTTGCAGTCGAACAAACATACCTAGATAGATAATGCTGTTGGGAATTGATTCTGTAGTTTTCTATGTGCTGTAGCTCACATGTTGGACTGTTACCTAGAAGTTGAATGGCTTAAATGCGTTGTAGGAAGCCGAATGGTAAACAAAAAATCAACAGAAGAAGAAAGAACTTCAAATAAACTGAGTTGTCATATCTTACATACAAATGGTACAGAGCTGTAGCTGTAGAGTTGTCCGTGTTTTCATCTGAATAATGTAAGGTGAATAAAACTGTGTTAGGTTAAGAGGGGTTAAATATATATTTTTGCCCCCTCTTTCAAGGAGTGAAAGCTCTCCGAGTTTTCCTTTATAAGTGAAAACACAGAGAGCTTTAACTGCTGATGTGACACCACAGCTCTCATTAATGAGAGAGAAGAGAGGAACTGGAGGAGGTCGCTACACACACACACACACACACACACACAGAAGCAAGCACAGACCTGGCTCTTCATTAAAATTAGAGTCCGTTCCCCCACAGCGGCTTCCTAAGGGATGACGAGTCTCTCTCACTCTCTGTGGAAGAAAGTGCCATTAATTAATGCGCACAATAAATAATTGACTTGAATGCATGTGTAGCACCGACAAGAACACACATGTACTTTTATTTTTTCACACAAACACACGTTAAGGTCACATACTGTCAATAATAAAAAACACACACAAATACACGCACTGTTACTCAGTGATTTCTTTCTCCCATGCTCTCGTGACCCTGGAGACTCAACAGGAAATTGAGGCTGCGTATGCGTGTGTGTCTGTGTGTGTGTTTGTAGAAGTTATTAAGGAGTGGATTAGTAGTTGCACACTCTCACGTACACATACTGCTTCTCATCAAATGTAGAGACAGAGCATATTTGTCAGTCAGGTCAGGTCTGCATGGGGTTTGAGTATTTTCAGGCAGAAGCAACAATGTGAGCAAAGGAAGTTAATTTCTGCCTCATCATTATGTCTTTTTTTCCTCACATATTTCTAGATATTTCCAGGGGCTCTGCTTGTTGCTTCTGCACCTGTCCTTCACAGCATCATCTTCTCCGTTGAACAAGAGGGATGAGGGGTGAGTGATGGGTCTGGTGGCAGGTTGTGACATTAAAAGCATGCTAAAGAGTCGCAAAAGCAAACGATAAATGAAAAATACGACGATATTTGATAGCATTATTGAGTGTTCTGATACCTGGTGCCAAGGACCAAACTGCATCACTTTTTAACAGCTTTTCACATTAATCAAATTTGAGACGAAAGTTGGAGGAGAAAGCTTGAAGGAAGCTTTTCGTTTAAAGAGACAAATAAGTTTGAGACATTTAGCGCTTTCAGTTAGTATTCAATGTAATGTTAACAGCATGATGGCAGATGAAGAAATAGAGTCTATACCAATGCCATCAAGGTGACAGATTTAGTTTCTGTATTTCTATCTGTGCAACATACAAAGAGCTGTGTGCTGACACCTCCACTGTTTTCATGCTCTGATAGTTAGTAACACAGAATATCTTACTATAACTAACTAAATAAATAACTAAGTTACTGGGGAAAAACGTCACCAGATTGCTTCCATCCTTGCACAGTTTGAGAGGCGCTCTTATTGTGGATGTATCAAGCGTATCATCTGTATCAAGTGGCAAAACTCTGGTATTAAGAGAAAAAAAAAATGAGTGTAAAAGTGCTAAAAACTGCAGTTCCCAAAATGTCCACATGAGGCTGATTGCTGAAGCACTGAAAACCACATACGCACTAAGCCAAAAAGCTCAAAAATAAACACGTCCACTGTCATTTCCAAAACTGTTTTTAGTCTTAATTTTTTGGAAGTTAAACCAAATAAAATGTCTGCTTGTTTTATTAATTTTTTTCTTTTTAACAATCCGATTTGTACAGTACAAAAGCTTTGTTACCTCTGAGTGATCCGATCTGTACTTGAGGAATGTTGCTCATGTCTGCTGGAAAACCCACGTACACACCACCATAGTTCCTGTTTACACACACAAACAAACATGCGTACTTGCATTAATCATTTCATATCATTCAGCACAAATGCAGGAATGTTGTCCAGGTGTGTTTTTTCAGGCTCATATTTCAGTCATGACTCACTTCCATTTATCATCCTCTGGTGCAGACTCCTCTGATCTGTCAACAAACACACACATTTAAAATGATGCAAACTGACGTCAGTCGATTTGCATTAAACGCAAACATCAGAAAAAGGTCAAATAACTCATATGTTTTATCAGCAGACAAATTAACTCACCCCTTTGATGAAGACTCAGCTGGACCTGAAATCAAAAACAGGCAGATGTGTGAGATTTATCAGCTTCTGGTTGACTTCTTTTCTACTAACTCAAGCTCCCTTTAATCAATCTATAACTCTTAAAATTTATATTTAAAGCCAATAAAAACACGACAACAGGTACAACAAAAGAATAACAGAGGGTTCATCCTCTGAGGAGCATGAATATGAGTAAAAAGTAACAGGGATGCCTCCATAAAATTTCAATATATTTCAGTAGGTTACCATGATGAAAAGTTTACTTGATGGTTAATACACAAAGGCAGCCAATGAGATGATCAGAATTCGTTCTGGGGATCATGATTATCAACTAGAAATTAAAAGGATGTTTCAAGGACGGTGATCCGTTTTGTTGATTTTGATGTGCTGTTTAGCTTCTTTTAAGCTGTTCAGACTCCACATTTGGAGCTGAAATTCGATATTTTTCAAAGTGTCTCGAAAAAAAGTGAAACTCTGAATAACTGGCTAATCTAAAAGTAAAAAAACACCCTGAAAAATAAGTTTAACCAGACACAGCCTATGTACATATGTCTCCATTTTCCAGATCAAACTACTTCCAAACCCCACTGCGCTGAGAGATAACGTATGCCATCTGTGCTTGTTTACATCCAGGTAGTAGAGCTTTAAAACATAATGGCAGTTGACTCTGGAGGACGGTGGCTGTACCACAGGTTAAGCAGAACAAATCCTCATAGGGCACTTAAATCCTGAAAGTATCTCACTTATAGAGGCTGTAGTCTGTATCACAGCAGTCACTGGACATAACCATTGGCTACTAAACGTTTAGTCGACTTACTTCAAGATGATTAACGAGGGAACTCCACTTTTTCCTCTCTTTCACATTCGCTTCATTTTTCAATTCACTGTTGGTTGCTGGATGAGAACAATTTAAACTAACCAAATAAGATTTAAGCAAACCTAGTGAGCCTTTAGGGCCTATGTCCACCGACAGATTCTTTTCATATTGATGGTGCCTACAATTTTCAGTTGCAAGTGCAGTAAGTCCATCATTTGATAAGCTGCTGCCAAGCACATCTTTGCTTTGAGGATGTTGAACGCTAAAACAATGAACTGCACTGGGTTTGTGTAGAAAGTGGGAGCTGCAAGTGCAAAAAGTACTGATAGTGGAAACAGGCCCTTGTATGTGTGCATAGAGATCAACAAGCATCAACAAGAAAACAGCCCCTGTGGATTACAAAAGAGAAATAATCCTTCAGTGTATATCTTCAACAGATATGTGGATCCAAGATCAGTGTCATTCTTGCATCTAAAGTTTGAACTTGAACTGCAAAGGCAATGTATAGAAAAAGGAGTCTTAGCAATGAGTCCTTAAATCCCACTACTGGCTACACCAGGAGTCCCAAGAGTTGCACATCACTCCCAGAAGTTGTATCCTCCTCAGACGATAGCCAGAAGGTTCCATATACGATGAACCTCTTAATATTTGATAGCAAAAACAAAGTACAGGACAGTAAATCTAATAACATAATTTTTGCTCTAGTTTAAGGTAGACTATCCCTGAAAAGCTGGAGGCTTTCAGCGGACAAAAGGTCAAAACAACATGCCAACAACAGTGCAAAAAGAAGGATCTCTAATAGCCTAAAAGGACAAAAAAGTTGGTGAAATGTGCCTTTAATCTTCAAACAATCATCCACTATTTTCTACTGTCTGTCAGTGCATGACTCAGAGCAACAAAACGTCCTTTTTTCCCCACAAACATCCTCGCTCACCTGCAGTGCCGCCGTGGCTGCTGCTGCTGTTGGTGTTGGCTGGTGAAGAATTTCCACATCCCATTTCTCTTCTGACCCCCAGAAAACCCCAGAGGAAGAGGAGGGTAAGAGGAAACAAGGGAAAGAGAGAGATAAAGAAAGAAAGGAGAGTTATAGGAACAGAAAAATTAAGAAAAGAGAGGCTGAAAATGTGTCTCCTATTCTGTGTTTCTTTCTCTCCCTCTCTTCTCTGTCTCTCCACTGTAGCTCTCAGCATGGAGGGAGGATTAAAATGACGCCAAGAAGAGGAGAGGGGAAGGAGGAGAGGAAGGGAGAGAGAAAGAGCGAGAGAGAGAGGGGTAAGTGTGTTCACCCCTGCTGCTGAGGGAGCACAGCCTCCTTCTCATGTGAGTTTTCATGTGTGTTTCTCCGTGTGCTCTGAAATCTGCACAGTTTGAAAGAAAGTGATCAAAGTCAGCAAGAATGGATTTAATTGGCTCATTTTTTTTCTCCCAAATACAGAAGAAAAAAAAACCTCTAGAATCACAGTCAGCTTTTTTTTTTTTTAGCTGATTTTATATCCACATGCAACTTCCTCAAACACTAATATATAGAGTCAGTCTAATATTATTTCCTTTTTTTCTCATGTAGATGAAAATTTACTCCTAATCAAGGCTCTATAGGGAGAGTTGTGTCACCAGGCAACTCCCTCAATCCTGTGAGAACTCAAACTCCCATGAGTGACTACACCAAAATAGAGAGAAAACCACCAATGATGAGTGGGCTTATTATTGCTGCAGTCTGCAAATAAAGAAGTAGGAAGGAGTGAAAACAAACATGCATGAAGTAAACAAAAAGAGAAGAATCAGAGCTGACTTTTTAATAGTCCAGACACGTGCATTTAGGCTACTGTGAGTCAGTTTTATCATTTTAAAGTGATAAACTGTTCAACCATAAAAAGTTTAACACGTTTCAGACCCTCATGTTCAGTCTTTTTAGGCTTTTAACGACTAACAGACATATATTTCGACATATCAGCTGACTGTAAAGAAATGGATCCATGTGAGGAAACAGTTCATTGATGGATAATATGTTAAAGAAAAAGTTTTATGTTTTGTAACGAAAAATCGTAAGATCTGGAAAAACGTATTCTTGGTCATTTGGCTATGCTTTATAGTTGACATAGCTATGGTACTAGTGATGGGCATGGCAGTTCTTTTAGATGTACTGAATCACTAGAATCAGTTCACTAAAAAGATTCGTTCAAAAGATTCGTTCACCAAATCACCAAATCACTTAACGCTTGGCGGGAGAGGCCTGCGACCCCGACCTCCTGAACTGATTCACAGCTGAACGTTTCAGGATTCAGTTCAATTCATAGTTTCCGGGACTGGGAGACAAGAGTGTTTGGCTGTGTTGCTGTGGCAAAAGTCATGATGTTTTAAGTGTACTGTCCTATTGTTTGCTATTTATCAGGTCTGCTCAGTAAATTGGGCTCAGTGAGTGATTTGTTCACAGTGAACATGCACCGTTCCCTCTCAAACTGCTGCAATGATAGGATGCTGCAGGTTTGATGCACTACTTGTTCCATGCTGTGTCCTATTGTATGCAAGTTGTTGTGGTGGCAATTTAGCAGTAAAAAAAAATAGGAGTTTTGTCTGACAAAAATGGTTCCAGAAAATGTAGTTCAATGTGTGATTCATTCACCAAGTGATTCAGGTGTCGGTGCATGTGGCTCCTTTTTTGCCGGCTGCAGGCCTGGCAACGCTGTTTCTCACTTCAGCTCAACTGAAGTGAGAAACAAACAAATCACTTGAGGAAGTGATTTGGTTCAGTACATTCACTTAAAAGATTTGGTTCTTTTGAACGAATCGTTCACAAACGACACAACACTATAGGGTACAGTTAGATATAATACAATGAGAAATGCTACTGTACATTAAAATATATTAGGAAACAAAACCAAAGGATCTGATACAATATTAAAGATATAATGGGAGAAAACCTTGTATGAAACAAAGCCACAGGATATATGATACGATGTGAAATGATATAGTATGATTCTAAGGAGTAGATGTGATAGCATGCCATACAACACTATACGTTGTGATTTGATGATATGATTTAATAAAATGTGATCAAATATAATTTGATATGGTATGATACCGTATGACTTAATCCAATAATACGATTTACAATACAATGATAAGATTTTATATGTTATGATTGGCTACGCTACACTATGATACGCTATGATACGCTATGATATGGGATGTGACAATTTCATTTAAACAGAAGATAATGTACAGGCAATGTTAGTTTTCAATTAAACTGGGTTTTACAGAAGCTGATATGACTGAATAGACGACTGTTCATCTGTTCTTGGTTGAGAATAACAGACTTTCTGTTTCCATCAAACTGCAGGAAATGAAAAAGCAATGACTGTTTTGTCTCAGAAGTTTTTTTTTTTTCTGTCTTGCTTCCTTCTCCTTTGTGTTCCAGTTTTAAAATGACTCATGTTATCCACACACACACACACACACACACACACACACACACACACACACACACACACACACACACACACACACACACACACACACACACACACACACCATCTCCACACTAACAACCCCCTCTCTGCCAAAGTCACCTAAATTACAGGGTGAAGCAAAGTGACTTTCAGGATATAATTGATTCTTCTTGTTTCCTGTGAGAAGTGAAAATTTCTTCTCGAACACACGCAAGTTTTTCAATCAGGGTTCAAAATAATTCTCTTCCTGCTTGCTCAGAGGTTTTTAATAGAAAGATTTTAAAAAGAGTTTTTTGTTTTTTCGGGAACATATTCCAGTGCTCTGAAAAACACATCTGTTTCTCTCTGTAATTCAGAAAACATAAGAGTCTGGGAGCACAAATCTGGTCTTGTAGGAGCTTCAAAACAAAGCTAATGCACTTATTCCCATAAAGCAGCTCCACTTCCATCTTCATCATCTTATTTTAATGGATTTAATTTCTCTGGATTCTTTGTTAGATTATGCATCTTTATGTTTTTACAGCTTTTGTGAACAACCTGTGTTTTAGATAAAGTTCTCATTATCCCGTTATTGTTCAAAGTCTCTTGGGATTAAATGACTACATCAATTTTTTTCCAACCACACTCAATACTTACTTTGTATTCTTGATGTCTTGAATCATTTCCAGTTACTGTTTGTTGCTCTTTAATCAGAGAGTACATATAAAGTTTAATGTTTCAGGCTAAAGTGATTTACTTTGAGACCTTACAACTGCGATCAGCCTTTATTTGTTTGTTTGACGTGAGAAAATGTACGTTTTTTAACAAAACCTACCTTTTCAAAACAAAAGCTGCGCACCAAGCCATCTTTTATGAAAAATGGTCAAATATTAAGTTAAAACTTGTTTATTGGAAGTTTCTCTTCACATTTACAAGCTGCATATTTGTGCTCTGATACTCACGCTGACAGAAAACACCTGGGGTTCAACAATAAACTCTGTTAAAACCACTTTGGGGCAACGAGAACCGAAATCTCCAAACTGCCCACTAGAGGGAGCCACACACTGATGAATTTGATCACACCAAGTTTTCATTTAAGATATTCTGAGCCTTAATAAATCAAACAAAGAAACAAAAGTTTCATTTAGATGCAGTTTAAACGATTTTAGGCCTTAGACTGCATTAACTTGTCACAACCTGGAACTCACATAAACTTTGCTGCTGTGTCTTCATACTATTGATACTAAGTAGGTCCCTGTATTGGGAACATAGTACATAGCAAATTCATAACGTTCAGTTTTATATGTAAACAGTTTGCTTGTGTCAGGAGAGCATCTTTTACCCCACAAGAAAACAAAAACAAACCATTTACATTTCCAGACTCTAGACTGTGCAAAACTTTCTCACATGACTTTTAACCCTTAGAGATGAACTAAGCTAGTGATGGGAAGAACAGTTCTTTTAACTGTACTGAATCTTTAGAATCCATTTGTTCAAAAGATTCGCTCACTGAATCGGTCAGTGCTTCGGAGCCCCATCCTGCCGGTGCAGTACTAGAGTGAGTGACACAGCCGCGAGTTCGTTCATTGAACGAGCCCCTCCCCTCCCCTGCTGCTGAAGTCACAGTATCGTTCACTGGGTGACACACGTCGTTCATTCGCCAAGTCCTGAAGGAAGATCTTCCCTGCCCTAAAAAACTCACCTCTCACCAACAACACGCAGCACGCCCGCTTAGTGAGCGCGAGTCGTCGTTCTTTGAAATCGCAGAAGATGGAGAGATTAAAAATAAATAAACATCACAGACTGACTGAATCATTCTGTTCACTGACTGATACATGTCGTTCACAGCTGACTGATACACGTTGTTCATTCACTGTGAGCAAATCGTGAGACTCAGCCCGTTAGCTCGCTGGCTAGCTGTGTCGTTCACCAAAGAGTCAAAGGTAGCAGCTCCACTCCCTACCGGCACGCCAGGCTCGCAGTTGAGCTCAACTGAACTGAGAAAGGAACGAATCAGGTCTCGGAGTAATTCAGTTCACATCGTTCACTCAGCAGTTCCGTTCTTTTGAACAAATCGTTCATGAACGACACAACACTAAACTCAGCTAAGGGTCAATACCAGGGACCAGACTACCTCTGGCTCATGATGGTGAACAGAAGGCAGGGTCAGGATTTGGTCGGAGGTGTGCACTGATTGCCACATTTCTAAAGAATTTATGATACAAAACTATGCACCATATACCAAGCGGGCATACCTGTTATTACTCTGTTTTGCTCATTGTGATCCACATTTGATACGCCCATAAAAGAGCGATGGTACTGATGGGAAGAGACATCCATAAACACTTCCAAAAGGTTTCTGATTGTGCTATTTTACATGCCTTTGTGTAGCCTAGTTCATTATTTAAATTCATGCACGACCCTCAGTGGCACTTTTTATCCTCCATACAGTTGTTCTACCGCTAACTGGCACTGTCCACCCCCCATACACATGCGCACTTCTGCAAGTTTACTCCCTCTGCTGCAGTCTGTCCTCTTCATACACAGACAGACTCTCTCTCTCAGCGGCTGAACTCATCATCACAGAGGAACAGACGAGCTGTCAATGAGACTCACTCGGATATGTCGCTTTTAATCCACTTTCTAACTTTTCTGGGTGAGTTTATGTTTGAGTTTTTTTCGCATCTTCTTGGTGAAAACTGCTCAGATATCTTTACTGAAGGGAATTTCATCATCTGTTGCTGCAGAAATGCTCTCTGCTCTGTACAGCAGCAACAGATGTAATGAAAGCCATATGAAAACCATTACTCACGTTTGCTGCTGAGAAATGAGTTAAAGACGAAGGGGGGAAAAAGGGATTGTGCAACATCAACCATGTGACTTTGATTTAATTTATTACTTTTAATTAAAAAAAAAAAAAGAAAAAATCATAAATTAAGAAACTAATATATAAACAAATGATATTTTTTCTTCCTCGCAGCTCTATGGAGTCCCATCAGGGCTCAGTTTCCAGAGTTTGCAGATGTGTGCACAGAGGGCAGCTGTTATCCGGCCACAGGTGACCTCCTCATCGGCCGTTCGCACAAACTCACCGCCTCGTCCACATGCGGAATTAAGGGACCCGAGCGGTTCTGCATCGTGGGACATCTGGAGGTAAGAGACCAGCTGCTGGAGCTCCAAACTTTTGTAGACGAGCTGTGAACTTTTGTGTGAGAAATCCTAAAATTTGGTCTTAAATTTCAGTTTTTGATGGCTCCAAATTAAAGGTTTTGCACGGTTTTTGTTGCAAATGTTGTTTTTTTGCTATAAATAATTTTTTTTTTTATTTCAGCCTTCTTACAAAACCCTCATTTCAAGGAGTGTGACAGATTCTACTCTTGTGATCTTGAACTCCTGCACAAAAAAGCTACTGTTAGGAGACTGTCTTTCCTATCTGCTAGGAACAAATAAGCCCCAAAACTCTCCTTGGCCTTAGAGGGATCATCTTGTTTTATAGTTTGATTCAGTTTTAAACCGCACAGAGTGACAATGTTTCTCCTACATGCTCCTTCTTTTTCCCTTTTTTTTTGCATTTAGGCCTTAAAACTGCAATCAAGTATCTGACTTTCTACAGCATTTATACATTTGAGCAACAAACTGCTTTATTTGGGAAAAGAAAAGAGAAAGGATAAGTGTTAAACTCACAAAGATACAGTTATAAAAAAAAAAAAAAAAAAAAAAGATACAGTTATAAGTGAATAAAAAGACAGAAAAGGAGGGCATTTATTACTGTGTCACATGCATTCCTCCACAAATTCTGCATGAAATTCATCACATGTCGTCAAACAACAGAGAGAGAGCAGAAAACATGAGAAAAAAGCTCCTTTGACGTTTTATTCATACTGCTCTATTGTCATAAATTTGACACTCTGTTGTTTTACAGACTTATTAACCACAACAGCTCGGTGTAGGGTCCTCAAAAACTTACAATGTATCTCATATTACTAAAACATAATTTTTCATCCAACCTCTGCCAGTTTCTTTGTTGCCTTCAGGGACAAGAAGGAGAAGTGGCAGTGTGTGTCTGAGAGAGAAGAATGCTGTTCAGCATTTAGACTATTATCTATGTTATCTCAGCAACCATTGGTTATTAGTCGTGTGAATTACTAATTAACAATATGTGCTGACCCTGAAAAACGAATATAAGTCAATTCTTGGTGTCGAGATATGTTTTATATCGATATTGTTTTAGGTTGAAGTTGAACTGAAGCCCGTCTTTGTGTGTTTAAGGGTCACAAGTTCACTGATCATTTGATGGGACATCACAGCTTAAATGTACAGATGCTGTCAGAAATTACATTTAGAGATTAGAGATCCATTTTAAATGTATCCTGATAAACAACATTTACATACAGTTTGACTTTTTTAGTGTTTGGAAATGCATCTAAGTCAGGGCAAACTCATATCTAAATGACAGATCTGTTTTTACCTGATGTGTAAAAGACTTCATCACTAGCATATTTGTGAATTTGATATTCAGAGAAGATATTTAAGCTATTAAAATAAATCCAATCCACTTTATTTATATGGCACATTTTAAAAACATAAAAGCATAAAAGACATAAAAGGACAGAGATCAAATATGGAAAAACAGAAGAGGACCCAAGGATGAGCCAGGTGGAACTCCCTTTTGGATTATAACGTAATCTGATTTACTTCTATTGACACTGACACACTTGTATTGAGTGATTGGTTGAAAAACCTAATGGAATAAAGTTTGTTGAGGGGTAGATAATGATTTTAAAAGTTTTAGTGAATTTGAAGAAGAGTTTACTGTTCCCAGTGAAAAAGATGGAAACTTTAAAAGTGGGAAAGTGGAGAGCAACCAGTGGGTGGCTTGTTTCCCAGACACAGAATGAATGTCACATCGACAGAAAATGTGTTTTAGCAGTTCAATATTTAAAGGTGCAACTTGACTGTTTATAGTCTGAACTTTAAAAAAAACCTTTCTTGTGATTATCAGAAAAATGGAGAGAGTCTTTGTCAGTTAGAGCCAAAAGCTGTGTCTTGAAATTGTTTGACAAACTTTTGGCATTTTGACCAACACAGTCCCTTAAACAAAATCAAATTACCAGACTTTCAATCTACCAATCAACTGACCAATTGTAGATTGAGCTCTCTATCAGGACTCTTTAGATCGTGTGAGTGTGACACACATGTACAGTATCTGCCCGCTGTCTCGTTGAGTGGGAGTTCAGACATTCCTCTCCACAATAAAAGCCCTGTGTGTTCCTCACAATCCCTCCCTCTGTGCGTGTCTGTGTGTGTGATGTCCGAGGGCGAGGCAGAGGAGATTCTCTCTTTATCAAAAACCCTTCAGCGAACTCTCCGTGTGAATGCTGTCCTTGAAAATGAAATCTCAGACACAGCGTGGAGCCGCTCTGGGCTTCCTGAGGATGAGCACAGCACTCAAGTATGAGTTGAGGATGAGGATGATGAGGAGGAGGAGGAAGAAGGGGGCATAGAGGAGGAAGTTAGCTTCCAGTAGGGCCACTTAGTGAAACTCTGCTCACATTACAGCACAGACGGAGTTGGCAGAGACTCGGTGGGATTGAGAAACTTGTCCTGTTTATTCACACACTGCAATTCTGGGAGATTTAGAGTTCAGTTTGTGTACGTGCCAAACATCTGGCACGCAGGCGGGGCTTCAGCTGGTGATAAATGAGGTGAAAACATTATTTAACAAAGACCAGAAACTTGATATATGCACTATTAAAAGTCACTTTAACTGGATCATTTTCTCCCAGATAAAAAAACACAGGCAAAAAGTTTGTGGACGCCTCATGTTTCTAATCAGTGACCATGAATGTCCAGCCAAAACAGCATCCATGACTCCGCTTACGGGCTTTGTAGAAGACTTCAGAGCAGCTGTTAGGCCATGTTTGTGTGGCCTAACAGGATATTGTGTTAGTAAAGGCTAGGATCTCACTTGGTAAGACATTGGGTGTGGTCGAGGTCGTCGTTGTTGTTTTCTTCCGCTCCCAGGTCCGGGTCGCAGGGGCACCAGCTTCAGGAGGGAGGCCCAGACGGCCCTCACCCCAGCCACTTCCACCAGCTCCTCCGGGGGGATTCCCAGGCCAGGCGTTAGATATAATCCCTCCACCTGGTCCTGGGCCGGCCACGAGGTCTCCTCCCGGTGGGACATAAATGGAACACCTCTAACGGGAGGCGTCCAGAAGGCATCCTAACCAAATGCCCAAGCCACCTCAGCTGACTTCTCTCGACATGGAGGAGCAGCGCCTCCCGAGTGTCCGAGCTCCTTACCCTATCTCTAAGGCTGAGCCCAGCCACCCTGCGAAGGAAACCCATTTCGGCCGCTTGTATCCGCGATCTTGTTCTTTCGGTCATTACCCAAAGTTCATGACCATAGGTGTAGATCGACCGGTAAATCGAGAGTCTCGCCTTACGGCTCAGCTCTTTCTTCACCACGACTGATCGGTTAAGCGTCCGCATCACTGCTGATGCCACTCCGATCCGCCTGTTGATCTCCCGCTCCATCCTACCCTCACTTGTGAACAAGATCCCGATACACTTGAACTCCTTCACTTGAGGCAGGACCGCCCCTCCGACCTGGAGAAGGCAATCTACCTTTTTTACCTTTTTCCGACTGAGGACCATGGCCTCAGACTTGGAGGTGCTGATTCGGACCCAAGCCGCTTCATACTGAAGGTCACTGCTCGATGAAGCTAGAAGTACCACATCATCCACAAAAAGCAGCGACGCGATCCTCTGCCTGCCAAACTGGACACCCTCCACCCCCCGGCTGCGCCTAGAAATTCTGTTCACTAAGGTTATGAACAGAATCGATGACAAAGGTCAGCCCTGGTGGAGTCCAAGTGGTCGAGGTCAAGTCAAGCAAAACTATTTCTTAATTAAGCTCGCTTTGATAAAAAAAATCACGTCGCTGAGAAGCAGCAAAGAGTTTCACTATTTCAACAATAATTCCATCAGTGTTGTGCACAAAGTTGATTTCCAAACTCCCATCCCTCCTTGATTTTGATTGGTTGGTAATGAAGTTAAAGTGATAACCCTGAGACAAAAACAGCTGATGACAAGGAAGATTTTATACTTAGGCCCTAACAAAAAGTTACAGCCCTTGTAGACACAAAGAAAAACACTGTGAAAACAGGTCCCAACATAGCAAATAAATAAAATCATAAGTTACAGACCTCAAGGGAGTCAAGGAAAGTTTCATTCTCCTTTGCCAAATCTTGATTAATCCAGTTGTTTATGTACATGGCAAATATTATTGGAGGTTTTCTTTGGACCTACTTTCTATAGAAAATGCCCATTTATAATGCGTTTGGTATCATGTTTCAAGTCTGAATCACTTTGTTGTGTTAGTGTCCTGGAAGGTACCTCAGAACCGAATTGTAGAGTGAAAATGACCAACATGTAATAGTATTTTTGTTCTGTAATTTGTCCGAAATGACCCTTAAATATTCTCTACATTGTCTGTCCATCAGGAGGACACAAAATGTTTCACATGCGACTCCAGGAAAAAGTATGACGAGGACAACAACCCCATCAGCCACACCATCGAGGACGTGGTCACTACCTTCGCCCACAACCGCCTCAAGACCTGGTGGCAGTCAGAAAACGGTGAGACCTGAAAAACAAACGAGAAAAATAAGGAGGTTTGTTTGTTTGTTTGTTCCTGAATGAAAGAGTGAGATTTCCTGCTCACTAAAAAAGCTGTGTAGCGTGTGAGCTCTCGGTGACTCTGTTCTCATGGGAAACAAAGCTCAGTAATGACTAGACAGGAGATCACAGAGCCTCTCCCTGCAGCCAATCACAGCAGACCGAGGGGGCGGGGCTTACAGGTTTGCTGAGGAGAACAGGTGTGAGGATCAGAAACAGATGTGTGTCATCGCTTGAACACACACAGGCCTTAAAGGTGGGAAAAAGAGGAAGAGCGTAATGAGAAAGCAGCGGTTCAGGGACTTCACACAGTGAGAATGAGGGACTGTTTCTACTCTCACACTTAAATTCACCTTGAAGCCAGGTGTATATATATAAACATACAACCCCACAGAAGAGCAATAAAACACATTCTTTCCATATGGAAAAAAAAAACAGTAATATATTTTACTGAAGAGGTGCTGTGAGTGTGTTTGGTTTGATTTAAATTGAAAGTACAATCTGATTAAAGAAAGTTAGACTTTGTAAATGTTAAAGTTTCTGTAGGGAATTTTCAATAAATGATTGTGCAGATTGAAAACCATAAAAAAGAAAGGCTAATAGAAAATGATTTAAACTATTTTCAGTGTCTCTCTTTCTTTCTTAGTTTTCTTTGTTTAAGATAGAAAAATGACACGTCTGCGCTCGTGTTTAAACCAACAAAAAAGTTAAAGACATCAATGTTTTACCACATGCAGCTTTCTCCCAAACATCTAAGATCCACAAAGTTCATGTTTAAGTCATAAGCAACATTTTAAACGTTTTTTAGCGCCCATGAGCACAGCCTTCAATTTGAAAAAAAAAGTAGAGTAACTAAAGTAGACATACCATTTCAATAGACTGAGGTCATTTGTTTTCCCTGCTGAACACTAACTCATGCAGAAAACACTGATTAGCCCGGTTAAAAACAAAAAAACAGACTTTAATTACATTCATTAAAGGAACAACAATCACCATCACATCACCCTGAATTTGAGCCTTAAAAGAAACAGCTGAGTTCACAGACTGACATCTCTTTTCCCCTCTTTGCTCCCACATTCATGCTGCACATTCACACACTGTTGCCTGACGGTGGTGGGAATATGTCAGAGGCATGAGTCATGGAGGGAGAATCGGCCAGCAGTGCAGATGTCTCTAATTCAGCAGGAAGCTGAAGACTCACACACACTGGCTTTGCTTGAGATTTCCTAATTCCCTCGCTGCAGTCCTCCTGTTCGATCATCTTGCTGTGTTGGGAAGCTCTTGCAGTTGACATTAAGTTTAAATAATCCATTTATAGGTGTGTTATAAGTGGAGATCACTAAATTATATCACACATAAACTCACCATTTAGAGATAAAGATAGCAAACCAAAATAACTGAATAACTGCAGCAAGTTCTTGTTTAAGTTATAAGCAGCATTTTTAACATTTTCTAAGCGCCCATGAGCACAGCCTTCAATCTGAAAAAGAAAAGAGAGTAAATAAAGGTAGAAGTTGAGTTTTGGTTGCACAGAAAGAAGTTACTCGGATGATTTGTTGGTGTGTGGGAATGTAAAGAAAACCAGCAGATTCAGCTGCGTAAACAAGCGCAGATGTAAATATTTAAGAGGGTTTAAGTGTGTGAGAAAGTCCATACAGAGCGAGTTGACAGTTTTATTGGTGAGTTTTTACGACCCGTGTAGCTCTGATTGTTCATTTCTTGCGCATCTATCTTTTCACCTGCAGGTGTCGAGAACGTGACCATCCAGCTGGACCTAGAGGCCGAGTTTCATTTCACACATCTTATCATGACCTTCAAGGTATTTACTCTTCCCTTCTGCTGATCTCACACGAACACACATCCATCATACAAATACCCCTGTACCCATGGCACGGAGATAAACACAGCCCTCGTACAGCTGTGGTGGAGGAATGTGGAAAATCATCCTGGTCTCTAGAGAACGGTGGGAAGAAAAAGGGAGGAGGGAGAGGAGGATGAGGAGTGAAATCATCTCCACCACATGGTCGGCTATGATGGTGGCCAGCTGGATTCGTGCCAGTTACTCTGCATGAAATTACACACTTTCCATGTGGTTCCTGTTGAAGAGGTGATGGCAGGAAAGATTAACCCGTTTAACGGCCCCCACCCTATCAGGACTATTATCACTTTAAATCTCAGTCATGTGTATAAGTGGTGTTTTCACATTTTTATGGATGGAAAAGGTAATTTATCCAAATTAAAACCTTGTCTGCTACTCATTTTGCTGAATTGAGAGTATTGAAAGCTTGTTTTTCTGATCAATTACCCCAAACTTGCAACGATTATGAGAAGAAATAAACAGGAAGTTAAGAAACATTCAATTTCCAGGTTATGGAAACAAGAGTTAAACTCTAACAATGACTGTAATCTGAAGGTAGAAGATGCAAAGTTATATATCCTTTTAAAGATGTTCAACTCTTTTTTTAAATGATGGAAAAAAACAACTTGGAGTTTTAGATATGATAAAATTTGGTTTTCCTGATGAAAAAAGCAATAAAAGATGTTTTAAAGACACTGGATGGAAAAATTAAATGCACCAAATACAAGAGAAATAAAAAAATAAAAAACTTCAATTCACTTCACTTTAACTTTATTATGTCCCAAAAAAGGGCAAATCGGGTTGCAGCAGGCACAGACATTTAAAACACTGCCATACATCATAAAAATAAATAAATAAAATGAAATTCATCTACATAAAAAAACAGCTCAGGAGGTAAAAAGTATTAAAGATGATTTAGAAGGTAAAAAGAAAAGCAAATGTCAGTCATACCAGTACTTTGCATGAACAGAGTGCAATGTGCGGTTTGCTAGTAAGATACAGTATTCTGCCCATTATTAACAAAATTATCCGTCTTTCTGTTTCTAGACTTTTCGGCCAGCTGCCATGATTATCGAACGATCGATGGACTTCGGAAAGTCGTGGCAGGTTTACCGTTATTTCGCTTACGACTGTGACACGTCTTTCCCTGGTGTGTCCTCCGGAGCGATGGTCAAAGTGGACGAAATCATCTGCGACTCCAGATACTCAGACATCGAACCGTCCACGGAGGGAGAGGTGAATTATATGTTTCCTCTAAATCCTCTAAATCCTGGATTTAAATATTAGAATCCAAAATCCAAATAGTCACAGAGGTGTTAGTCTGGACTGATGAACATTTCCTTTCTTCTCTATCAGGTGATATTTCGTGTGCTGGACCCAGCCTTTAAGATTGAAGACCCATACAGTCTGAGAATTCAGAGTAAGAAGCATATACATGTATCACATACCCTAAACTCTTTGTATACATGAGAGCTTCACAACCACTTGTAAGTCATCCCTATAGTAAAGATATTGAAACTCTCAATTTTCTTACTTGGCCTTTGGGATTTATCTTCAAAGTTTTTTATTAAATAAAACCGAAACCCGCCTGCAGAGTTTTGGAAACACAAATGTTAACTTTTTAGAGCTGTTTCTCGAAACTCTTAGCCTCTACAGTCCAGGTGACTCCCACCTGGAGCAGAGCAGCAGCAGGTCAGAGGTCAAGCAGACAGAGCACTCCGTGGAATTTCACATGTAGGAGCGTCTTTTGCACACTCACCTGCATCCAGACTGAGACGTACTCACACACACATGCAGAGGCCTAATGTTGAATATGTGGTGAAAGCTGTGGGTGTGTGAGGAACAGCAGCGGCTAACTCAGCGAGAAAGTTGAAAAAAACAGAACAAATCACTTTTCCTAGTGTATGTTTAAAGAAGAGACATTAACCTCAGACATAAAAAGAAAAAAGACTTAGTTGGCACGCTGAATCAAAGCACCAAACACTTAAATCTTATAAAGAAGTTCTGTTGTGTGTGTGCAGACATGCTAAAGATCACTAACCTCCGGGTGAAGTTCATCAAGCTCCACACTCTGGGTGACAACCTGCTGGACTCCCGGGATGAGGTGACAGAGAAGTACTACTACTCTCTCTACGATATGGTCGTGCGTGGAAACTGCTTCTGCTACGGCCACGCCTCGGAGTGCGCCCCCATCGATGGAGCCCCGACTGGAGCTGAGGGAATGGTACGGTACACAAACACAATGACAGAGAGAAATGAATACACAGAGCATGCAGAGTTAGAGTTTTCACAACTTTTAAATTAAGTCTACATCGATTTTTGATTCTGATATCTATGGATTAACATTTCTGTGAAAAATTAGACTGAATATAAAACGGACTCAGATGCAACAAGCAACAAGATTAATGTTTCGTATCAGTAAAGCTTGTAGATGAGTAGGCAACTATAACTTGGGGGTTATGGTAAACTAACTAACTTAATTCGGTAACTTCTATACCAAAAACGTATAATATTTTGTATGATGTAACTATTATTATTATTATTAGTGTAGATGTCTTTTTGTATGACTAGGTCCATGGTCGTTGTGTATGTAATCACAACACAGAAGGGCTAAACTGTGAGCGCTGTCAGGACTTCTACCACGATTTACCCTGGAGACCAGCAGAGGGACGAAACACACACGCCTGCAAGAGTAAGAAAAACACAGAAATATCAGAGGAGGGCAAATTTTTTAATGTTTCTGGCTTTTTATCTTGGCTTTTTCATGTTTTCTGCGATGAAAGATTGCAAGCTCTCCAATAGCACGTCAATTAGCAGGCTAGAAATATAAGTGCCATGATGTAAACTTGGTCCTTTGAATATTTCTTTTAACATTAAAACAGAAAACACAATAATTAGTATATTTTTGATGGTAAATATATCATTTGAGCAGTCTAGCTTAATTTTTTAACTTCTCATATAACAATTTCTTGTTTTTCATTTAAATAAATTACACACCTTTTATTTTAGGATAATGATTAGTGAAAGAAAAGATGTAATAGAAACATAAATTTTTGTCATTTTAACAAAAAAAGATTTATTTTAATCATAGCTGGTGAAAAATTAGGAATAAAAATAGAATTTAGTTGCAGTTACTTTCTTTACAAATGAACAGAGAGGCTTATTGAATCTGACCGTGGACCCATTGTTCTCAGGGTGTGAGTGTAACCAGCATGCCAGTTCGTGTCACTTCGACATGGCCGTGTACAAAACAACTGGCAACATGAGCGGAGGCGTGTGCGACGACTGTCAACACAACACGGTGGGCCGACAGTGTGAGCAGTGCGCCCCCTTTTACTACCAGCATCCAAACAGAGACCTGAGGGACCCCAACGTCTGCGAGCGTGAGTCACCTCTGTGTAACCTCTGACCTCTGAGTGCGTGCTGCTGTATTTTTCCTCATTCATTACATGAACTGTCTGTTAAAAAGCACGCCGGTGTCCTCCTCCTAAGGGAGATTTTTCAGGCTGAGACACCTGGAGCTGAACTCAGTGACTGTGTTCAAGTCTTTGAAGTGAAAAGCAGAAAGTGGTTGTTGTAACATCATGATTGGAGTTAAGTAGTGGGTACATGTGGAAATACTGCCGTGGAAAAAACACAGCCTCCCACTCTGTTTTCCTGTTTTTAAGGCATATCTTTAGAAAATACTCAAACCTTTGCTCTTCATTTCTTGTCTAATTTTGTTTGTTGTCTTCGTAAAAATGTCTCAGTCATTCAAAAACATGAAAACCTTGGTGGACAACATTTATTGATGCATGTTTCAGTCTCCACAGATCAGAAAAAAAAGATCTTATTGGCTATAAAGCAGAAGAAAGGGCTCATTACTTGTGTCACCTGTGTTAATCTAAGTGTTTCGTGTGTCCACAGCATGTAGCTGTGACCCAGATGGGTCTCTGCAGGGTGGGATGTGTGACGCTCGGACTGATGTGGCGGCCGGGCTGATCTCAGGTCAGTGCCGATGCAAAACCAACGTGGAGGGTGAGCGCTGTGATCACTGCAGACAGGGATACCACGGGCTGGGGAAGAGTCCAGGCGGCTGCTTACGTGAGTCTGCACCGTTTATTTAAGCAAAATTTTTAGAGTTTTAAAGGAGTATTCTGTTCAAACCACAGGTTTTCAAAGTTTACTCTCACCAAATACTCCTCTATGTGCAACTTTCCCCCTGTTTTATGTTCCTCTTGTTCCACGATGTTGTTGGATTTTGGTCAGTTTTGCTTTGTTAGGTCTTTAGTGCTTTACTACTCAAGTCTTTTACACCCCAAATATACTACAGCTGTCAGAAGTATCTTCATTTCAGTTTTATAAATGGATTGATCAATTGAATTTCTAGGTTGAAAATAAGAGAGTAAAACTTAGAACTTTGTAAGAAGTAAAAAGTTCAGATCTTTATTTGTAGCACACTCATGAATACGGTATTCAGACTGAATAACATTATAAAACATATGTGACACTGTGTACTTATCAATCATCACAGACAGGATATTGAAGCGCTACAGTCCGACACTCTGGTCTAGTTCAGTCTGAGGCCTTATTGTTGCGTTGTGTGTTTTGGCAGCATGTACCTGTAACCCGCTGGGCACCCTGCCGGGAGGAAACACCTGTGACCCGAACTCTGGAGGCTGCTACTGCAAACGCCTGGTTGATGGATACAACTGTGATCAGTGTATTGTACGGACACATTTACAACTTAAAGCTTCAGTTTGGCGCCTCATTTTGTACAGTTATTACGTGTATTGTAATAGAGTCTCTTCTCTCCTCTCTGTAGCCCCAGCACTGGGGTCTATCCAATGACATGGACGGGTGCAGACCATGTGACTGTGACCAGGGAGGAGCTGTTAACCAGAAGTGGGTTTAGTTTGAGGAAAAGATCACAGCAATGATCTTTGAATGACAAAATGTTGTAGACAGCATGTCCTGAGAAGACTCTGATAACTCTTTTGAAACAAATAATCAAGGACAGATATTTGGAGCAGAAATCAGACCTAAAAATGAACTGCGTCTCTCTCTCTTTCTCTCTTCAGCTGTGACCCTCACACCGGACAGTGCGAGTGCAGGGAGCACATGTATGGACGGCGCTGCGATCAGGTCGAGTCCGGCTTCTATTTCATCGCTCTGGATCACTACACCTACGAGGCAGAAGACGCTGATCATGGACCTGTGAGTGTGTTAACTGAACCACACCGTCTATTCAAGGTGTCTCTTACCAGGAGAACCTCAGTGAAGCTTCGATGACTTCTTCTTCTCTTTGTCAGGGAGTGACGGTGGTACCCAGGCCTTACCCTCAGGATCGCAGCCCCACCTGGACGGGGATGGGATTTGTCAATGTGCCAGAGGGAGCTTACTTGGAGTTCAACATCAACAACATCCCAGAGTCCATGGACTATGACATCCTTGTTCGATATGAGCCTCAGGTAACACACACACCCCATCTGAATGAGCTGTATACCTTCATATACTTGTAAGAAAAATAACAATAAAGTTTGATTTGATAAACTTATGTGCGCCCTGATCTATTACCAGCTGCCGGAGCAGTGGGAGAATGTGAACGTTCGAGTGCAGCGTCCCGTCTACAACCCTCCGAACTACTCGGGTCACTGCAGCAACACCATCCAGAGCGGAGACGAGCAGTCCATCTCTCTCACACCTGGATCCAGGTAAAACATTTGTTTACTTCACTGTGTTTCCATAGCAACAACTTCACTACCCTCCGGCCAACCTTGTGTTGTGTTTCAGACATGTGCTGCTCCTGAGGCCGGTGTGTTTCGAGAGAGGACTGAACTACACGATCCGTCTGAGTCTGCCTCGCTACTCCTCAGCCAGCAGCATCCAGAACCCGTACACGCTCATCGACTCTGTACGTAAATAATCTCCAAGCAGTGTCTGACAGAAAAAAAATTGCCCATGATTCTGCCACTTACAATATTTTACTTGTTTAAGACGGTGGAGCCAAAAGGAAAACAAAGAAACAATCTTGTAGCTTTGGCTTCAAAGTAATTATACCTCAAAGATTCACACCTTTACGTAACAGCTTGTAAGTGTTTCATTAATAAGCACATTACTAAAGCAAAAAGAGATGTTCTTTCCAAGAGAGGAGAAAGTTTGTACCTCTCTCTAACTTGTAGGGCAGCCAGGAGGCAGATGTCCAAGTTTGGCATAACGGCTTTAACACAAGAGGACAACTAGCCTGTCTGTCCTCTAAGCCGTCTGGAGAGTGATGATACTCAGCCAAGAAAATTAATGAAGCTCAAGCTCTAGCGAAACCACGATTTATTGTTCTCATATATCATAAAACTTGTTTTTCCACGGCTGTGCACATCAATTAAGTCGTCTTCCTCCTCTTGTTTCAGCTGGTGCTGATTCCTCGGGTCAGAGAGATGGATTTCTTCCTCGGGAGTGAAGGTGAGGGAGCGTGGGATACGTTCCAGCGTTACCGCTGTCTGGAGAGCAGCCAGAGCGTCGTCAAGAGCCCCATGACCGACATCTGTAACAACTACATCTTTAGTGTGTCCGCTCTGCTGCACAAAGGAGCCATGGGTAAGAAATGGAAAGAGTAGAGCACCATTAACAAATATTTACTTCTCCTTATTATTTATTTATGATTTTTGTGATATCTCTTTTCTCCCAGCCTGTCAGTGTGACCCTCAGGGTTCTCTCAGCGCTGTGTGTGAGCCTAATGGAGGTCAGTGTCGCTGTCGTCCCAATGTTGTGGGCAGGAACTGTGAACATTGCGCCCCGGCGACGTACCTGTTCAGCCCCGCTGGCTGCAGACGTGAGTGTTCGCGTAAAGTGAGCTTTGACTCGTGATTTTTTCATCAGCAGGAGTAGTACTGATTGAAATCTCTCCTTTAGCGTGCGAGTGTGACCTCGGAGGCTCGGTCAGTCCTTTCTGCCACGAGGCCACCGGTCAGTGTCAGTGCGTCCCCGGTGCCACAGGGCGTCAGTGCTCCCACTGTCTGCCGGGTTACTGGGGTTTCCCTCACTGCAGACCGTGTCAGTGTAACGGACACAGCGAGTACTGCCACCCTCAGACTGGAGAGTGTCAGGGCTGCAGAGAATTTACCACAGGACACCACTGTGAGAGGTAAAACTTGGAAACAAGGATGGATGTTTGCAGAGAAAAAAAAACAATTTTGTTTTAAATCTTTAAAATGTTTGGAAAGTTATGATCTTATTTAGTTGGAGAGTTCAAACAGGACATAACTTTGATTGATTTTTACATTTTCTTTACTCCAAGGTGTCTGGATGGTTACCATGGTGATCCAGAGCTGGGGTCAGGTGGTCACTGTCGCCCCTGCATGTGCCCTGACGGACCTCGCAGTGGACGTCAGTTTTCAGACAGCTGTTACCTGCTGGCTCCATCTAACCAGCTGGTGTGTGTGTGCAGTGCTGGATATAAAGGTATAATACACACACACACACACAGACTTGTTTTCATGTAAACAACTTTTCAAAGTGTCACGTGTTGCTCTTTTGTCATCAAGTCTCCACTCACATGTCAGAACCTCAAACACCTCAAACCTACAGAAACACTCATTTTCTTCCCGTTTCCTGTCCTCACTCAGGTGCCAGGTGTGATCAGTGTGCTCCAGGTTTCTTTGGGAACCCTCTCGTTCCCGGAGGTCGCTGCCTGCCCTGTCAGTGTAACAACAACATCGATATGCACGACCCCGGGTCATGTGACGCACGTACGGGCGCCTGTCTCAAATGCCTGTACCACACGGAGGGCTACGCCTGCCAGCACTGCAAGCTGGGTTACTATGGCAACGCTGGCACCCAGAGCTGCAGGAGTGAGTACAGATGTTAATCTGACTTAAAGGGATATTTTGGCTTAAAATTAATTTAGGGTCAAACACACCGCTTGCTTCTCTAGTTATACCAACTTTAGTAATGACCACACAATAGCAATACACAGCAGTCTGAGGAGCCATAAACAAACCACAACCAAAACGCCACTCTATAGCCACAAATAATGCTCAGTACAGCACCTAACTTTATCAACAGTACATACAGGGTATTTTACGTAGAAGATGGCGCTCATAGAAGTAGGTAGCATTTTTATTTCTCAAAGTAAGCCGGACACTTTTCTTCATCAGAAGGTCATCATCATAAACTTTGAGAAAACGAGAAAGAAACAGAAAACAGTGACGTACTGTTAACTAAATAGCAAGGGCTACACATGTGCATAAAAACTTCTCATTGCTGAACGCAGAGGAAACCTCTCCACAGGGACACAGTTTAAAGTTTCTCTCTGGGAGCCTCCAAAATAGACAATGTCTCATTTAGAGATGTGACTTGTATTCTATATATTACGGTAATTTGCAAACACTGACATTAAAGCAGTGATGAAAAAAGTTAAAAAAGTTATTTTGACCACCTTTAACCTTGAAGACTTTTGGTGCGTACACACTACTACTCTTGTAAAAGAAGTTTTTGATAAACTTTCGGCTGAGGAAGTAACAGTGAAAAAGACAAAAGGCTTTTGGGTTTTTGGAGAAAGATTTTAAGTGATAGATTAGAATAGTTGACATCCTTGGGACTCTAGTCTTAGCTGAGCCCTGATTTTGATCTGAACTAAATGTGGTTTTAACAGTTAAAATGAGCATCCAGAGTCCTGCAGTGGACCTTCAGTTATAAAAACCTGTAGACATGGTTGAAGCTCTTGGTGGTAAACACTCTTTGTTGTGTTTTCTCCTCCTTGTGTGCAGAGTGCATGTGTTACTCAGCAGGCACAGTACCTCAGGCCTGTTCGTCCCCCGATGAGTGTCAGTGTAATCAGGTCAGCGGTCAGTGTCCCTGCCTGCCAAACGTGGTCGGTCAGAACTGCGACCGCTGCGCCCCTGATACCTGGAACCTGGCCAGCGAGACAGGCTGCCAACGCTGCGACTGCGACCCCGTCCACTCCTTTGGATCCTCCTGTAATCTGGTGAGTCAGACTCGGTGACAGCAACCTAAAGCCACAACCTGTGATTAAATCAAACATCTGTCTGCGTCATTTCCTGATTTATTCTTCCAGCAGCTGCTTCGATTCGCTCCCTCCTCTCTCTGAACTGATTCCCACACAGTCTTGTCTCTCAGTGAGCTTTTGTTTCCAGAGTTTTTCTTACACAATTCAGGGATATCTTCCAACAAAATCACTCTCAGAGCAAACCTGTAGGGAGCCACTCACTCACTGTGACCAATCCTGATCACAAAGGCTTGTGTTTGTGAAATCTTTTGATATATGGACTCCAGCTGTTTGGGAATTTCTTCTCTCCAGGTCCCTCTGTAGCTCTGTTTTCCTCAGACGCCTAAAATCTGCATGTGTTTAGACTGAAACCTGGACATAAAGAGCAGAATAACGTGCACTCTCTCAGACACAAACACTGGGCTTTCTGTGTTTACTGGCTGCTCTCCATCTGAGGAAGGAAGTCTGAGAATACTCTTGAGGGATAACTAAATTCACATTTCTGTGAGAGGGCTGAGTCGTATCAAAGTACAGAGGTCTATTGTGTCTTTGTGAGGGAGAAAAGACACAAAAACGCCACTTTGGGCCCCAAAATTATACAATTTAACACAAAAAATCTAACATTTAAGGCTTTAATTCTCAACCTCACTCTAATAAATCATCTCCAGTTGTTGATTTTTGCGTCCCTGTTGCTCTGTAGGTCACGGGACAGTGCGCGTGCAGACCTGGTTTTGGCGGCAAGACATGTCGGGAGTGCAAAGAGCTCTTCTGGGGAGATCCAGTGGTCAAATGTCACGGTAGGTTACTGCAACATTATTATAGCAAACTAACAGTTTTTACCATGCTCATGCTGAGCGAACCTCAGGAGGCACTTTATTCTCTGAAATTTGAATACAAATTGCGTGTTTAATCCGGTCATTTGATGCAGACAGTGATTTATGTTCAATCAGAATCAGGATTAGTTTGAGGTTTATTAGCAGTTTTACACAGATGAGGAATTTGTCTTAGTGTTGTGGTCCTAAAACAACGAACACAGAGTACAAGCTGGAAATATATACAAGTAAAAATGTACATATCTGAAACCTTCAATAGAAAAAGGCACAAATGTCAAAATGTGTAAAACTATAAAAGGCAGAATGTAATCCAAATGTATGCAGGAGCTGCACATGTGTACAGGAAGGGTGCAGGATGTGCAAAAGTGTGAATATAAACATCACAGAATATAATCTAACAGTATCTGTCCGTTGTGCATTAATGTAAAAAGTCTCATTGTAACTGAGTATTTACAGCTTCTTTTTCCTGCCTTTAAACGGCCAAACACTTCAAGTTTATTCACAAAAGGTTAAAAGTTTCAGCTCCGGATTCTTTCGAGCGTTTCTGAGTTACTATCTCCCGGGCCTGGACTGCAGCCGTTCTCCCTTCCTGCTCTTTCGGGGGGCTTGTTGACATTCCTTCTGTTCCTCAGTGTGTCAGACTGTCAGAGTGAGGTCAGGTAAAAAACGCAGCTAAAAACACGCCACTGTCAGGTCATGAAACACTCCTCCTGCACTTTTACCAACCCCAAATGGATATGAGCGGGTTTTAAAACAGCCTTAAATCTCAGGGTTCCTGTTTGATTTCAAATCAGGGAGCTGAAGCACAGATCCAAAACAGAGGGAAACATCAGTGTCCAAACACTTCCTCCACTCTACTCCTGTGTTTATACAGCCTTTAAAACTCATTATATCTTTTTTTCTTGTTCTTGTTTTCCACTTTCTCATGGGATATGATTTCCACTGAGTCATCACGTGGAAGGACTTGAGGTTTAGATTAGTTTTCCACCATTTTCAGCTTTTATTTGAGTATCTGAGGCTCATTATCCTAAAGAAAACATACCGGTAGTGAGTGTGAAACAGCTTCGATGAGTCCATAGAGGTTTTATCATCTCCTGAATAAACCATCTGAGAGCTCATCTTCACTTAGAGAAAGAGAGAGGGATTGGAGAAGAGAAAACATGGATGTAAAAAAAGAGAAAGAGGATCTGGGAATGACCTCTGGTTCCCAGCTCATGGGAACCAGATGTTCTCCAGAACTCCCAGGCATCCCGTTTTCGTCATGTACAACACCCAGAGAGCCGAGGAATCCTGAAATATTCCCGCTGTATTCCCTAAAGGTCTCTTAAGCTCTTAAAGCAGCTGGGCCGCCTGCACAGATGATCCGCTGATGTATGGATTCATGGGAAATCTGAACATCTGTGGCCACCGTACGGACAGATGTGTGGGAGAAATGTGAAGTTATGTGAGAGTTATGCGCCGCTTGTTGGCATCTTTGTGTGATTTGAGAGGACCAAACTGAGCAGCTGTTATTAGTATGCGGCTGCAGTTGCCTTAAATGACCCATAATCACCACTCCTGTCCCGACTCTCCCTTGAGTAATATTTCACTGTGACAAAAAAAACAAAACTTCAAACCCAACCTCCACCTCCTGCCCCATAAATCACACTAATAAAGAAAGCAACACCAATGGTGCAAACCTCTCCAACAGAGCATTCCTTCTTCTTGACTTACACTAAACCTCCTCCTCCTCCTCATCGGGAGGCCAATATTCTGGGTCAGTATGATCTTTGAGGTCAGGGTCATGACTTTGTTTTAGCTCTGGAGGTGTTGGAGGTTGGATAAAGTTTGTTTTTTGATGACTAATTTCCCTTGAGAGCTTCATGGTAGATTATAGAGTCCATTCGGTGTGGACGCCAAGCCATATTTTAGTCATATTAAAGTCAACTTTTTTACTCAACAATATTTTTATTAGTTTTATACAGTTTAATACAGTAAATACATCTCTTGAAAGAGCACAAGATACAAAGGAAACACATCAAAAACACACCCTTTCCCTCAAAACCCTGTCTACTGCTGGATATTTCTATTACTGTGCTTAAATAACAAATTCTGGAGCTAAAACAAAAATAAAATAAATGCTGGAATTCAGGTTTTGTAGATCTTGAAACATGTAAGACGTTGAGAAATAAAAAGTTATAAAGAAAATAAGTTACATGAACTGCTGTACGTTAAGAGAAATACATATATAGACAAGTCGCTGAAAACTGAAAAAGTCCATAAAAGAGATGAGAATTTCAGTTGTATGATTATAAAACATCACAGATATATATTTCAAAAAGAAAACAAGAAGAAAACAAGAAGAGGAGAGTGCTGATTCAAAATGATGAGAACTTCTGAATGTAGTCTAGAAAAGGTCTCCAAACCTTTTTGAATTTTACATCATGACCTGCAACCGAGTAACGAATCTTCTCAAGGTCAAAACAAGACGTAAGGTCTTTCAGCCACCGACTGTGAGTGGGCGGGGCAGCATTCCTCCGTCTAAGGAGAACCGCACGTCTGACCAGGACACTGTGAGGAGTTTTTAATGCCTCAGAGTTTTGCAACACTTGACCGTAAAAAGTCAGCAGAATCGATTGCTTCTTACGCAAGTAGAGGACAAGATAAGCAAAAACTGCTTCGTCTCTGAATGTTTCTCACAAGCTGAAATGTGAAGTGAAAAGACATATCGTTTTAACTTCCCAGCTGGGATGTTTGCATGCATAGTAGTTCCATTACATGTCATGACATCTGTTAAATGGCCTGCAACATGTCAAGCTGCCACCACTACTTTTTGATCAATGATTATCTAAAAAACCTTGCAAACAGATTAGAGAAGCAAACTGAATGTTACGTCTGTATCCATATCATACGACTGTAGAATGTAAACATGTACGTGTTGCTGCTGCTATCAACAATAGCCTTGGAAATGATCGACTAAATGTGACGGGGGATTTCCTGCTGGTCCTGCTGCCTGTTAATCTTGTGGCCACATATACAGGCTGCTTAAAGGACCACAGAGTGTTTACTTTCAGTTTCTACACCTGTAGTGTGCAGATTTTCCCTGATTTTCTTCCTGTGTGTTTCCAGCTTGTGAATGTAACCCTCTGGGAATCTCCAGCGAGCAGTGCCATCGCGCCACAGGTCAGTGTGCCTGCGTGGAAGGCGTGGCCGGCCTCAGGTGTGACGAGTGCGCCAGAGGCTACCAGGGTGAGTTCCCCAACTGTGAACCCTGTGACCCCTGCTTTGCCGTGTGGGACACCGTGGTCGGCGAACTGACCAATCAAACCAAGCGTCTAGAGGCCCAAGTTGCAGAGCTCAAGACGACTGGGGTGACGGCGCCGTATAAAGAGTTGATCGGCAGCCTGGAGAGAAACATTAAAGCTGTTAGAGAGATAATAGAGAGCAATCCTGCTGGAGTGAAGCTGGATCAGATTCAGGAGCTGATGAACCACATCACGTATGTAAAGGAACATACACAGATCCATGAAGAGATGATGGAGGGTCCTAAAGTACTTTTATCATTGTTGTTTCAGAGGTGTGATGTCCTACCTGAACATCAAGCTGAACACAACAGAGGAGGGCCTGAACCTTCTCCACAGTGACGCCAACGCCACAGACGCAAACCTGGACGCACTGACCGATGAGGCCAACCGTCTGGAGCAGAGAGTCAAAGACTTGAGACAGGAAGTGTACGACGCCAAGAACGCCAACCTCCAGGGTAAGAGCACAGCTGTACAGTCAAACTGAATGTCTAAGGGTGGTTTGTTTTGACTCGACAAAGAGGTCAAACGAGCTCCAGCAACACTTCTAGTTCAGGAAAACAGCTTTATTCGTGTCGAAGAGTCCTGATGAAGGCGACAACCAGAAACGCGTCGGTCGAATAAAGCTGTTTTCCTGAACTACAAGTGTTGCTGGAGCTCTTTTGGTGAAGTTGTGCCAGAACTTTTGTCCTCAAATTTTGACTCAACTAAGCAATTGAGTGGATTTGAAGGGGATTGAAAAATAAATCAGTGTATCATCAGCGTACAGTTTCACATTCAAGTGTTGTGAATTTTTTCTCCATCGACTCCTCATAAATGCCACTTTCTCGAATTTTAGCATCATTTTTTTTATTCGTTTGTAAAATTTTGGAACTTTTTACGAGTACTGAGGCCTTTTTGCTCCATTATTTATCATTTTAAAAGCTAAAAGAAAACAGAGATGTTGCCACTGTGTCAACAGGCAGAGGGGAAACATGCCAGAATAATTTTACTAGATTGATTTCATTTGACATATCTGATCAGATTGTTGCTTCTGCTGTTCATTAATTGATTACTGTCAATCAATAAGTTGTAATGGCGGTTCAACCAATCAGAAACAAGTATTTAACACAGCTTGAATATTTGTGACTCCTGGACACACAGAGACCTTTTAATCCAATTTATCAATCTTGTGTTTTTAGGTGCAATGGACACTATTTCAGATGCGTACGATCTGTCACAGTTGGCCGAGTTACGCGCCAACATCTCCACCAGCAGCCCTGGAAACATGGTGGAGCGCTCAGCCTCAGTACGGAAAGCCACAGAGGACAAACTCAGCGGCGGTCAGAAGGAGTTTAACCGCAAGCTCCAAAGAAACGTTCAGAAACTTGACAAACTGTCCAACGACCTGGATAACTTTGACCTGACACCTCTTAGTGAGAAGGTTGGAAACGCTTAAAGACCACAGAGTAAAAAGACAACTTTTATTATCTTCTAATGATGATTTTGTCGTATTTATGCTCTCCCTGCAGACATGTGGTGGTGCAGCTGAAGGTGAAAGCTGCTCCGGCTCCCCCTGTGGTGGTTTGGGTTGTGTTGGAGAGGATGGAGTGTCTCATTGTGGTGGTAAAGACTGTGCAGGTATAGCTACAACTTCCCAAAATGTTCTCAAATCAGCCAAAGATCTGGATCAGGAGATCCTCACTGCCACGCAGGAGGTGGACAAGCTCTCCAGGATGGTGAGTGAAGAAAAAACGAATAAACTCAACATAGATAAAAGCAAATATCTAATTTAACTCTTCTTTTGTGAGGTTTGGGAAGCCAATACCAGAGCTAACAAGGCCAAAGCAGACGCTCAGCAGGTGCTGATCAAAGCTAACCAGAGCAAAGAGAGGGTGGAGCAGAGCAACGACCAGCTCCGCAACCTCATCAAGGAGATACGAGACCTTCTGACCAGTGAGTGTCACACATAAACAAACAGTTTGTCCAGATCTTTAATATCAATTCCAGGTCCACAAAGATTCTGTCAATAATTTAAGTATCCACGTTTGAAGACCTGATTGTCTGAAGGTTTGCAGAAGGACTGACTGTGTTATGTTTCTACTAATCCAGATGAAAAGGCGGACGTTTCAGTGATCGAGGCGGTGGCCAACGAGGTGCTGGCTCTGGAGATGCCGACGTCATCAGAGAAGTTGAAGGAGCTGACGAACGAGATCAGGGAGAAGGTCGGCACTCTGACCAGCGTGGAGGAGATCCTCACTCAGAGTGCCCAGGACATCCAGAAGGCTGAGGCGCTGCTCAAACAGGCCAAGGTTGCGAGGTAATCCTTCAGTCCAGGGAATGAAAAAAAGGGAAACTAAATATAAAATGGATTTAATGTGTTATAGATGTTGTATGTTTATTTGTTTCTATGGCTTTTTTTAAGTAAGTTTTTTCTCCTGGATAATTAAAGGTTTCATAAAAAAATAAGTCAATACAAAGAGCTTATCACATATCAACACAACATGAGGTGCACCTCTCAATTTCGCCCAGCAGAGGTCTCCTTTTGTCTCTTATAAACCACATGTTATGTTTCAGAATAAAAAAGATCTTACGGTGGTAAAAATTAAGAACAGATGGTTAACTCGTAAGTTTTCTGTCCATCAGTGAGAAAGCATCCACTATGAAAGAGACAGCTGATGCCGTTCAGGCAGCTCTGGCTGAGACTGAGCGTGCTCAGACCATCGCCATGGACGCCATCCACCTGGCCCAGAACAACACAAGAGGAACCCTGGACCTGCTTTTAACAGTGAGTGATCGGACAACCCACAGAAACACACAGAAACTCAGTGTTTTTCATATATTCAATGATGTTTCCAATTTTTTTAACCTTTTTAAAACATCACCTTATGCTGTCATGTGCTCATAAGTGAAGATTTAACACCACCCAGTGTTTATCGCCATGAATTGACTCCTGATGTTTGTACATTTTTCTCAGAAACTCACTCCAAATATGTTTTTATGTCTTTAACTCCTACTTAACATTACAAATATGAAAATGTATTTTTTTTTTTACAGATAGCTCAGGCAGTAAATTTTAATAACCTGCCCTTATCTTTAATAGTTTTTCGAAGCATTGAAAGGAAACCTCTCTTCCTTTTTTATGTGTAACATTTGGCTACAGTCGATATCTCATCAGCTTTTTATCACTTTTTTAACAGCCCTCCTCCTGAATGATGCTGAGTTTTTAACGATGCACGAGTCTCATTTTTCACTTCAATGTGTTCGTGTGTGTCTTTGTGTGTGTGTGTCAGGTGGAGTCGGAGACGGCTGACTCAGAGCTGAAGCTCAGTAACACGACAGGTCGTCTGCTTCAGCTGGAGCGGGAGGTCGGCCTGCTCAGACAGAACAACCTGGAGGTGACCCGGCTCGCCGAGACGGCCGACTGGGTCGCGGACCAGGCCAGACTGACAGCAGAGGAGGCCCAGCAGGTCTGTTTCACACACACGTACACACACACACTGTATCATTTGATCCTGCTGAAGTGTCTCATGTAAACCCTTACCTTTGTGTGTGAAGGAGTTTGACTTGGAGGTCAAAGACAGGTTCGAGGACGTAAAGGAGCAGGTGGAGGATAAAGGAGAGGCAGTGGTGCTGGCGAAGAGGAAAGCAGACCAGCTGCAGCAGGAGGCCAAAGAGCTGCTCGCTCAGAGCACCAGCAAGCTGCAGAGACTCCAAGGTAGACATCTGACATACTTTCATGCTAAATGTTGACACACAGTCATCAAACACTGATTTTCTCTTCTGTCTTCAGAGCTGGAGAGCTCCTACGAGTCCAACCAGCAAATCCTGGAGTCCAGAGCTGCGGAGCTGGTCGAGCTGGAGCAGACCGTCCGCAGGATCCTGGAGGAGATCAGCCACAAAGTGACGCTGTACAGCACCTGCCTGTGATGATCAGCTGATAACAGCTCCTCAAGACTATTCACTGTTCTGAAATGAACCGGCTGGGATTTTAAAAAGTGCCAAACGTTTTAAAGATACTGCTCCCAAATGATTCCAAGTGTTTGAGCCAAAAGTTTGTTGCGAGTGTGTGTCAGCCAACATCTCTAACACTCAGACAGCTGTGCCAAAAAGTGTTTTAACAGCAGAGACCAGATGAAAAGCTGCCAAAGACCATTAAAGTATTAAAGTCCCAAAGGAAACCACTGAAAGCCAAAGTGACCTCAGTGCTAAAAACAGAGTTTAGAATTTACAATAAGTTACACTGTAAGAGAAACTTTTTTAAACTATGTATTTTAATATATGAATTTTTACAGAATTAATAAAGTTTTATTCAAACTAAAAAAGCCAAAGATATGAAACATGAAGAGGACCAAACAAACATTTCAATGGTTTTGTTACTGCAGAAAAATGTTGAAATTTGACCTAAAATAAAGTTACTGAAACAGCTTATTTGGTTTACTTTGTCTTTTTTGTGCTAAACTCAGTGTAATCATCTGAGAGAGCTCCACAGGGATACAGAAGCAGTCTCTGAGGAGTCTGAAGAGAGGTCTCATTTTGTCCTTTTGGGATAGAAAAGCCGCTGATGTGTGTTTTTAGAAATACCAGCAAAGTATTGTGTTAGTAAATGAAATACCTCAAAGAGAGAAAGAAAATGTTTTTTGCTGTTTTTCAGTAAAGGCAGAAAAGTTTGTCAAAAAATTGAGAAATAAATTTTAAACTTTTAAGAAAAATTAACTGTTTTGCTGCAAGTGCCTGTAAAAACTTCTTTTCTTATGGGCAACATGGTCACTCATGGCCACTACATCTTTCTCCTTTAACACCCTGGTATCTCCTTGCCTCAGTTTCTGTCTGAACATGAAACAGATCAGAGGTGTGCTCCCCCTGCTGCAGGCTTTGGTTTTCACGTGGAAGGGCAGGGAATTCCCAGAACAGAGCTACACTGTCAAATCTAACTTCGTTTTGACTAAAGGGGTCCCGATTTAAAGAATAAAACCTCAAAACAGCTCGTTTGCACCATTTTTCATTCATATAGAATTTGTTTCTGTTAAAATAGATATTGAGAAGGCCTCCTCTTTAAGCCCCTTAAGGATTTTTGGGGATTTTCCCGGCATCTTTTTGAAATTTAATTGCTTATTGTTAATGTCCGTCCATTAATGTCATTGTTTTTGTGTCCCATTGTATTTTAAAAAGTGCCAAACCAAAAGAAAATTAAAAAAATCATCTACACTGAAATAAAATGAATTCAGCTTAATGACAAAAGATGTACACACGTATACAGACTGACTTTTTCCTTTAAGTCTGTCTTATTATCGGCAGTGTTACAGGCTCCAAATAGAGACTCGACTCAAATCTTTGCAGACTCTTATGTCTTCAACACTCAAAAAATGTTTGACAAAGGAGGCGATTTTAAGACAAGGTTGACAATAGCGTGTTTTTAATTCTTACGTCTCAAGAATGACAATCAAAGTTTCATTTTTCTGTTGTGCTAAGGAAAAAAAAACACCTGAAACAAAATCAAAACATAAAGAAAAGCTTTTGAATTCAGCTGTTTGATGGATAATAGCAGCTCGATAAGGCAGAGTGAGGGAGGTTTACGCTGAAGCTTGTCGAGGAAGACGTCCTCCCCAGAAAAAGGAGAAAATAAACACCGGAATGATCTTTGTTTTAGACGTCTGGTGTAAAAATATATCACTGATGAATCTTAAATTCAAGCACTGACCCCTTTTAGTCCAACTCCAACACCAATGAGATCTCCAAACACTCTAAAAAGAAGTGTATGCCTACTTTCTCTCCTGAAATCTTGGAGTTTAAGAGTGGAGACACATGTTTGGTTTCTCTGTGTGCAGTAGCCTCAGTTTGTGTTTTTAATTCCTGCTGTGGGGGCCGTGTGGAGGCGGCGCTCCCTCTACAGGGGCGGAACTGGGGACGGAGAGCAGCTGGCCGGCGTGGATGCGTTCATTGACGCGCAGCTGGCAGCCGTCCTGCAGCATGCGTAGAGCTATCCTGGCGATGTTACGTGAATCATCGAGGCCGGAGTGAGGGCGACCTTCGTACTTCAGACCCAGTTTCTCCAACATGGTGCTCAGCTTGGTCTGTGAGCGGGGAACCTGCGGGAGAAACACAGATGGTTAAAGGGATCAAAAGAACATAACATGATTGATTGGACCCTGAACAATAAATAGATCCATCTTCTGAAAAATCACACCTATCAACTCAAATGGCTGATAACAATCAGTAATAAAACAAACCTTGTAGAAGTTTCCGTATAACTTTCTGATGTTTATCCATTTCTTTGCAAACTGAGGGTATCTGATGCCGCTGATCCGACACTGGATGTTGAGGAACTTGCTCATGTCCCAGGCCCTGGAGGAAGAAAACCAAAGCTGTTGATTAAGAATTCATTAAAAACTCTCTAAAGAACAAAGTTCAGTTTGAGATCTGCAGCTGTCACTGGAGTGTTACTCACCCGTCAGTGAGGATGGCGTATTTGTACTTTGTCCCGAGCTCTCTCTCCCTCAGCCAGTCCACTACCCGCTGCAGTACAGCTGGAAACGTGTCCGCTTCATCCACCATTTTCTGCCCAACAAGAACACTTTCAATTCACAGACGATGATAGATTTAAAGAGACGCACATATCAAGTAAACCAAGCTCTACCAACCTGTGTTATTCCTGTTAACTTCACACAGAAGTCTGACAGCTGCGGGTTCAGCTCTGGTTTAACATATTCCTGATAGGAGTCCACCTTCAAGATAAAAGTAGTGAGACACAGTCAGACCCCCCGAACTCACCCTGCAGATTAAAACCCAACATGAACACAAACTCGACTTACGATTTCCAGCGTGTGCGTGTTGATGAGCACCAGGGGGAACTCGATGATTTCATGGTGAAAGTCTGCAGGATTATCCTCCTCACATGTAGCCTCAAAGTCCACCACACAGATGTAGTCATAGTAGGTGTCAGTGGGTCCTCCCTCTGCTGCAGTCTGCATAAGCTTCTGCTTCTTGTAGTGACTCTTCAGCCTCTTCTTCATCACATCCTTTACACCTCTGAATACAATATTACAGATCAGTTTAATGAAGGTTATTCTCACAGCTGGCCTACACTGAACCAGGTCAACTTGAGTGTTAAATCTGTTTATTTTTATACTGTATTAACACTCACCTCGTGTCAAGCCGCAGCTCTGCTAACTTCTTCCTCAGCTCGTCTTTTGACATGCGGTTGATGTGTCCGTTAGCCAGAGCGATTTCTTTGTACACAGGATGGCTGAAGTCACTGTTGGACTGAGACGGGGACACCTGAGGAGCAGATTCATCTGCTGGACAAATCCTGTCACAGGTATTTGTCTGTGGAGGAACAGCATCAGACATGGAAGGTTAAAGAAACACGAGCACATTATACATACTGAGACAATCTGAGAGTGATGTTGTTTTTATACCTCATTCTTAAAAATAGTCACCTACAGTGAACTGATAGAGTTTTCTGTCTTTAATTCTTTAAAGAAGTGTTAGAAAGGCTCAAAAGCAGCCATTTATATAAAAAAGTAAATATTTAGATATATTACTTAAATTAACAAATTTTTTTTACCTTATAAAAATTTTCAAAAATTGGCTGATGAATCAGTAATCAGACCCCCCAAATAATCAGTATCGGCATCTAAAAAATCTTTATTGGTCGGGCCTTAGTTTAAATAGTGGTCAACAGTTTTTTTAACAGCAGATGCCAATACTGATAATGCAAGAGCAGGTTGGTTTGCGGATGGCCGATTTATGATGTCAATATCACATTTTCGCTTATTAAAAAAAAAAAAAAAAAAAAAAAAAACAATTATTGACAAATGAGAAAAAAATAGCTGAACTTGAGTTTAATTCTTTTATTTCAAACATTTTGTAAAATATTGTCTCAGTTAACTATCACTGCAGGCAACTATGGGACCTCTGTCCAGACATTTACATTTACCAAATTCAAGGTAAGCTTAGTTTGGGTGACATGACGAAAAAGAATGTTTAATATGCCGATGATGGGAAAAAAATGACCTATTTCATTTAGAAAAAATAATGATATCGGCTTCGTATGTGCCGATACAGATATTGTGCCGATTATTTCAAAAATGCCATTGATGTGCTCATTAATCAGCTGACCGATTAATCGATCTATGAGTAGTTTCAAAGCTGATCATCCGTCCTTGTTTTAATAAAAATATATATGTATACGCAAAATTAGTAAATATGCTGCTGTTAAATCAAAAGGATCTTGAATTGGGAAATAAGGATAAATATCTGATCGGAGTGTTACTGATGGAAAACAAAAAGTCGTGATCCAAGATATTTCCACTGTAGATGATCTGGTTTAGAACATCTTTGTAATGGGATGAATTACATAAATTTTAAGATCCCCAAAAGCTGACAACTGAAATCTGGTTTGTTAGATGATAACAAAAGAATAAAATCACACCAACCTTTTCCTTCTCCTCCTCCTCTTCTCCTGTCTTTGACATCTTCACATTGACGTCTTTAGTCTGAATATTCTCCTTGTGCTCATCCATTTAAAGTGGAAATTAGTGCAGGAAAACAAATCCACGAATCAGATCGATTATAATCTCCCTAAATTCACAGAAATAAAGAAGCTATAAAACAGGAGCAGACACAGACGACCACATTTACCAAGAGGAGCTGCTCGCTTCAGCACACAAAAACTCTCAGATTTATTCGCGCTCATCAACGATGACGCTGCAGATTAAAATGTCAACACACTAAAACGTTACGAAACACAACGACCTCACAAACTAAGACACAGTTTTAGTGATATATTTCCGACATAATCGACATTTTACCGCGGTCGATCCGTTAGCCCTGAGACAACACGTAACTTTTGCTAAGGTAGACAGTTGTGAGGACTTCCGGTTTGCGCCAAAACGCCTGTGCTCACGGCCGCCATCTTGTGGTGTGGATGTTAGAAGACATGTCCGAAAGACGGTAGCTGCGTCCGAATTGCCAAGTAGTAGTCGAAGTAGAAGTCGAAGTAGTATCTAGCATGTCCGAATTGGCCACCGGAGCGAGTAGCATGCTACTTCAGATACTACTTCAGATACTAGACACGCCCACATTGTAGGTTGGTCTCGGTGCATCCTACGGGCATGCTACTGACCCAAAATGCACCACGGGCTTCTTCTTCGTCCTCTTAAAAGTTGTAGAAGCGCATGTGATGCTAGCGCCACCAGCTGCTCTGCCTATTTAAATGTATCGCGAACGCCGGCTGGCCACAACAGCGCGCACCATGTCGCGGGACCGCAGCAGTACAGATGTAAGTTTCATGTAACTTCACACACTGTCCTAAAAAATGTGCGGTTGTATCTCTTTGTCATGTCATGGTGTCATATTTGCCCAAGTAATCATTTTATGAGCAAATATGTGGCGACATCATGGAGGTAAAGCTCACTTATTCCATCATTAAACTGCACAGCTGCAGTACTACAGCCAGGCCCGCAGATGAGGGGCTTCAGTTACCACTGTCTGCACGGGCGCAGTACCTACTCTCTGCCTGCGGGGGTCGTCTTTCCCCACCGCTCGTCTAGTGTGTCCGAATTGGGCCAACGTGTTTAGTATGTAGGAGTAGGATCTAGCAGTAGCACGTAGCAGTAGCATGTAGTATCCGAGCGGGCAGTTCGGACGCAGCAGAGGTGCTCTGTCTGCTGTTGCTTTCTTTATTTTGAATTTCTATTTCACAAATAGAAACTTATCCAACTTCTTAGTAATAGTGGGACATTACTGGAGTAAGATTTTTATTCATAAAAAATACTTCAAACCGAGGAAGGAAAAACGTGAAGTGACATGGCAACTGACAAAGTTATTGTGAATTGTTAAAAAAAAAAAAAAAAAAATAAAGACCCCAAATTATTTTTTAATGAAAAAGGTTTGAATAAATTCGCAATCATTTTGTTTATTTATTTATCTATACTTACTTGCCAACTTACTAATTACTTACTTATTCCATACGTAGTTAATTTAATACAAAGTTATTGTTTTATTTATTAACAAAAATGTTGTCTTTAACTGCTGATGATTGATCAACCAGACTAATAAAATGTTGATTGCTAACACAATCGCTGGTATTTTATAATAATAATAATAATAATAATAATTCAGTATAGTAGTATAATAATATTATTAATATTATATTATTGTTATTATAATTATTAAACTACTTAATCCATATGTAGTTCATTACACCAACTAACTTTCTGAGTGATATACAAATAAAGAGGTTATATTCATTCTTTTATTTACAACTACTACTACTACTATTATAATTATTAATATTATTTATAAATAAGGACAAATTTGTCACTAGTTTACTCTCCACAAATATTTCTGAGCTTAAATTAAAAAAAACAAAAAAAAAACGGTTGTGATTTAAAGACATTTCTTATATCTGGCCACTAGATGGCAGTGTCTTACGATTTTTTTTCTCTGCTTTGCATGGATACATCCAGTGCACCACCAAATGTTACAAATAAAAACTTCTTTAAATAGTTCGACTCAAACTAGTTTCTTGATTAAATGGGTTTGATTAGATTTGTGAAAGCTAGTACTTATCTGCATACTAACTTTTAAACTTCTATTATCTTAAATAGCTGCTGACTGATCGATCAGACAAATAAGAAAATACCACATTGATTGCAAACAAATTTCAAGTAATTTTAAATGTTACTGTTTTTTTATACACTTCTAACATAAAAATGTAGTGTGATTTGGAGGCATGTCTCATATCTGGCAGCTAGATAGCGGTCTCATCCACATTTTATTCTGTGCCATACATAAACATATTTAGTATACATAAATACAGTTTAGGTAAAATGCATGCTGTGAATGTGTCCAAGTGAATGTTCTGGGTTATTGATAGGTGTTTAAACTTGACCCGAACCCGCCGTGGGCAGAGATGTTCTTTCTCTGAATAAAATGAACTCTGGCAGAGACAGAGCGGTGTGCGGGGCAAAGAGCAGGAGCAGCTGAACGGGGCGAAAAATCACCTGAATTATGAATCTGAGGCCAGCAAAAGTGGATGAAAAATTAATGATCCACAGAAAAGCTGGAACACGGTCCTGATGGTTGTTTTCTAGCCAATTATGTGTGGCTGAAATACTCTTGTCTGTCTTTTTATTGCAGATCAATCAACAACATTCTGAGTTTAATACAAGATGCAGCTGTGAATCCTTCAGGAATAAATCAGTTTTTACTCATAACAGGTGTCTAAAGAAAGTGGCAATATTTCACTCTAAAACTAGACAAACTTGTTATGCTTTGTACTTTTTCTCCCCACCAGCGCAGCACACTGAGCAGCTGGTGTTTGTCGAGTCATTTACACTCATTTTATGTATGAATTCCTTATGAAGCCTGCAGAGCTGTTTGATCCCTGGCCTTCTTTCCATCCAATATCTCGTCTGATAGATGATGTTTAATGGATGAGATGTCAGGAATTTGTTCTAAAAAAAGGAGGGAAATAACAAAGCAGAAATTCAAGAACAATCTTAGAAAAACAAAGATTTATTCTCTCTTTTTGAAAAAAATAATGATGTTATGAAAACCCATTACCAGCAACTAATGCACAAAGAAAAGACAGACATGTGAAAATATACATTATGGACTCAAAATACAGCCTTGGAGAGAGGGTTTATGTCTCTCCTAAGCGACAGACAGGATAGATTTTAAGCTAATTTGGAGAAAAAAAATCAAAATTCAATCTTAAAGAAACAAAAGAGATAAAAATAGTCATTTCAGTGTTGTTTAGAAAGGCTGGGACGCCTTAAAAATCTCCATATTTGGCTTCTGAAGGGACACAAATAGACAGTACAAGAAAGAAGCTGCATTAAAGGCAACAGTCCCCTCATCATCACAGTGATACAGGGTTCAGGGAGCATTGAGCTACATCGTTCAGCGTCTTTTCCCTCTTTTGGTGCTGCATTCATGTCACAAAGAGGAAACAGGCACTGAAGTGTTTGCTTTTATGAGCACTTTAATGCTGTTCGGAAACAGCAAAATGGGGGCTGATATTTCTCGGTGTCTGACATTTAAGTGTTTTTCTGTTCAAGAGCAGATGTACTATCTTAAAGTACATTGACCTAAAAAGCAGCAATCTTTATTCCAAGTCAGAAAGAGGATCTTTTTGTGCAAGTAAAACCTTGACTGTGTCTCTGCTGAGATGTTAGAGTGAGTCAGGTGTGAAAATGCTGAAAGGAATTATACGAGCAACATCAACAGGTTTCAACAGGTGGGAATTGGTTTCAGGTCACCACTTCCAACAGTTAGAGGGGGTGCTTTTGTTTCCTACAGGAAGTGAACGCAGCACAAGTTAAAAAGGCGTCACACTCAAGTTAATTTGTTCGGTTCATCTTGCAAAAAAAGGCAATTTATCAAAAAAACTAAACAAAACATGATTTAGCGCTTTTCTCACAGTTTACATGCTAACGCTGGTTCATGCTAACGCTGCAGTCTTTGGAAACTGAGTAAAGCACGTCAACTCACAGGACAAGTTTTTTTTTGTTTCCTCAAAATGCAAAAACATTTCACAAAAAACCCAGAAGCATCAACACAATGAGACAGGAGGCAGTTTAAACGCTTTCCTTTTAAGGAGTTGATTCACATTTTGGGAAATATACAAACAAGCTTTCTTGATGAGAGTTAGCCGAGAGGATCGATACCTCAGACGCGTCTGAAACAGGGTTGTGAAGAATAGCAGCACCAGAACATGAGATACACTCACAGGCTGTATATAGAACGGACACCCTCTGGTAAAATGTGACTAGATCGCTTTTGTCCTTGTAGACAGTTTGAGATGGATGTATGTCTGTGTCAATGGGCAAGCTACGGGTAAAACTGCAGTTCCCAAAATGTCCACATGAGGCTGGCTGCTGAAGCACTGAAAACCACATACACACTAAGCCAAAAAGCTCAACTCTAGAGCAAAAATAAACAAGTCTGCAGTCAGTTTTAAAAATGTTTTAGTCTGAATTTTTTTGAAAGGATTAAAATGTTTGCTTGTTGAATTAATTTTTTGATTTTCAACCATAGACTGGGTGAAGCCCCCATGCGAAAAACGGCACCCTCTGGTGGCTGGTTGCAGTATAGGACATAAACACCGCCTCCTCCAGCAAACTCGATGGAGCTGAGAAAAAAACTTTAGAAATTTATTACACAGAATACACATTTTTCTCCCCCCTGGGTGCGATGTTGACATGCAAGATGTCAACTTGTGCGAGAATTTATTCACACATGATAATCATGTTGTGCACAACAGATACAAGATATTACCGTATTTTTTGCACTATAAGGCACACTTAAAATCCTTTTGGTTTGTCGGAGCACTGTAGCTATCGTAGCCTTGCGGAGTTATTGACTGAGTTAAATAAAGTTTGACTTATCTGACTGGTTTTTTTTTGGCTTAATGTGCTTTATAATCCGGTGCGCCTTATGTATGAAAATAGACGCAAATAGATGCGTTCATTGATGGTGCACCTTATAATGCGGTGCGCCTTATAGTGCGAAAAATACGGTAACTTGTGCACACAAGATGATTCCTTGTTTCCAAAGAAAATAACTAAGTATGCACAAGATTAAAATTTGTACCCTTCAAGACTTAAAGGACTGCAAAATAACATGTTTATTGATGTTTTTTAAGTTCTGTTTCAGACGAAGCTAGGCGAGCAGTTTTTCCAGACTTTGTGCTAAGTTCTGTTTATCCTTTCCTAGCTGTACCTTTAAATAAGGCGCCTAGAAAACCACTACACTCAAATCAAGAAAGCAAATATTTCACAAAATGTGCGACAGTTTCTTTAAAACACGGTGGAGACACACAAAGCAGGCGCACATTACATGAAGACAGTCGCACGGAAACAAACACGCCAAAACAACAGCTTCGAAATCGTCCTTTTGTACGAGAAACTGACAAAAACATGACGTAAATACCGAAGACGCAGTACAGATCAACCTTCAGGTGGACGTGTCTTTGTGATGTGTTGTCTTTGTGTTGTCTTTGTGTTGTATTTGTGTTGTCACAGCTGGCTGGTGCTCGAGGAGGCAGACTGTGCAGTAACAAAACCGATGCAGCGGCTTTATACTGCCTGTGAGTGTTTGTTTGTTTGTTTAGAGGTGTTGCTAGAACACACTTTCCTTTAAGGACAGGACATAATCAGTGTGTTTTCCTGCCTACTCCTCTATATTTAGATTTTAGCGTCTGTTGTGTGCGGCTAGAATCCTCTAATGAATCCAAAAGCCAATAACACAGCGACCACGTGCCAAATCCCAGCTGCTTTATCACTTAACGGTCCGATACTCTGGGCTGTAGTGATGCTCTGTTATGACGTGTAAATGTTGAGTAGTTCTGTAGACAGCGTGTCGTCGAGGTTTGTACAGTTGTGAAAAGTTATGTCAGCTTACGTGTGTGTTTGTCGGAATCACTGCAGCGGTGCATTCTTGGAAAAGGCTTCAAGGATTTGTGTGGACCCCTTTTAGACATGCAGGGCTGTAAACCAGTCATCATGGAGCCTATAATTGACAGGGGACCGAGGGACCAGTGTGAGGCTACATGTAAACTCCTCCCTAGTTTCTGTGTTGCTGTGACAACAAGCCTCATGGACACCTGGACCCCAAGGTCAGACAAAGTTTCCTGGTCTCATTAGCGCTCCTGGATCAGTGTGGGAGGACTAACCGTTCCAAGGCGCACTGTAAATGTTCCCAGTTCTTCCACAGCAGTGCTAATACTGACACGCCCACACAGGTGAGCGCCAGATGGAGGCGGCTACGCAGCAGCGGGGCGGTGAACTTTGCTGCCGTGGAAACGCACACTAAGATCACCGTGACAATAGCCAGCATGATGTTGATGCATTTCCCCAGCAGCACCTTGGCGTCTGTGTTTTCCACCTGAACCGTCTGTTGCTGCTGCTGCTGGAGCTCCAGCTTCGACACTCGGGTCTGACACGACTCCAGGACCTCCTAAACACACGACATGAGCACAGTTAATAATAAATAAAGACTGGGGAGCTATAAGAGGAGGACATCACAGACGGACCTGTTTTTATCCTTAAAATGAAAACTGCCAGAGAAGGAAACCAGGGAATCATAAAGTTGAGAGAAGAGAGGAGCAGCTCATTCTGGAGGTTTTTCTTATTCAGAAAATTACAGGATAAAGTAAAAACGTCAAAGTTTTAAACTTGGCCCTCCAGTTTGTTCTTGTTTCTTTATTTTTAAAATTGGAACAGGTTTTGTTTGTTGGCTTGGAGAATTGCTCTGAGCAATAAAACATCTCTAAGTTTTTGCTGCAGTCAATAATAAAGACAGCAGGCAAAGGTTCAAATTTTCTTTTATTGGTTTTGGCTTATCTTCAAAAATTACCCCTTAATTCCTATTTCTTTCTATTTTTTTTTAAATCTTTTTATGCCTTTATAGAGAGATAGGAAACTGTGACGAGAGAGTGGATGAAGGTGATGAAGTGTGAGACCAAAAACTGGAATCTAACCTCCAACCAGCCACAGCCTGTCAGACCAACCCCTCTGCGCACAGGGTGATTGATTTAACAGCCCTTAATTTTCACACAGGACTGTCAGTTTTTCTCTCTTTTTTTGTAAATCTAGTTTTTACTGAATTTGAAGGGACTGGTACACGACAGTTAACACTTTAAATGAGACTCTGTTGACATCAAATTAAAGATAATGAGGACAAAAAGGAGATCCATGAACTACAGGTCACAAAACTGTTTCACATTTCAGGTTTCAGGTAGTATAATATAACTCCAGCCAGGGTGTCTGATTTCTTTTAGTCACTCTGAGCAGCACTGATTCACAAGAGGCTGTTTTTGTCATTAAACCGACCCTTTCTTCCATCTCTGGGTGTTCAGTTGACTTCCAGTATCTGAGTTTTGTTCTTAGAGCTGTAACAACTCCAGACATAACAACTGACAGATATTCTCCCAACTAGACTGTCACTTTTAATCAGAAGTTTGAGTCTTTGTTCAAACTCAAAGGAAAAAGTTCAAACTGCAGAAAGCCTGTCAAATTTAAAATGCAGAATAACCGTATTAAGTAATTTGCCGTTTGGTCCAGCAGAGGGTGCTCTCATCGCTACCTGACCATTGAATGCACTCTTGACCTCAGTGAATTAACCCATTTATTCTCCAGTGCAGAGCCTTTACTTTTATTTATACAACTGCTTTATTTCATTTGAGTTTGTTTGTTCAAGGTTTTCAATAATGAGATGAAGGTTCGGAAAAATAAAAGGTAGTTATCTTGAAATCCACATGTGTAAGCTCTGTTTCTATCTGCTACAGAGGCTGAGATACCAGTTTTTTCGTAAACCTCAACACTTCAAAAAACCTCAGGATCTGGGGGTCATTCACAAAATTGCCCTCAGGATTTCAGAGGCGTGTCTCAGACAGGGTTCAGGTCTTAATGGGTTAATAATGATGTTAGTGCTGCTATCAAAGCTGTTCTGAGTAGACAGGTATGACACCAAAACATCTAGAAAGTACCCCGTGGAGATATTTCGGGTTAATTAAAGACAAACATCGGGCTGTCTGTCGACCTTGTTCGGAGCAGCTGTCAATAACAACAAATCTCAGACTCACCTATGAGGCAGCAGAGGAGATTAAAAAGTCACTGGGTTGTTCAGATTGTTAGAAAGCTGCTGATTTAATGCAGATATGAGTAAAGCTGAGGAGGAGTGGGCGTCTGATTTTGTTTGAACTAAAGCATCTCGTGTTTGATATTGGTTTAAAATTAATTTGAGGAAAATAACAGAACATGATGACAGAACATACTGAATATCAATGATTCATTTTACACCAAAAAACTAAAAAAAAAACCTCAAGGCACACAGGGGATATTTAAAAGCCCAAGTGTGGGTAGCAGAAAAATGACTAATATGGAGATCACACCCAGAAGACACAAAAGATGAAATCATACTACTCCTACTCGTATTACTACTACTAGTGATTGTAATAACAATGCTTATTTTATTTATATACCACCTTTAAAATAACAATACCTGACTAGATTTAAGTGTTGGTTGAAGACTGATTGTGATTGTCAGGTGTGTTTTTTGTGTGTGCATATAAACACACATTACCTGGATGTCTCTGGCCCTCTCATAAGCCTGGTACGCCACCTTCTCCTCAATACTGGCCAGCTCCTGCTTCAGGTTGCTGGTCTCATGCTGGTGCAGCTCTGTGAGGTCATTCAGCTGGTCCTCCAATCGCTCATACCTGACACAAACGCACACAGAAACGCACACACACACACACAGAAACATGAAGAGTAGGTGGAGGCAGAGAGGCAAGGAAAAAGAGAGAGAAACAATGCATAATTGAGAGAGTGTGTGTGTGCGTGTGTGTGGGCGAGTTACAGTACAGCAGTTTATGTACTACTGCTGAAAACATTTGCCCTTGGTTGACTTAGCAACTGTCAGGGGGTTTGTGTGTAAGCTCTCTTTTCTATTTTTAGGTCAGAAAAGCTTTTAATAATGTCTCCTTAAAGACACTTCAAAGTTTAACAGCACATGTACAAACATACAAATCCAGTGTTCATATTTGTTCATATTTGGAGTGGTGAAAACATATGAACGATTTTATTCACAGCTGATAATTCCTGCTGCTAGACTCTGAATCCCTACTTCTGAGTCCTCATAGCGAACATGATGGCAACAGTTCAACCAAAAGTCATTATCTCTCCAAAGATAGGTCATTCAAAGGACTTTCAGGGACTCAAGGAGGTTAAGAAGTCCACTTTTGATCTTACAGTTTTATTGTTATTTTCCCCTTTTGACTCTTTCATGTTGACATAATCATTTTTCATCCTCTTGTGTAACTGCAGTTATGCCAGTGTTGTGATGATCATGGGCTGGGTGGAGTTGGAGTTTGAGGGTTTTATGTACATACTTGTGTTCTGAATTTCTACTGTTGTAAAACTAAGGCTGTCAAACGATTGGTTACTGGAGTGTGATACATCACAGATATCAAACAAGTCATTACAAGAACGGCATATTAAAAAGATGATTAGGTTTTTTTAGATTTATCATTAAAACAAAAGCCACACTGCTTCCCCGGTGTGCTCTGAAACCATGACCGAGATTGGAGACAGCTTTGAAGCCCTAGTATGTGAAAAAAGTGTTGAATTGTTATTTTTTTAGGGATAAAATTGAAACGCATCTGGATCTTTTAGTGCATCTACAACATTTCCAACCAGAGTGAATTTGGTGTACACTAGGGGTGGGGAAAAAATTTATTTGCATACATATTGGGATTTTTTGTTTTACAATTTTTAAATCGATTTTTTTGTTCAAAAAAAAATTTTTTTTTTTCAAATTTAAGAATTAACTGTTTCACTGGTTTTAAAAATGCAGACTAAAAAATAAAAAAAAAAATCGACAACATCGTAATATCGCAATTTAAATCAAATCGGCATCCAAAAAAACGTAGAAGAATCGAATCGGAGGAAAAGCATAGTGTCCCAGTTCAAGTGTGCAGCCACTCTGAGGTTACTTTGTTTACTCACTGACGTCCAGTGATCCCTGGATAGCACAACAGCATCCACTTTTCAGGAGTTCCAGTTTAGTTTGTTCCTCTTAAAATACCACAACATGCCAACCAGAACCCGGTCTGAATCAGTGGTTCTCAAGTCCAGTCCTCGAGGCCCACTGTCCTGCATGATTTGGATGTTTCCCTGCTCCAACACACCTGATTCAAATGAGCAGCTCGTTATCAAGCTCTGTAATGGCTCAATAACGAGCTGATCATTTGAATCAGGTGTGTTGGAGCAGGGAAACATCCAAAACATACAGGACAGTGGGCCTCGAGGACTGGACTTGAGAACCACTGCCCTAGATCTAACAAGCACTGCTTTACCAGCGTGGTAAATGTGGTGGTCTGCTGAAATTAGTCAAACTAGCTACATCTGTAACTCAAACTCAAACCTGCTTCAGTGATATTCTAATTTCATTTGACACAAACTGCGTACTGGTATTACTTTTGACTCATCAGCTGAGCAGTCTGAGAGTTAATCAACGTGACGATCACTCAGAAGCACAGCGGTGACGTTCAAATCCAGCTCCTGAACTTCGCCCGTGCTCAGGCTCCTGCAAAACATGCCCCTTACGGTAATGAAGGCAAAAAATGGGATTCAAAAGAACATACCTGCTCCTAGGAGCTTGTACTCTACACTGAAAAGCACCCAAAAAATAGACTGACTCATTTTGAAGAGCGGGTCAAAAAGGATCTGTCAAAAAATTTCAATAAAACGCAGATCCATATCTGCAGGATTTTAAGGCAATTAGAGGCAATTTCATGCAACTCTCGATGGATTCTGAGCAGCTCTTTCTACTGACAGGTCAGCTGTTGACTTCATTCTCTCTCCTGTAATATTTCAAAGTGTTGCAGCGGGTTGTTAGATTCTGTTCAGAGATTTTCTATGAAAGAAGTATCTGGAGTATGCAGCACGCATAGATGAAGTGCATGCTGGTTCAGGCTTTTAACAAGAAGAGGAAGACTGTACTCGGCCTTTTTATGGTTTTTCCCAAAAAAGAAAACCTCAGCTTTAATCTCACAGAGTGCAGCTTGACCTACTTATCTATGACTTTCACTTTAGAGTGAATTCTGAGAGTGAATTATTGGTTGTGTGTGTGTCCTGTGAGTTGATAAGCATATGCCGTGATGCTGTCCTCACCTGTATCTCTCCTCCTGTATCACCTGAGTGAAGTAGCTGTAATCCCGTTTGAACTGTGTGCTCAGAGTCTCCATGTCCTCGGCCAGCTGAGCCTGAGCCTCCCTGATGTCCCGCACCATGTCCAGCACCTCTCCGAGCCTCCCATTCGAGTCTGACCTCCCTGGACCTCCTGACCCCGCTCCAGAGCCGCCGGCTGGGTTCCCGTTCGAGTCGGCGGATGCAGATGTCCCCGTTGAGCACTCGTCGTCACTTTGATACTTGGTTGCTTTGGCTACTGTTGTGGCGCTCCCGCTCAGACCCCTCGCCCCGCCTTCTGCCTGCAGCCCCGACCCCGACCCTGACTCCATGGAGCTCTTGAGATGGGCGATGTTGTCAGCGCTGCCGAACTTATTCCTAATGAGATTGGCGAACTCTCGTGGTTTGTTGAAGAAGAAGGGCGGTGAAAGCGACACACCAGGCCCGATGGTCTTCACCTTATCTAAATGTGGGTGTCTCCCGGTGGCGCTGACGTCCTTCAGACTACCCTCTTTGCTGTGAGTCCCGGACTCCTTGCTGCTGCCATCTTTGTGGCTGTGTTTCCCGTTGGTCTCGCTTTCCTTCACGCGGCGATGGTACTGCTCCAGCTTCCTCTGCAGCCCGGCGATGGTGTGCGCGGACTTCTGGTTCTTCTTTTCAAAGACCTGGCGTATTCGACCCTGCTGCTGCTTGTCGGCATTGTTCACCAGCTTCAGGTACTCTGCCACATTCTGGTCCCGAGCGGTCTGCTCCACCTTGATCTTCTCTGTTACCTTAAGAGAGACGTAGAGTTTAACCAAAGATGTAAAATTTGTTTTCATACTTTTAGACTTAAAGGGATATTCCAGCATGAAATTAATTTAGGGTCAAACACACCATAACACCGAGTTAGACACCCCCTCCAGAGATGAATGTTGCCGACTGCTTGCTTCTCTAGTTTTACCAACTTTAGTAACGACCACACAATAGCAATACACAGCGGTCTGAGGAGCCATAAACAAACCTCAACCAAAACACCACTCTATAGCCACAAATAATGCTCAGAACAGCACCTAACTTCATCAACAATACATATAGGGTCCCAGCCATAGTACTAGCCACCAAACATCTTTTTAACTTTGCCTGATTTCTTTGGCAAGGGACTAAACACAACTCACCTACTCTATTCCAGCAGCCACTTGCTTGTTGCAAGACCTCAGGCCAGTCCATTACGGACAGCTGCGGGGTGACGCAGCTCAAGGAAGAACATTTATGATTATTACTTTATCATTTCCTTGAAGTAATAATCACGATATTAATCATTTTGCTCTGCAGACGCAGTAGTTTTTTTGCCTTAGCGTCTCAGTCTGATTGCATTTCCATGAAGTAATGATCAGAAATGTTCTTCCTTGAGCTGCATCCCCCCACCTCAGTCGATAATGGACTGGTCGAGGTCTCACTACAAACAAGCGGCTGCTGGAAGAGAGTAGGTGAGTTGTGTTTAGTCTCTTTGCTAAAGAAATTAAGCAAAGCTAAAAAGATGTTTGGTGGCTAGTGCTATGGCTGTGACCCTACATGTCCTGTTGATGAAGTTAGGTGCTGTTCTGAGCATTATTTGTGGCTATGGAGTGGCGTTTGTTTATGGCTCCTCAGACCGCTGTGTATTGCTATCGTGCGGTCGTTACTAAAGTTAGTATAACTAGAGAAGCAAGCGGTCAGCAACATTCATCTCTCGAGGGGGTGTCTAACTCGGTGTTATGGTGTGTTTGACCCTAAATTAATTTTATGCCGGAATATCCCTTTAAATTGACATGGGTGAGGTCTACTCAGTCAGGGAACTATCGTTGAATTATCATTCCTCTGAGGTATAGAATAGAGCAGGCAATGGTGACAATACATACGACACTTGTATAATAACAGGATTGGGTTGCTAAAGCTGTTTGCAGAGGGAGCAGGAAGCGTGGGCAAGCTGAAACACTTTTAACACAACACCCATTTTGACATTTGCAAATCGGAGGGTAATTAGTCGAGCTGTCGGCTGATATGGGCTGATGTTAAGATCAGCTGATTGTTTGTTGTGGGTTGGACTTGATTTTATGGCCTGTTTTAACTAACAAGCAGTGACTTTTGTCAGTGTTTGTTGCATCTTCCTCTCTATCCTACTCTGAAGGCCTGTACAGAACATTATTAGGGCGGCATTTGTCATCAGAGCTGTGAGTCATCTTTTTAAGTCGACCTTTTATACTCAATTATCACCTTTCATGATATCAGTCTGGGGAGCCTAGAGAGTCGCTCTGCATGACTTGAATCTCAAAGAAAAAACCTCCATATTCATGTTAAACTATGAAAACCATATTAGCCTGAAATGCTTCATTTTGGCTCTGTGAATTTATGGAATCGTTTTTTTGGATGGAATATAATGATGAAGTTTATGATTCTCAGTAATGACTTGTGTGAAGATGTTGTATTGTTGAGCTGAAGCAGCACTTACAGCAAAAACCCTCCGCCTGTGTTGTTATCCCATCAGACAACTTCAGCTGAGGGTCTTTTTTCTCTAAAATTAACCTGTCAACTGAGCTTCACAAGAGTTTTTAAATTCATTTTATTGTTTGTGATATTTTGACTCTGCTACTTCTTCCTTTTTTTGCTGGTGCCTGAACTGCTTGAAGGTAATGTGGAGTTTTCAGGTGCCAGCGCTCCGCTATTGTTCTGGCTAGATTTCTTTTCTTATTTTGTCAAAACAGCTGCTTACTAATTCACCAAATGTGTTGGGAGTCGTGATGTGCCAGGAGACAGAAAACTGTTGGCAAATCAAGAAAGGAAATAAACCGGAGGGACATAAACAGAGCTGCTTTTGGAGAGTGAAGAATAATACGCAAATGTTTAATGAAGAAGAAAATGCATTAAAACACATTGAAAGGTGTGCTGGGTAGGAAAAGTAGGTATATAAAATCCTTGAAGCACTGGTCAGCAAATCGACGACAACCTGTGAACATATCGTGCATATCATCCCAGCTCCCCTCGCCCCTGATTTCTGTCTTTCTTTATCTGTCATATCCAATTTAACACAGAAAGTGTGATTCACAAAAGGATTACATAGTTGTTGCCCCGGCTCAACCTTTGCAAATGAGCTAAAAGACACCGTCTAATTCACAAAGGGTTATTGAATATGGGGTCTGTGAAGGGTTCACTGCTCTGTGGATTGTACTGCTAAAAAATCAGCATCTCTATGCACCAGTGTTGTTTATTTGTGTTTAAATGAGTCACTGTGAGTTCATTTGGAGCAAAATACGCACCTCTTCATGCAAATATGCCTCACTGCAAAAATCCCTCATTCCCAGACACTGGCGCTGATAAATTATGACTGTTTTTGTTCTTACACTCAAACTTGTCAATGATCAAGAAGACGACAATCTTACCTCTGGATGACCGAGAGGTAGAGCTGGGTGATAAACCGAAAATTAACCGATACCGAAATTTACTACAAAAACCAACATCTTTTTGCCTATATCGGTGTATTTGGTGTCAAATATTTAATAAATAAAAGTTGGTTTTGGATGTGTGTAGGTAGGCTATGGTCTCATGTCCCTTTGAGATGCTGTCCTACATCGGAGATGTGACTCCGCCCCATACAGTCTGTGACAAAGAGGGAAAGACAGGTGAGGAGATGGAGGACGGTTCAAAAGTTGTAGTGGCTGAAGTAGACAAAGTTATTGTTGGAGGGGGTGAGCAGCTTGTGGAGTAGTTATCGACCATTTATCATTATCCAGCCGAACTGCTCAATATATTGTGATATTGATTTGAGGCCATATCGTCCAGCCCTACCTAGAGGTGATATATCTGAACATCTGTCATGAATGAACCTCACAACAAACTAGGAAGGACTTTCATTCCTAATCCAGGTCATCATTTATGTGAGAATATAATTTAGTTCTGTCAGGATAAGAGTGCACAGTGAAGCTCTGTGGAGAGTGGTGATGCTGACAGCTCATGTTAGTCACAATGCAACACCAGAGCAAACTGCAGAGAGTTGCAGAATTTTGTTAACATTTTTAGCTTTAATATCATTGAATGAATGAATAATTTTTTTTTTATTTTCGTGTGTGAATGTGTATGCAAAGAAAAGAAAAGAAAATGTCATTTAGTGCTGTATTCTTTGTAAATGAGTCCTTGAGACGGTGCAAGCAGCAGGGACGAACGGTTTACAATTCTTTGTACAATAAACAACCACAAGCTGTTCTTCATTTACTTTACATGTAATCTTCACTGAGACCCTTTAATGAGGTTGGGAATAACCCGAACATCCTCAAGGATAATGCTGACAGTAAATATATGAATCTTATCGGGTACTCAATCAGCCTGTCACTGCCAGCGAAAAAAGCAGTTTGCTCTAAGGAAATGGTTTCAATTTGTGTTTATTGCTTTGTTTGTTTAGCCATCTGGGAGCAGAGGTTCAATTTTGTTAATGAGCTCTACACTGGGTTTCAGTTACAGCTCCAAACTTTTAGAAAGATCCCCTGAGAGTGATCCGAATCAAACCATCCTGACTCCTTATCTCCCTCTGGCAGAAATGATCCCTTTAGAGGCTTTCAAGCAACTTGTGATGAAACTTGGGACAGCAAACAGTAATGAAAACAAATAAGACTATGGGGTAGAATTTCTTTCAAACTAAACTCATGATTTCAATTTCTTTACTTGCACTGAAGCTGAAATCCTGAGGAAAGGAACACAGCCTAACTACTCTGCTAACCGAACAGAGGAGGCATTTCACTGTGTCTTGTGAGATGTTTGTGCAGTGCCCACAAGTCACATGCAGACACGCTGTTCTGCAAGTCAAAGACAATTAATCTGCACAGAGGCCGCGCAGGCAGGTGGTGACCGATGTTTCTGCTGACCTTGAGGATCTTCTGCTGCAGGCTGTCGATACCCAGCGCTCCCTTGTTGAAATCAAGGCCGACTCCATCGTCTCCGATGCTGTCGACCACGTCCAGGTTGGACTCTGAGCCGCCGCGCCGCATGGGCACCGGGATGCTAAGGACATCGCAACCACTGCGCTCCGCCTATTGAAACACAAATCAAAAGATCATTATGAACAGTTACTCCATAATAAAGAGAGAATATCTACATCGCATTTCTCAGAGTGTGACGTAATGTTGTCAAAACAGAGAACGAACAGAGTGAGCTGTAAGTGATACAACATGGAAAAACAGACATGAAACACTTCCTATGGAGCTGCAAATGAAAAGCCAGACAACACCTGATCCTCTCATTATTATTTGAAGCCTGTGAGAGGTATCACCTTTCACAAACAGGTTCAACTCAGGTTAAATCTGTTGTTGAAAGCAGCACTTTAGAGAGACTCGACTTATATAATGCCATATCCAACAAATTCAGAGAAATAAATCACAACTCTTCTAAAGTACATCCAGCGCTTTGGAAGCAGTACAAACAAAATAAAATTTACATATTTGTCAGACAAAAGGCTCTGGCAGGCTTTCAAACTAAACTGTGATCAGTCAACAACAACAACAAAAAAAAACCTTCAACTAATGTCAGCATGCCAGTGCTAAAACGCTCATGCCTTTCAGGTGAATTGTGTGCTAAGTAGAAATGTGTACTCGTAGTTGACTTGTCAATTACACAGTCACCTTTGCTAGTCGGCTCCAGAGTAGGAACAGATGATAGGTGGTTGAATGGTTTTGTCTACAGCCGTGTTTTTGACATTATTTTGATCTAAAAAACACAGATTGATTTTATTGCAGGAGTTGTTGCGACAATAACCCCCAGTCAGTTCGTTTACCTAAAATATGTTTCAGATCCAGCACTGATCTTGTATGGTAAGATGGATCATAGACAACTTGAGCAAGAGTGTACAGCCTTTGTAGATTTGAAGTGGATCTTCATGGATATTACATGTTTGGATTAAATATTTTACAAGACCTAGATCATGGAAGAGGTTAGAGGGACTTTAAACAGGTTTTAATGTAGATGTCTGTGTTAACTGTGGGTGGGCGATATGGCCTTAAATCAATATCACGATACATTGAGCTGTTCATCTTGATAACGATAAATGGACGATAACTACTCCACAAGCTGCTCACCTCCTCCCACATTAACTTTATCTACTTCATCTGCTACAACTTTTGAACCGTCCTCCATCTCCTCACCTGTATTTCCCTCTTTGTTACAGACTGGATGGGGTGGAGTCACGTCTCTGATGTAGGACAGTGTCTTAAAGGGACATGAGACCATAGCCTACTGACACACATCCAAAACCAACTTTTATAATTTATTTATTTGACACTGAATATATTGACATGGGCAAAATGATGTTGGCAATTGTCGTAAATTTTGTTATCGGTAAATTTTTGGTTTATCACCCAGCCCTACATGTTCGGATTAAATATTTTACCAGACCTGGGTCATGGGAACCCTTTAGGCTGCAGCAGGAAGAGAGTAGAGGGACTTGAAACAGATTTTAATGTAGATGTCTATGGTAACTTCTGTTACTCCCAAACAAAACTGATGATTAACTGTCATTAAAGTTAACAACAATGTTAAAGTCTGACAGTGTTCCAGAGGGGAACTGATGCTTCCCTTTACTAAAATTACAGTTGTAGTTTAATAAAAGATCATGTCAGAATTTATACTTATCTTTGGCTGACTGTCAACAGTCAGGCTCCGAGACAAAATGCAAATATTGCAGATAAAAAACAGACTTTGTGCAGATGTCAGATGCTGCAGGCTTGTTCAGATTTCAGGTAAAAGGTGCCGAAAACCTGCTGAACCACTGTGTACCTCTGATATGAAGTATCATAAGTTATTGCATCTTTTTTATTGTCTGAGTTCTCTGCTTTTACTTGGTCTATGTTTATCAGTCTTTTTTTGTCTCAAAGCACACACATTTTGGCTGGACAAACAGAAAAAAATGAGCAGATTTAAACAAAGAGATTAAAAGAGTAATAAACAAAAAGTTTGAGGGGATTTTCATTTTTGGATTAGAGAGATGGAGCAGATAAATACGCGTCTGATGAGTCTGTGAATCTGTCGAAAACTGCAGGAGGGTCGATTAGATGATCAATGTGGAGCTCAGAGCTGCAGACAATCAGCCCCCAGTGCCTCCTCTACTGAAAATCTACTCAGAGCGTTGACAAAAGCAGACGATTATGCAAGGCAAACTAAAATATTAGTACATGGTAGCTCTGGTTGCCACGGCAGCAAAGCACACATCGACAGGCAAAGCTCTGAAACACAAACACACACACACATATATGAACCCTGAAGGCAGGTTTTTGGCTCTGTTCTCTTACACATGGACAAGCAGAATACATGACTTTTTAATAGTGTCCCGTGGCTTTTGGCTGCATGGCTTGTGGGCAGCATGCAGAGTCAACAATCATTACCCAAATCAGAGAATAATAATCAAACAATATCAAACTGCATGAAAGTTTTCAAGTCATTCATTTAAAGGATTTGCTCTGAATTGAATAATACAGCTTGCTACTCCAGAGTGCAGATGGCTAACACCCTCAGAACATCACACGTCCATTAGTCCGACCAGACGGATAGAGAAGCAGCCAGAACAAACCTAAATTATAAATAACCCTGATATCAACAACATTGACTCAACACACCAATAATATTTGCTTTCTGTTGCTCCACAAGAAGAAGATTGATTTTGGTTTAATCTGCTTTACAAAACAATAAAATCCCAAAGTTAAAGTCTGACTGTGAGAGAGGCTCAAAGCAATGAAGCAGTTTTGAAGCTCTGGAGGCCTGTGATGAGATTTTAACTGCTTACAGAAGAGAGGGACAACCAGCTGGAGACCACTTTCCAAAACCATCAAACCAAAGGATGTATTTGTACTCTCTCTGCAGTGATTTCTTCCTGTGTGGTGGATCCAAATTGTCCCACAGGGTTTTCTGAAGTGACTAGCTTCCGAGAAGTTGTGACAGATATTTGAATTCTGACTAATTTAGCAAACTTGTCTGAGATTATTTCCTACAATGGACTGCCTAAAAATGGAGTCGGCAGACGAAAGAAGTAAAATTAAAAGTTTAAGGTAAGAAAAGCTATCACCACCAACCTCTGGTCCTCTTTACAGGTTAAAGTCCACATCTATGCTGGTTACACATCTGTCGAGTGGAGTGTTGATATGCCAGTTTGCCAAGATACAGCCTCCATACTAGGGCTGGGCGATAAACCGAAAATTTACCAATCCAGAAATTTACGACAATAACCAATGTCATTTGGCCCATGTCAATATATTCTGTCTCAAAAAATGATAAATAAATAAAAGTTGGTTGTGGATGTGTGTAGGTTGGCTATGGTCTCATGCTCTAAGACACTGTCCTACGTCAGAGACGTGACTCAGCCCCATCCAGTCCGTAACAAAGAGGGAAAGACAGGTGAGGAGATGGAGGACGGTTCAAAAGTTGTAGCAGCTGGAGCGGCGGCTGAAGTGGATGAAGTTAATGTAGGAGGGGGTGAGCAGCTTGTGGAGTAGTTATCATCCATTTATCGTTACTGAGGTGAACTGCTCAATATATCGTGATATTGATTTGATCGCCCAGCCCTACTTGACAACTTTATCAAACTCACAAAACAGCATATTTGGAGTTTGCACCAACAGATACCAGATTACTTGTTGATTAATTATCTTAATGATCACAGAAGCTGCTTCAATGGCAGTATCACGATCAGACTAATAACTTTAGGAACCATTGACGCTTTATGTTAATTTTGTTGTTGCTTCCTGGATGGAGAAGATTGATTGCATAGCAGTGGAGCATGTCGGACTATTGAATATGTAAACTCAGTTCATATATGCATCAAAGCTTGCAGAGTGCTGCAGATGTTATGTAAAGTGACTTCCTAAGTCAACAGGATTTTACACTTCTTTCAGAGCCTTCACACATATAAGATTTCTGCTGTGTGAAAATCACATTTGGAGACTCTCAGGAGCTTTTTTCTCTCTCTGAAAGAAAATCTATCACAGCCTGTTTCTGCACTCTGGCACATATGAAATATCTACATCAAGAATAGTGAATATCCGCTTTATATTGAGTACTGGACATGCCCTGTAGTGTTGTTTGTCCATGTTGGTGTGTGCTAAGTGTGTGTGTGTGTGTTTTGGCTGTGTGTCCACCCATCTGTATAATAATCTAAATGGCCTTTAGTGCAGATCGGGGTCACAGGGACGAGGAGTGGGCAGATAACTGCTCTGTGCAGCAGGCACGTGCGTCCTCTGAGACATATGCTGCCTCGAACTGCGCACATGTTAGTAATTTGCCACTCACACCCTCAGACCCACTTTCCACTGGGTGTTTGATACGTGTTCGGACTGCAGAGTGTGCAGCAAGGCCCACCGTATGTTTACACACTTGAACGTCCCACAGCTGGCTGATTTATGACCAGGATGTGTGTTCGAGAGAAAGAGAGAGGCCGCAGAAGAGAGGCGAGGAGAAGGGGATGTTGATTCGTGAAAATAAAAGCCTGATCTGGTGTCCAATTATTGTACGATCCAGTCCACAGCAGGAGATTCGGTGTTGAGGCGGCTGTTCTTTAAATTAGTAACTGCAGTGGGTTGAGAGAGCAATCACACAATAATCAATACAAGCTTTCTGACTGCAACTGAGAACGACAACATCAGTTTTAATTATTTAATGGCCTGTTAATTATTTCCTGATTTACCTTTAACCACCCACAGATTCAGCTGAAAGGGCGCTCGCACTTATGACGGCAGACAGCAGGTAAAGTCTCATGAGAATTAAAATAGAGAGGTTTTTTATACAGGTGATGGTACATTAATGACATTTAGAGTTTTAATGATTTCAGGGAGTCGAGGGAAATCTTAATGAGTGAATTTATTTTAAAACGCAACCAAATTGTTGAACTGACAGATTATTAGGGACGCTGGAAGTCCCTCATCGTTGAGGTTACTAAAAAAGTTATTTTATGAGATGACACTTTCTGCTATGTAAATTCATCTATTAAAAGGCTTACTAACCGGACTATTCGACTTTGTTTTGACTCAGAAAAATAGGCCCTGTCTAGTCGCAGTGTGGTGCAGGAGGTTGGATTAAGTTGCTTTATTGTACAAAGGTGTCAAACTGATCAAACTAATAACCGCTCATTCCTCTAAAGAGCCGGGTGAAGCAGCAGGTCGGCCTGTTGCCATTTACACCGTGTTCCTTTAATATTGAACACAACCAGAGTCGTTCTGAATAAAGAGAGACGTCACACTGACATTAGAGAAAGACTGAATTACCACTTGGCTGATTAACGGCATTTTGAGATAATTGGCATTGTTTTTTCTTAAGAGAACATGTTTTCCTTTCCGAAATGACAGAATCTTTAATCAAAAACAGTCACCGGCCAGAGTTTAATCAAAAATTTTTATCTTTATGGGAAGATGGAATAACATATGACTTTATTTTGTTTTGTTTGTCTTTTATAACCCAAATATTTTCCTTGCACTTTTCTCTGTTTAAGTAATGACAAAAGACTGGACAGAAATATGTTTACCCAATATTTTACCAAACCAATATTTTATGTTACAATTAACTGATAAAATATTTATTCAAGATTGGCAACTTTTTTTGCTTGTTTTCCGGCGTTAATCTTGACGGAAGCGTATTGCATTTACAAAAAAAAAAAGCTCTGTTTTTCAGACTTTTTTTTCTTTTCTGTTTTTCAGAAAAAAAAATTTGTCTGTTTTGTTTTGTTTTTCAGACTAATTGTTTTTCCAATGCCTGGGATCATGATCATTTAAAAACAGATGTTTTCATCCCCCTCTACTCTATTTATTGGAAGCAAACATGGCCCACTTGTTCAGTTTAATCAAGTTTTAATTTCTTTTGGGCTTGAGACACTGGAAGATACCTCCTTTTCAAAGTCAGATAGATGGAATCATCATAGGTTTGTCTATTTTGCACTGGCAACTCAGGATTTGCATACTCTATGTTTAACTAATAACACGCTTTACTCTCATTGACCCTGTAGTCGAAGTTATCTAGGAGCAGAGAAATACGCTGATTTGGAGCAGCCGTGTTGGTTAACGTCAGAGATGGGAATTGTGGAGTCACTAAGTCATCTCCGTGCCATGTATTTGTTCTGCTCTGTCACTGAACCAGCTGCTTCCAATGAGCAGCCAGGAAGGTGAGCGCATTAGTGAAGGCACCTGGTTCAGTAACTGAGCAGAACAAATACATGGCATGGAGATGACTTGGTGACTCCACAATTCCCATCTCTGGTTAACGTTATCTGATTGTATGAGATTCTCGCAGGATTTTTAAGTATTTGTTTAGTCAGGGAAAAAAAAATAGTCCAAGAAACAGAAAGATTAAAAGAAAAATAGTACGAAACACAGAATAAAAATTTGTCAGAAAAATAGAAAGAATGGAAAAAAATATTAGTACAAAGAACAGACGACAAAAAATAGTCAGAATAACAGGAAGAAGAAAAAAAATTGTCTGAAAAACAGCAAAAAAAAAAAAAAAAGTTTCCTTTTTTTATGTAAGTGAATGTAATACCCTTCGGTAAATCTTTATCAAATGCAAAATAAAAAAAAGAAAAATTGATATTAATATTGGCGGACCTTCCCTCTCATATTTGGTATTAGCCATTGAAAAAGGACATCAGTCAACCACTAACTGACATAGTTTTTATGACACGGCTCAACTTGATTAAAATCTTGAGAGACACTCTCAGACACGACCTCACACTTACAATCACGGGAAGGTAGGCTGGAAGACTTACTGGAAACTTCTTCTGAAATGAAGCTGTTTGGTGTGAAAGGACCAAATACAATGACAGCAAATGGACTGTGTACATTAGCACTCCTCTCATCTTTTGACCACTTTAAGTGCTCTTACATTACATGTCACATTAACCCATTCACCACATTGACACACTGATGGCAGAGGCTGCTAGAGGCCATCAGTTTCTGTCTAATTTACCTCCGTCTGCAAGGAGGAGAAACAAGGAAAGAGAGTGGAAACAAGCGTCATTGAATTTGAAAATTCAAAGCAGAGAAGATGAGTCACATGAAGCATTCTCGTCTGTTTTCTTCAGAGCATGATTGGCATCAGCTTTCTTTATTCAAATCTCCTAAAATCAGCTGGAGAGGAAGCTTCTGGTGTTTACAGCAGGACAGAGAGGAAGAGGAAGTACTACTCCAGCTCCCGCTAAGCCGGCTGATCCGAGGACACGCTGATGGTGCTGGGAGTTTGGACCTTGCCGTGGGGAGCTGATGGCCTCACAAAAACACACAGGAAACAGCCGAAGGAAACTTTTTCTCTCATCCTCACAGGTCAGAGTGAGAGAGCGTTTATTCCTGCCTCTGATCCGTCAATTTATTTGGCGCTAACATGAACCAGACGTAAACAAAAGTCACAAACAAGGAGAGGATGAAAAATACTGTCACTCATTCACCACCACACTCCCTTCCCCTTCAGACAGTCAGGGTAACTTTGCCCAAACACAGATGTGAGACTCATTTGTCAGAATCTAATCAGCATCTGTCCTCAAGTGGCGAACAGACTAATTGATCGGCAGCAGCGATCCATCAAGTCAAGGTTGTTCACAGGAAATCTGAAATCTCATGAGGATAACTTTGAAGTGAAGCTCTCTACATGCATGTTATTTATCAGTGTCAACAGAGACACAGGTAGATAAAACGAGACCCTGACCCCTACATATGAACGTGATGATAAGAGCCACGCTATGTTTATATGCTACACGACTCATGTGTGTGTGAGATAATGGAAACAGCTCTGAGCAGACTGGAATAAATCAAAATGATGAAAAATGAGCCTTCTGTTTTAGGAAGCGGTTGACAAGAAAGAGTCCGTTTATACTAACCGAATGAAAACTTATTAAAAACACACAAATGGACTAATTCATCAGTTTGTTCTGTGACTTGGAAAGATGAATTTACATAAATTAAACATTAGGATCTTTGAAGTTGAGTTTAAATTGATATTTGAAAGCCAAAGGTTATCTTTGTTTTTTGCATGATGTTTCATTCAGTATTGGTCTCAGTAGAAACAAACGAGCGCTTCAAATCACTGAACCTAACACATTAAACCGCATTAGCTGTTCTTTAGTCGCCTCAAACCTCGTTTGAAGCAGCTCGACAGATTAGCACAGGCTGATTTAAACGAGTGTGTGTTTGAGTGCTGAGGAGGAAATAATAGGATTTGGACTGGAGATGAGGAGATTTACTGGAGGAGATGTTTAAAGCGGCCTTCTTTGGCCAATCATGGGGAGCGGCCTCATTAAAGCAGGATGACATGCACACGTGGACAGAGGTTAACGACCTGCATTTCCATAATAACGATTTAAAAACAGACTCTCCTTAAAGAGCGCTTTAACCTATGACATGAATATAAAGTAGCCCAGACATCACCCCTCATGCATCATAATAGACTGAGGTAACCTTTGACTCCTGCAGCAGAATTAAGAGTATCTGCAGGAGTATCTGGCACAAAATATAGTTGAAGTTGCACTACCTGTTCCTTAGAGCCAAAAGTGGACATGCAGTACAGCTGGCCAACTTGACAAAAGTTACATCTTCATTTTGAGTAGATTTTATGTAGTACTTATAGACGGTGTAAAAAGATGGGCAACACGACAGCTCCCTTAAAGATGGACCAAAACATGGTGACTGGTCTTCTCCTTCATGTAAACTCAAAAATAGGGCTGGGCGATATGGTCTCAAATCAATATCACGATATACTGAGCAGTTCACCTCAATAACGATAAATGGACGATAACTTCTCCACAAGCTGCTCACCCCCTCCCACATTAACTTCGTCGACTTCAGCCACTACAACTTTTGAACCGTCCTCCATCTCCTCACCTGTCTTTCCCTCTTTGTTACAAACTGGATGGGGTGGAGTCACATCTCTGACGTAGGACAGCATCTTAAAGGGACATGAGACCATAGCCTACCTACACACATCCAAAACCAACTTTTATTTATTCATTTTTTTGACACAGAATATATGGATATGGGCAAAATGACGTCGATTATTGTCGTAAATTTCAGTATCGGCAAATTTTTGGTTTATCGCCCAGCCCTACCCAAACATGACATCAAATTTCCTTGTCATTTGACTGGAGCTCCTCTTTCCCACTAAAGGCAAAAAACAGCCAGAATATATCATGTCATGGTTTTGCGGAGCATGACTAAAGTTAGCAGAGCTAGCAACACCAGCTTTCAGCCAACCTTGTAGGTTAATGTCCACATGCCTATGCGGGTCACGTATTGCTCTGATCAAGGGTGCAGAAGCCAGTTAATCGAGTCACAGCCTACATAAAACTATAACACTATTTAACTGCAGGCAGTATAGTATCATCGCATTATGGCAGTAGATATTCACCAGAGCTGCAGCCTTGGTTAGTGAAGGGTGGCGGTGTTACAGCTAAAGCAGGACACACACGACCAAGTAATTGTGTCTATTTTGGACCCGATCAACCCCATCCTACCACTGTCAGCAAAGACCTGAGTGCTGTATGGCTCTAAAGATTATCTCACCAGATTATCCCTTTGTGTGAAGAGTGTAAATGGTGATTTTTCTTCCCTCTGATCAGAGCCTCCCTAAATAGAAATGGTAAATATTAAACATAATATCAGAAATTCTTGTGTGTAAGAGGGATCCAGGGAGATATCCAATGTCTCATAGAACAACTTGATAGCCAATCAAGAGGCAAGTAAGCCAACAGAAGAAGGAAGCACAACAAAGGTAGCCATGGCAGCAATAGTAAATGCAAAGCATAAACGGAGACCAAATATAGAAACCACTCTGATACATGATGACTAATCCGAATGTTTACGCTGCATACGCTGTAAGAACAACACATTTAATCTCATATCATTTGTCATCTGACATTTTTAAAATCAGTTAAGATGTTCATAATATTTTTGTTGCACATTTTTGAGGGATACAGTTATTTTACATCAACATTTCACAGTCTGACTTTATCATCATCACTTGAATGTTTTATGTAGTGGTCCATCCAAAATCGTAGAGATATTTCAGGTTCATAACTAACTGACAGACAAACATGCCGCTGAACTGGCTTTGCTGGAAATGGATGATGGGTTTCACTGTCTAGTTTTAAAACATCTCTGCTCATCTGATATTATCTCCTTCTTACCTAACAGCACAGGACATACGCAGGCTCTCTGCATAAATATGGACACTCAGAAAGTGAAGTTTTTAAAAGCAGAATTCTGCAAACTCCCATTGGTCTGCCAGGGCCACTCTGTTCCGACTGATTTGAGAATAACACAGCTGAGTATTCCCGGTAATTTATGGCTGTGCTTTTCCTCAGAGTGCCAGAGGAAAGCTCGTACACAAAGACTAATGCATCATGCTGCTACTGAACGGTGTGCAGGTTACAAAAACCACTGCACCTGCAACTGAATTCACATCTATTCAACCTGCGAGGCAGAAATGAGCTAAACAGCAGCGGAGCGTTTTGTGCTGTCTGATGAGTCAAGGCTTTCTGGGAAAATTATCAGATACATTTGGAAACACATTGTTGTTTGAATAATAAATGAAACAGTCCCACACTTGGTCTCTAACAGCGCTATCTATCATTCAGATTACCTTCAGCACACTGTGGCTGATAAAAAACGCTGCATAAATCTCAGGTTAGCTCCAGAGTGTTTCTTTTAACTTTTACGTAAATGCTGCTGCTGTGACTTAAAGGTTTATTTCTTACAGCTCCTCGGGTTATTTTAATAATTAGGCCAAGAAAGTTTCTCCAGTAAAGGTATTAGAGGATAATCACATACATAAAATCTAATTGTTAAATTATCACAAGAGTACTTTCATGAATATCTGATTTTTTTTACTGTAAAGAATTCAAGACAACAGCTGCCCTAACAGCTTTTAGTGATTGAGTTCCTCCTAGCTGCATCGAAACTTATACTTAATTCAAGTCCTGCACGGAGATGAAAATAGTTTCCAGTTCACCTATAACATCATAAAAATACAGTTTAAGGTGAAATGAGACAGTAATTGGACTAGAGCGTCTCCTGCCTGGAAGGTAGATGAGCTGTGACTCTGTGACCTCAGAGAGGAGCCTCCTGTGGGGATGAGGAGCCAGCAGACAGGCAGACCTTCCCCCAGGGGATCCAGAGGTAGAGCGGAGAGACAACCGAGGGAATAAATGGAAAGCAACAACAGTCGCAGAGCCGACGGGATATGAGGGGTAGACTAGAATATAAAAACAAAAGAGCTCAGGCGATATTCAGCGCAGAAGAAAAAAACAAAAAACAGGGACATTATAATGAAAATCCTTAAAAAGAGGTAAAGACAAGGATTGTTTTTCTGCCTCAGGGTTTTAAACTCTGTAGATAAACTTGAGTTTCAGGACTCTTACATTGATGGTAAAAATGATTTAGAGGAATCACTATTTCTACCACCAAGTCATGATGACAGAATCTTAGAAGAATTAGTTAATAAGACTTTAATTTCCTTATTTTACTTTGATTCAGAACTTTGTCCCACTAGGAGGTATTCCTCTTCAAAGCTCCTGTGAGACCCTCTATGCTGGCATTGATTTTGGTGCCCAAGTCATACCCAGTATTTCTTTGTTGATCATTTCTAACTCAGGCATGAGCTCCGCAGATCTCACTCTTGTTCATTTTAATGGTAAAATCTATCACTCACTATTACAATATTTATCACACAGTATTTTGTATAAGAAAGTAAAAAATGGAGGATTCCCTTTTGTGGTTTTACATACTGTCTATCATGTTAAGTATGGTGTTGTTAGCTTTGACAGATTTATTAAAAGGCGTTACTTTTAAATTCAGTCTTTTTTGAATGCAAACTTTCATTGTGTTAGTTTAAGTGCTGTTTTTATGCAAATGTGTAGCTCTTTGTAGTGCTGTAGCTACCTGTACTATGGTTGAACATGTATCCAGCATGCTTTCTACATTCAAGTGGTCAGTATTCTCTTCAATGCCACTTTCTGGGTTTAACACAGAAACACAACAAAATACCTTATATGCATTTTATACAAACAAAAATGGCATTAAAAATGCATCTAATTCACTAAACCTTAGAGCAAGTCCTTTATTTTTACTTTTGTTTGAAGGTTTTTGTCCAACTTAGAATTTAAAACTAAACGACAGTGTACTTTAATATCACAAAAGACTTAAAAAGGAGGAGTTATATGAAAGCAAGAAAACATCTGGGAATTTTGGGCCCTTTTTTTATAACTAGTGATAATTATCCTCTCATTAAAGCCACCGTTTATCGACTATTATTGACTTTATAGGCAATGAATGAAGTTTTATTACTCTGGATTACTCTAACAAATGTGAACGACAATGCAGGGCCCTGACTGTAAAATGCACAATGTCTGATTCTCTCTAAATCTGATCAGCATATTCTTTTACTACCTGTATGATAAAGTACATTTATAGATTTTCACATCTGTATTTGGGTTTCTAATCGATGATTTTTCCCTGATTTTGTTTCACTATCTAACCCGGAAATCCTCATTTTATTGTTCTTTTCGCTCATTATTTGTTTCATTTTTTATCCTTATTTAATTTGGTAAGAAGTGCTGCATAACCACAATTATCATCTCATCTTTGTCAGAGCACGCTGGCTGTCAGACTTACAAAACGTTAGCTCCAAAGCCTCCATATATGGTTCTGTCTGGGCTTTGGGTCTCCTCACATTCCTTCTTTCGGTTCTGCACGCGTAACACACCTGAAACAACCCCACACCTGAGCTGAAGCCAAACCCAAGGTGTGGCTGCGTGGAAGTAAACAGCGTGTGTCTGATTACAGTGTTGCTGCACAGACTGAAAACTGACTTCAAGTCTTAACAGGCAGCTCTCTGCACACGCCTACACAATAGGCTGAGCTCGCGGCAGGCTTAACAGGACACGTCCGTGTTATCCAGAGGCTGAGAGAGAGACAAATTCAACACTTATGTCAGAGCTCCAGTCTGCACAGAGCTGTTTTCGATGGGCTACGATTATTTATGGATCACTTCCGCATTGTGTAGAGTCGCCTCGTTATTCACAGAGATTGTAAATCCAATCTAGTCACAGTGCTTTCTAAAAATCATGGCTGCTTAAAATATCATGTTTAATCCTGCTGCCCGAGCCACTTCATTCCACTCAATCACAATTTAATCATTGTCATGTTGTCATATTGTTTCAACTAATCTGCTCCTGTTTTCTAAGTCTATCCACTTAATCACAGAGGCGATGAAAATCAGAGAGATGAGCGTGATTAGAACAGGAAATCTATGAGGAGGATCTGAAGCCTACTTCAGCAGCTGGAGCTGATTTTTGAGCGCGTGTGAATCAGCATGTTGAGGATGTGTTACATGGTGACCAGGACAGATTGATGCCATAACCATGGACTTAAATATTGTCTTATGTTGAACATTTAGATAACAAAAATGAAAGTACAGTGGCATAACCAGTTTGTTTTTTAAATCCTGCTCCAAATTATAAAACATATTCTGAAGCTGATTCATGCGGGAGTTTTGATGCAACATGTTTTATGTAAGGCTTATAAAACAAGACCTTCATCCAGAATTAAATATCTTTTTTTATCATCTTTTTGATATTTTCAAATTAATTAAAATTCAAGACCTAAGAAAGACAAACTCAACATCTGCTCAAGCACTTCTTCAGGCTGAATCTGGTATAGAAGCTTAAAACTTTGAACTTTCCTCAAAGTTCAAGGTTTTATTCTGGATTATTCATGTCTGATAAAATTTAGCACTTTAAACACAATCTTAACTAAGCAAAGATTGAATATTTTCCATTCAAGAGCCAGTAAACATTCAAGTAGTGTGATTTTTTAAACACGTGAGACTCTGTCTTTGCTTCTACCATCTTTGCAGCTCACAGCGTGTAGGGCCGTGCAATAAATCGATTAAACTGCATTTGTGGTTTTGAAAGAGTCTCAAAAATAAACACCTCCTCCTGTCATGCCTAAAACCGGCTCCCCCACCCCTGTTCACTTCCTGCAGGGACAAGCACACACAGTAACAACATGGCAGCTACTGTAGGTGAAAGGATTATTTCCATAATCTTGATGGTCATTTTGAGACTGGTTTTCCTTGGTTGTGTCATACCTCAGACAAAACCACAGTGTTAGCCACATCTTTGTGATTTGTAAGTTTTTTTAAGAAGAAGGTGATTAAAATGGTAAATAAAGTTTATGTAAAATGAATAATTAAATAATTAAATTAATAAAGTTTGTTTCTCTTTTTTGTCCATATTGCCCAGCCCTAACAAGGAGAGACTATCCTTCATTATGCATGATGAATGCAATGCACCTCATAAAAAAAATAAAAAACTGAGAACATACATGGAAAATAATAAAAGTTGTTTTCTATCTACAGAATGCAAATCTTTCAACTTGGTATTGGCAGCTTGGAAATGTGGTGAATTTGCTCCTTGTGGGGAATTCTCTGTTTGTTCAGCCTGTGGTAAGCATCAGTGTGCTGGGTCTGGGCATGCAAAACAGCATGTACAGAAGGTGGGCTCTTAGATAATTTACTTGCAGATCCTGCACAAATTTTGATAAACCTGTTCCTTTATCAGACAAACACTTTTTACCTGTATTTACTTTTGTGGGTGAAGACCGATGTGTGGCTAGGACATTCTCACCTTTTCCCATAGCTGCTGCCAGCCTGGTCATTTTCATATATTTTACTCCTCTGAGACAGAAAACTGCATATTTTGGTTCTAGGAGGAAAACCTTATCTGAGGTGGTGGTTACATAATACATTAGTTGCAGCCCTGAAAGAGTTAATGCTTCTTGCTTGTCAGTTCTGCATATCCACAACATAGCAACCAACAACTTAATCCCCAGGTGTGTCACTTTGTGTAATCTGAATAAAACCCTGACAATCGAGGGTGTGACTCTTGACCCACAAGGGGACTAGAGATTAAAAGATGAATTTACAGAGGAGGATTTATACTGGATTTCAGAACAGAAACATTTGGGTTAGTACACTCAAAGTCAATGAAAATTTCATTCACTTGGTGCCACTCAGTTTCTCTGATTTGAATAGTATGTGTGCTGGGAGACACGCACTGAAAATTCCCAGCACTGCTCTGTAGATCCTCAGACGGAGCCGTCCATACCGTATGACAGTGTCAAACTGTTGCTCTGACACGACAGAGGAAAACCCTCCTGAGCCTCATTAAAGGGGCACAGATGGAGAGATGAGACAGAAGGGCATGAAAGTCAGACTGAGTCAGACTGACAGAGATATCCTGCCCTCACACTCTCATCACTTATTCCTCTTCGTGTGCACTGAAAATTCAGAGCTGTGATCAGAGAGATTCTCCCAGGAGGGAAGAGGAGAGGCGACTACTGCTGCTTTAGATTTTCTAACGCATAAAAAAACTACTAACAAGATCATTCAAAATGTGACCGGTCAAAATGTTCCTGAATAGGCTGTATGTGAAGAAAAAACAGCTTTCCTGTGAGGGTTAAATACTCTGCATTATAAGTCATTAAAGTACAGACACTCGAACAGCAAGATAAATTCGACTGGTACATTCACTTTAACAGATTGAGCAGCTTTTTCAGCAGTAAGCACACTTCTCATTATAACTTACAATACTACAGCCTTGACCTGATATGTCAGCCGTTACCAAGTTTCAACAATCAATCTTGCAGAGTAAGAACCTCATGGTCACAGCAGGCTTTTAGTTCAGCATGAGAATTGTGTGATCTCTGTTCTTTTATATCTTTTATGGTCCTTTTATCGCTTCCATTTCTTTTATGCTTTTGTGTTTTTACTTCTTTTCTTTTTTTTTTCATTTTAAATGTTTTTTTACCAGCTTTTATTTATTTCCTCTTGATGTTTTTTTTTATATTATTTCTGCAGTGTTTGTTCTTTTCATTTTATTGTGCAGCACTTTGGTAAACTTGAATTTTCCTTTAAAATGTGCTATATAAATAAAGTGGATTGCATTGGATTGGAGGTGAAGGACCAGGAAAGCGCTGAAACAAACAGAGCACACTAATATCTCTTACCTGACTCATGCAACTTGATCAAGTATATATTGACATATTTTGGTTATACTTTGAGGATTGATACATGTAGGCGGCAGGTAACAGCAAAGTAAGCAAGATTTATCATCCATGGATAATGTTTGATTGTGCACAGTTTTAAGGCGATCAGTTCTACAGTTATTGCGAGAGATTTCCATCAAGCTAGAAACAGACCTCCTGACCAACCATCACAATCCATGAGGCTATAAGGGATAGGCGATATGGGCTAAAAAATAAAACATGATAAGATATGCCATTCTGGCAATCATGATAAAAGTCCAGATCAAAAATATTATAATTTCAATCTATATTTTTGACTCTTTGTCTTGAGAACACCAGCTGGAGTAGTCAAATAAGATACTTAACCACGAGTTTTAGTGGTAGGTTACGGAGAAAACTAATGACACCAAACAAGTCTCAAATGTGAAAACATTTAACATTTGTTGAAAACTCTTATTGCACAGAGTGAACAACAGCAGATCCCTGTCCGATGGCAGGCATACCTGACTGCGCTCATCTAGCCCCAATCTTGAAGGAAATCCCTCATGTGGAGCCTTATTTTGTAACGAGCTGCTCAGAAACATCTTCATTACTTTCAGCCATGTTTATTTGTTTGTTATTCTGCTCTGTGTGGGCTATGGCTGCAAGTTCGTCGCTTGCGCTTACATCATCAACTTGCATTTATCGTGTCATAAGATGGCAAATATTTATCATGGAGGATTTTTATGACGATATATCGTGAACAATAATTTATCGCCCATCGCTAATGTAGCGAAATGTGGCATGAAGTAAATTAACATAACTGATACCTACTCCAACCAGTGATTTTAAGCATTAAAAAAACTATTGAAAAAAATAATCAATCTTGTCGCTGACAGTCATCAATTTCACTTTGTTTCCTAAGAAAAGACAAACTCCTCACAGGAGCTCTGGAGAATACAAAATGTACCGATAAGACAAAGTGCGGGATCATCCTCATTCATGCCACAAAGAGAGGGGATGGAGTACAGATGCAGTGAGTCATAATTGAAGGTATATCTGCTTAGAGTCATTACAGATATGTTAACTGTTATTGCATTAGTCAGGGTAACAGTGTACTGCCTTTATCCATATTTCGTTTGCTTTACTGTACGTTCGTTTTTCACCAACCCAAGCCACATGCTGCTCAAACTTCATATCCTTCCAGTGTAAACAGGATATTACTGTGATGTTTGTCTCCTCTCTGCAGCACTCCTCTGATGCTGAGCGAAAGAAAAGAGTCAAGAGCCTTTCAAAGGACAGCATTAGATCATACAGCGCTGATCTGAAACTATCTGAGCGGAGCAGCACCCATGATAGGATTGCAGACCAGACTGGATGACGCACAACATTCAGTACAGCCTGCAAATCTGTTCAGGTCTTATCAGTTGGCTGTAATTAAACTAATGTCTCCCAATGAATGATGCTAATGATAACTGATGATAACAGGCTATATTTAGAGAGTTACATTAAAGGTTATTTCCTTTTTGATACGGTACATTTTCTACAATTAAGGGGCTCATTTGAGAGCTGGAGACAACTGCTGAGGTGGAAGAGGAGGTAAACTTTCTAGGGAGATTAGTTTTCTGCAAAAAGTAGGTGAAAAAGTAAGAAGAAAACAACAACAACAGAGAGGAAATAGTTCGCTATGCTGCCAAAGAGGAACTGGGTACAACAATGAATCAATGGAACACACTCGCGCAAAAAAGCGAGTAGATATCGAGTCAGAAATCAATGAACTGTTGGCAATCCAATTATTTTCAAAGGAGCTCAACATCAGCTAATGACTTAATGCTGCGACACCTACACACACAGACACTGACACACACAAACCAGCTGTAAAAGTGAACACTCAGAGTGAAACACAGCTACAGCTCATTTACACAACCGGAGCCACACAGATGCTCATATTTGACCTGCTTTTCACACCCACACACAATTTTTGACTCCATAAAAAAAAAAAGGTTGTAATCCCCCCCTCTCCTCTTGTAATCTGAGATTTTAATCTCTGCTTTCAAGACCAAGATTACCCAGCAGCCTTTGCTCCGATTCAAGCAGATGCCTCAAAAAGCCCTCGGTAGGATAGTCAGCAGGGCGGGAGAGGAAGATACAGATGTGTGAGGTTGTAATCTTGAGACGGAGACAGAAATAGTAAAAAGGGGATTAAGAAGGAGAGAAGAGGAAGTGATGAAGATGTGGAATGACATAAGAAGAAAAAAAGAGAGGAGGAGAAAGAGGGGAAATCCTGTGTGCTGCAACAAGTGGAGGTCAGTGTTTGAATTCCACAGGTTAACCTGCAGGATCAGATTAGAGTTATAAAACAAAGGAATGAGGGTCAGAGGTCACTTTTTCGGCCTTTAAACAGTCATTTTAAAATCCTGTCTCTTCAGCTGCAGTAACCCGATAATACAGGAGACTGAATGAACAGATAATTTTGTACATTTAAGACCCATCTGGCATGATTTTTTTTATAGATTCAGTGTCAACAACTGACTAAAAGTTCCAAAAAGCACATCCATGATATGTAAATATTAATAATACACTGATCTTATCAAAAGAAATTTCAATAAATACAAATAGGACTCCCTAGAAACGTCTATAAAGACAGTTTAACTCATATAATACATCCAGTGCTGTCATTATTATCAGCATTTTATTGGTAGTGACAAATAGGGCTGGGCGATATGGCCTCAAATCAATATCACGATATAGTTCACCTCAATAACGATAAATGGATGATAACTACTCCACAAGCTGCTCACCTCCTCCCACATTAACTTTGTCTACTTCAGCCGCTACAACTTCTGAACCATCCTCCATCTCCTCACCTGTCTATCCCTCTTTGTTACAGACTGGATGCGGTGGAGTCATGTCTCCGAAAACCAACTTTTCTTTCTTTTTTTTTCATGATACAAAATATATCGACATGGGCAAAATGGCATTGGTTATTGTGTTAAATTTCGGTATCAGTAAATTTTCGGTTTATCGCCCAGTCCTAGTGACAAATATGAAAATTCCTGCTGAGCTTTAACATGGTGACTGTAGGGAAGAAGCCGACAGTAAAACAGGTATCTATGATGCTTGTAAAGCACAGGGGATGAGAGGAGGTGCAAAAACAAATCTCCATTAACACGACCATGTTAACAACACATCTGAAGAGGGACCACCAAGAGGTTTTGAAAAAGGAAGAGTGAGAAAGTGTCAGTGCAAGCAAAAACCTCTCAGCAGCTTCCACTGCAATGGATTGTGGGAGAGCAGGAAACATCATTATGTGGAAAAAAACAAAAGGTTGTCTTGTTATGCAAACTAACTGACTGGAGGCTTTTCTTTTAGATATTTTAAAGAGTCAACATACTATCTAAATGACATTTAAAATGCCAACCCCTCTGGAGTTTGATTTGCATATTTGCTCATTTGCATTAATCTACAGTAAATGTAAAAATGATGGGAAAATGATTGTGCTGCAGGTTTGAGAAACATTATTAGTCAGAGATGCACTAGATAGAAACGTCTGTGGCTCTGCAGAACAACGAATCATCCTGAGTGCATGCTGAATCAAGCAAATTGAGGTATTGGTACATTTAGTACGATAAGACACTCATGCACACACTCTGTACACTCGTCTGCTCTGTATTTCAATTCCAAATATATCAGAGGAAACAGTCAGGCTGCGTTCAACACCTCTACAGAGAGACACTCCATTCTTGGATGTATGATTCAGAGCATAGCTCCGCTCCGCTCTGCACTGCGAGTACACACACACGCACACACACACCAACGCACTGACAAGATTTGACTTCACTGGCTCTGGCAAGAGTACAAGTTACAGCTGACATGATAGTAACTTTGAAACCTATCCATGCAGTCTGACTGACCTGCTTTCTTCTGTCAACACACCGACACATGCTTACGCTCCCTGGGGATTACATAACAGAGACTGGCATGTGTGTGTTACTTTATTTACCTTTGAGCCGAAACTATTGCGTAATTGTTTGACAAAGTTATTCAGCCGCTAAGCTGATAATTTCAAGTGATCATTAAGTCCCTTTTGATCCAGTAACGGCAAAAGTTCTTCACAGCTGGAGTGAATAGGAGCTGGTTTTCACAGTCTGCCATAATAAGATAAGATAGTAAATAATAGTAGATTTTGACAGGTTTTAGGGTGTGATGCATTCTGAAAATAAATGTTACATTATTAGTAAAATCATTAACAAAAAGGTCTTCACTGGAGCCTTACAGGGAACCACAACAAATGATTCATTTTTGATTCATCACTGATGATGTAAGGCTGCGAAAATCTTATTTATTTCAATATTGATGAATCACGTTGTAGATTGAACATCTAATATTGTTCAGAGAAATACAAGAAAAACATAAAAGCTTGCTGAAGACAAACTCCCACTTTCCAGTGGTATCCATCAAAGCTCCTGTCAGGGACTTTTTGTTTGTGTCCATTTTACACCTTCATGCACAGAACATCCTGCTTTCTTTTGACAGTACGATGTATCACTCACTGTGGATATTGGCTGTGGGAAATGAAAAAAGGTTGAAATAGTACCGTCTGACACCTACCCCCTAACTATGATTTAGGGAATTATTAAAGACACTGACCATCTTGTTGGTGGTTTAATTTGCCTCTTCAACTCATGAAGAAGTTTCTCAATTAAGGATCTTTCAGCTTTTATCAATGTTGGCGCCCCCTGTCGACAGAACAGTCTCCGCTTATTATGTCCTCTGCACGCCTAAATAGTGTCTCCAGACAAAAAGTCTCCTTCTGCTGATTTTTGACGGTGAGTTGTTTAATTCATTGCGACTATTTTATGTAGAAATTCTGAAACCTACCCCTTCCCCAGTTTAAAAGGCATTAATTAATTTCCGATCTTGTTGCTGATACTTTTGTTTGCTTTTTTATGCTCTTAAATCCCATCATTGTGAATTTCAAGCTATTTCATTGATATGTGAAAAAAAACTTTTGACATGAGCTTTAAAAATCCAAAAGTGGGAGCCAAAAAATGATTTGGCATTTTGGACTAAAATATCGATGTAGAAAATTGCTGATAAGATGTAGAGACAAAACTCTTTGCAAAAGTAATCCATCTCTGGAGCTTGCAAAAACAACACAGCAGGTAATGTCGTTCACTCTTACTCATGATGAGTTGTAGATTGGAAAACTGTGGCTACAGCTACTGCAGAAAAAACCTGACATGCAAAGACAAAGGCATATTTTCCAAGAGCCACTACAAGAGCTCAAAAGCAGCAATTATCACACCTCTGCTGCTATTTAAGCGAACGTCACAGTAACAGCGTGGCACTGCAAATTACAAAGTCAACTGAGCGGTTGACAATAGTTTGCAGAGCCAGGAAAGTGTATTTACACTGATTTTCTTTTTCTGCAGACACACAGAACGGAGAGCTAACACTGGAGGGTGTTCCCTCAATTTGACAGGGAGTGATGGCAGAGACTGTATCTCCAGTTATTAATAAAGCGGGAGCGATAAATAGTTTATAGACCACAAGATGTCTATTCAATTAATCAAGCATATTAGTTTCAGCTTCAAGTATGACAGCACTGCACAGAGAGCCTCTTCATCTGCACATAAGCTTCATCTACACTACATCTTTACATTAAATGTGTGTATCTATTACATAATGTTCCAATGACTGTGCAGAAGCTTTACAGCCGAGTTTCAGCTCTTTGAAAATAATACGCCAAAGGGGGTCGGACCGAATGTAGGCAGCTAGCTGAATACATCTGCTCCACATAGTATAATAATTGGCAAAGATTCAGCTTTATATGATATGACTGGGTTGGGTTGGGGGGGGGGGGGGCTGCCGTGTATGTATGTGTGTGTGTGTGTAGGATCATTTTAATGGGCAGAGTGTTTGTGTGTTGGTTAATCCACACTGTGTTACTCACACACCCGGCATCACCGCTGATGTGTGTCTATTCACTGTCAGTTTAGCCTACTCAATCCCTAATCCAAAGCAGGGAGAGAAAGAGCGAGCGCCGAGCTAAACCTGCGTACCTGCATGTGTGAAACGTCTCCATCATTCAGACGTCACAGTCTGCGCCTCCTTTCACACTCCGCTTTCCTCCTCTCGCTCGCTCGCAACGCAACGTTTTCACGAGTATCAGCAGCCGTTTATTTCGGGATACGACACAGATTCCAACGGTTGCCCAGACAACGGACGCGAGTGAGCGGACAGGGGCTCACACCTCGCCGTTACAGCCAATGAGGCGAGGCTAGGGTGAGGGCCATCAATCAACTCCCATTCAGCGACATTCACTGCTCCCATTGTGCCCTCTCCCTCAATGGCCAAACAAAGGGCACGGTTTAGCCCATCACTGAGATTTGTGGTGCTGATGGGTCCCTCTGTGTGTGTGTGTGGGTGTTTGTGAGTGTCCTGGTTATAAACCGGGTTTACAACTTGTACTTGTTCACTGCATCCAAGAGAAGAGCAGAAGAACAACGAGCTCTGTCATGATCTTCGACTTTTTCCCTCTATTTTTAATCCATTTGTCTTTTATCCAACACTTTATTACCTTTTAGTCTTGTGTACCAAAATACCAGTTCCTATCCCACCAAAGTCTGCTCTGACTCAAAGTTTGCAATACTGTCATCACCATTTGAAACGTGCATATAGTGTTTTATACACACATTATGACTTGAGTCCTCATATGACACAAATGTACTTCCTCCAACACTGATGCAGCCACAGCGGTGGGTGAAATTGGCAGCACACTGCAGCAATTTGTGACCCACAACAACTTAACAACTGAATCCTGGTCAGAGCAAAGCTGCAACCAGCACACTCGTCAAAGAGCAACGCCTCCTACTCGCGGTAAGTGCAAATGTCAGAGTTTATAATGAAAGGACATCAGGGCGCAGCAAGACCTGGGATTTCAAGCACTGAATGCATCAAGCTGCTGCTGCTTTGTTCCTAAGTACAAATGGAAAACAAGCTACTCTCCTACATTTCACAACCATGACTAACATAGAGGAAAATGTCTTCTCAAAGCGAAGTGATAAAGTCAAGTCTGTGTATGCAGATAAGAAGGAGATGGGTTCTGGTACTTTCTGTTGCCCCTCATATTTCTATGCAGTTTTCACAGAGCTAATGAATCTCCCAGAATCTCGAATAGTTGTTTTTTATTAAAAAACTCCCATCTAAGGCTGTTGCAGTACACAGGTACTTAAAGTAACCATCTTTATTAAATTATAAAATATTTATATTATGTGGGAAAAATCATCTCTCTAAAAGATGATTCAGCACTTTTAAAAACTGAAACTCAACTACGAATCAATTAAACATTCATACTTTCTAACCCTTCTTATAACTGCTTTCATTTGGTCCCGCAACTCACAATCTACCCCAGTCTACACTTCAAAATAAAAGCATAGTTTCACAATGTAGGAAATACAACAACCACTTATGACTTTAAGACACTATCACTTTATGAGTCAATGTTTTCTCTAAAGAAGTTTCAGTTACGCCACCAGTGATGTGGATAAATCATAAATACCGGTATGAGTGAGTGTTATGCAGAGAATGTGAATGTACAATGTACAGAATGTAAAATGTGAACATGCACGCCATGCTGCTGCTGCCTCACAGAAATACTGGCATGAAGTGTGAGACAGGCGCTCACTTATGCAGGAGTGTTGGCGCTGTCAGCAGCACCTGACACTGGTGCTGGTCGACGCCGCTGCCACCCTCACTGGAGTGTTTACTTTGGGTGTCGACATCTGCAGCACGCCGGGTGAAGTGTTGTGAGTCACTGTTGTCTCTTATTCTCTATAGAGGGCTTGACCCCAGAAAATGTGGACTTTTAGACCCAAATAATCAAAGTATGGTTGTATTTTTCTCCAGTGTACATAGGGAGGCACTGCAATTACGCGCTGTGAAGTTTTGTGATATTTTCCAGCCTTATGTCTGTGTGTGATTGCTTGAGAATGGGGGTTGACTAATTGTCAAATCAGTAATAGTGACAGTCCACTCTTATTTTTGCTTGAAATGTTCACACTTGTTTAATTTTGATGTGATTTGTATTTCCTGTTCCTTATTTATCTTGATATTTACTATCTGTCTTTATCTGCTACAATAAAAGCTTTGTCTCCTGAGCTCTAATTAAAGCTTATCTCATCTTTCGGTCTCTTGATCATGTGAGGAAATGGATTATTCAAATACTGGATCGTTTCTCATATCCCTAAAATAAGCTGTTTATCAGCCAGATCAAATCAGAGATCCAAAGAGCTGAGAAGAGATTATCAAAAAAAAGAGTAGTGCCGCAAGTAAGAGTTATGAATTAGTGTTACCAGCTCCGCTTTCATTCATAAACATTGCAAGTTTTTCTCAAAATCTGAATATAGTTTGCACAACATTCGAAAGGAATCAGAGCTTAGGTTTACTTTGTCTCACATGACAACAAAATCAGTTCTACTCAAACAAAGGGCAAAAAAAAGCGATAAACTTTCAGCTGGTTTCGCTGGAAGAGAAAGGGAAATGGATACCGGCTGCTCGAAGCCTGTCAATTAACTAATCAAACTGTTGTAAGCCAAACAACAGCAAATTGATTTTGAAAAAGACAATGCTTCGAGTACAGTCGAACCCTCATCATGTGCTTCAGTTCATCGATACTGCAGCGGATTCCCGTCAACCGAAGAACAAAACAAGCAGAGATAGAAACCTGCTCTTTTTTTGTGCTTGTAAGATAAAGACCTCTTACATAACTAATTTCAGACTCTGTAAAAGAATAGTATGAAGTGTTGTCCTGGACTGAGTGAACCTCTGCTCCTGCTGGGATTCAGGAGACTAAATATAAAAGTGACGAGCTGATCCTGTTCCTGTCTTTGTTTTGTGTTTTGTTGTGTCAGGCAACAGTTTGAAAGCTGCAGCTGAGTTTGTTTTCACTGACAGATCCCTCAATTATTTTACCGTCTTAAGCTGCTGCAACTTTCCAGAGCCAAAGATGACCTCTGTGTGTGTCTTACAGTGTTTGTCAGACAATCCAAACCACAAAAAAATGTTGATTTATGTGGGGATTATAGAAGCAGTTAAGACCTTCAAAGTCTTGGTGTGCATCATGGGTAATTAAATGAATGATATCTCGGCAAAACATCTATCTTTATAGAGGAATTTCTCCATACAAGTGCATCAAACTGTTTGTTTTAAAATAGATATTAACTTGAGGGACAAACCTGCTAAACAAGAGTCAATCAGCATTCAAATTTCCTGACTACCACAAATGCATTACAGGTGTTTAACATTTTAAAAAGTTGATTTCCTCTCCTCTTAAAACTGAAGTTAGGTCAAGCATACTCTGTAAACTGAAGATTCTGACCTGAAATATTAGTTGTATGACTGATTTTGAAGTCGAGCCACACTGTTGGGTAAGATCATGGTCAGATCAGCTGCTCAAACCGGTCAGATGAATTTCTGACATGTTAGAAATCTTGGTTAACAATCTCTTACAAAATCACTCATTACTCAAATGGAATTCAGTAACAATTCAGTGATGGGAACAACTAAAATATACATGGATATACACCAGAAAGTCACAGCATAATAACCACCTGTAACCCTCTTGTAATCAAATACAGCAGCTCTATTAAACGCTACTTCGACCACTCTGTTCCATTTTCATCTTTTGTGACTACTGTACAACATGTACTAAATATTTATGATCAAAGTCATATCCCCTGACCTCAACTTGAGTGTGGGTTTTTTTCAAAAGACACATTATTGACATATGCCAAAGCTCAGTCCTGATTAAACATAGACAGAGCAAGCACATACGTCATGAGCCCCAAATGTGCATTATAAACAGTTTACTTTCTGCAATGTGTTTGTTCACTTTCCACTATGTACTGTAAGTCTGAACTCGAGCAAAGCCTTTGTGTTTCTTTCTGTCTGCTGCTGAACTTCGACCAACCTTAAACACAAGAACTGGCACTACTCCAGGGAATACGAAGGACCAAAAAGCATTGAAGTCTAGGCTGGAAGTCTTTTAACAATGGCTGCTGGCTACAAAGGAATTGTTGAGGAGTTGGCACCCTCAGGGGTACATATCTCAACGTCAGATGTTGATGATGAATGCTGCTGGGTTCTGAGATGGAATGAACAAAATTAGATTGAATTCATAGACTTCTTTTGACTTCAAGAGCCTTTTATTACCATCATGTTTCTTTCCGTCTGTCTGCGTTTTTAAAATTCCCTGAATCATCATTTGTTTTAGCTTAAAATTGATCATTTTACAGACATGGACTTACCATTTCTGGCCTCAACTTCCACACAAACAGGATAACCAAATCCAGACACCCTAATTTTATCAGAATATCTACAAGATGAGTCAAACTGAACTTTTTTTGTCAGTGCACAGAATATATTTGCGCCTCTCAGACCCAATAACTAAAACAGAACTGCGGTTTAAAATACTTAAAGAGGAAGTGCTGAATAAGGGTGCAGGGTTTGCTCGCTAAAAGCTGGCAAATGTGGAGGTGATAATAACTCACAATGTAGCACAACAAATGAAACAAAAGTGAGGGAAAGATGAGTGGTCAACAGAGTAGTCATCAGCAGACAATGTGTGAAAAAAACTAAACTGAAAGTAGATGATTGAACACGGCAGCTAAAAACAAAACCAGACATTACTTCCATGTATAGAGTGAAAAAAGGATCTAACGCCTGGTGATGAACGTCTTCTTTACATCAAGTATTTCTCAGTCATAACAAACACTAACCCAGCTTCACTGCCTGCAGATGTATGATATTTCAGTGAAAACAATCCACCCTGCCAAGACAGAGGAATTAGACCTCGAGAAAACAATCCTCTTTTTATTGGAGGACAAGAAGACAGAGAAAACCTTAAAAAGACTCACTGCTGCCCGGGGGAATACTGCCAGGATCTCAGAGAAGGAAACACACCCCCATCAGGCTTCCTCGAGATCAAAAACACACACACGCAGCCTGGAAAGTGATCGAATGATAGCAAGAGCAAAGGCCTCTTGCTGCATTAATTAGACACCGAACACACTTGCTTCGGGTTAATGTAAACACACTTGAGAGCTAACTGACCTTCAAGATCCATCCACAGCGGTATTTCGCAAAACTGAGCTGACCGCAGTTCTCCAGCCTACCTGAGTGAATCCGTTTTCTCCCTCACATATCCTTTTCATTTGCAGAAGAGCCAAATCTATGTGCTTCAGGAGAAAAGAAAAAAAAACAACTGCAGAGAAATGCTGCGGAAATGTTTACAAGTGTACTGTGAATTACAGCAGGACACACTTTTTCCGTTGCTCTTTTAACCTCCAACCATGAAGAGAATCCTGTTCAGGAAAAATCAAGGTATTGCAGCTGACCCATAGAACCACTTTCTGTGATGGCATAAGCATACAGCACTGTTTTGTTATAGAGACTGCCTTTAGAAGTCAAATCACAACAACAACCACTCTCTTTATTTACCTTGATTAGACTACTGTCTTTCTACACCTTACAAGCACCAAGCAAAAAATGATTCAGGGACCAAAGTATGTCTGTAGGTGGCGGCCCTTTTGTGCTCAATACACCTGGACTACCCCTTAGCTGGCATACTACATCACATACCAAGACAATCAACAAAAACGATAGCAAAGAGCTAACTGGTTGTACTTAGACTAATGAAAGCACCATCAACTTTACAGCTCTGTATGTTTTGTACAGTTGATTGAACACGACAACTCTGTCATTTTACGTCCTTTTTCCTCTGGTTTTGTTTGCTATCTAGCTCCCTAGCAGCACATTTATGCGTTTCAACTTCCATGTTAAAGCTGGAGTGCAAACTGTAGAGAAAGTGGCGAACGCCTGGGCCAGTTTCAGTCTGATGGTGGCATTTAAATGAGAGATCCTGAACCACGTTCTCAAGGTATGTCACTATGAGGAATTTGATTTCCTGCTACTTCCCTAAAACAGCTCTTTCCTTTAGGTTATCATCTGAGCTCAGATCATGATGCAACGAAGTTTGGGAGAGTGAGAGAGTAGCAAATTTACTTATTGACCTTTTCCATATTTTGATAAAATCTAATATGTTGATGTTGGTTTTTTTTATCTAGGTGGACACACTGACATTCTTTGGTCTCGTTCAAAGATACTTCAGCCTTTTAACTGCAACTGACCTTCCAACTGAGACACCAATCCTTCCGCTGAGCCACGGCTACCCATCCTTTACTGAGTCAGTTGAAAAAAAAAGAGGATTTTTTTAGTAGCATGCTCTTATATCTTCCAGCTTCAGCAAATAAAGCCTCTTTTATGACACTTGATGGTCCAGCCACTGTCTGAAAAATACGCTGGAGGAGAGTGACTAACGCTGCATCCTTCAACCACAACTATTGCTGAGGGGCCCTCAGGCCAGGCTCTTCATGCTGCACCATCAGCAGTAAACTATATGTTTGTACTGGGCAGCTAGCTCTCAGGTGTGTTTATATGAAGCCCAACTGGAGAAGATGCTCAGTCAACACCGCAATAAGTATCCCCTGAGTGTTGTCGAATAAAGCTTTAACAAGCAAGGACGAGTGGCCTGCCTGAGGTCCCTGAACACCTCATGAAAGTGTCACAAGATGAAAAATACCTCCTTCTGTTATCTAACATACCTGGGTTTGCTGATGCCCTACAGACAGCAGAGCAATGTAACTCACAGCTGGGTATGTGGGTGTCAACTGGCAGAAAATGCTGTTGCTCACATAACTTTGAAAAATTGTGTCAATCTTTTGACAATTCTATTTAAATTGAGTCGAGCTGATGGTGACAACTGTGATCTCTGAGTAATTTTCTTCTTTTACATCGAGAGAACACAAAAATCCAGCACACCTCTCACTTGAAAAGCTGTGAAATAACGATAAGTGAAGAGGTACGTTCTGTACAGGGCTGCACACATGAGCAGCTCTCAGTGAGTTCCCCCGTAAGTGGGTCAGAGAAGAATCTGTTTTTCTGTCATGACACGTCATGTTATTCAACCAGGAAAGCACATATTGTATGTCCATTTAGCCTCCTATCCTCCTTCCTAATAGGTGCCCTGAAATGCAACAGGAACTTGAACACAACTTGTAAAAACACAGACCCTCTCTTTATATTCATGTCCATTCATATGACAGAATATGACAGCAGGCACTGGATGAACCTGCTCAACTACTGGCTTCGCCTGTGGGTGCACATACTGCTTTGCAAACAGTCTACGTGATGCATAGATGAAGAGACGTCGGGGCGATAATGGAGTTGACTGAGCACTCTGTCTAAATGAAAAAGGACAGCATGAGAAGTTCAATGTCTGGCCAGGCAAAGATTTGAAGGGAGCTCAATTCATCTCAACCAAACTCCATTAAAAGATGTGCCACTTTGATGTCTACAGCGGTCCTGAAAGGTCAACTGTACAAACATTTTATGACCACAAAAAACTATTCACAAAATAGAGAGATATGAATCGTTGAACACAAAAATATCTCCTAAAACACAACTCAATTCATTGATGTGATTAACTTTTTTAAAAATGCAAATTACTCCCATGAAAAGCAAGAACATTTTTAAGATGCAGAAAATTTTATGTAAGCAAAAAACACTTGACAGATGCAAATGCATTTTTGATGCACAACTCCAAATATTTGCCAAAAATATTTCACAAAATATGCAGATATTCTTGGGTTTTTTTTTCATTCTGTGCATCTTTTTTGAGTTTTGTGACGTAATAAGGGTTTGGGAAATTATCTATAATGTTACACTACATTTTTTGTTCGTGGAATTTTGTGTATGATAGATTTTTTTGGCATTGTACTGAACATTTTTGCAGGTTAATGCCCTTTTCGCACCTGAATTGTTTATGTATTTGGTGTTTGGTGAATTGTTTCTTGCACATCATGTAATGTCTGTGCAGGGCCACCATACTGTTGAGTCCATGCACAGAAGTGAAACAGTGCAACATGACATTAAAGCGTTTTATCCTAACTCTCCTAACCACTCACCACAGTGCATTTAGGCGCAGAGCACTACAGTGAGGTTAAGAAGATAGTCTGAGATCAGTGTTAAGAATAACTGAAAAAAATCCGAGATAATGTACAAAGTGGAGGGTCTAATCTGAGCCGAAATCGGATGAGGATCCACAAGATTTAAGAGGACTGTCAAAAAATGTAAAGCAGTACTCGATTGTCACAGTTTGAGACCAGAAAATGAAAGAATAATGATTTCTAAATGAAGTTTGGTGCGTTGGTCTTTTCAAAGAAGCATATAAAACATGTCTTGACTGGTCGGCAGAGCGGTTGGACAGATGTTTGCTCATTATGGTGCTTTAAGTTTAACAAAAGGAGGGTTTTCACATGTCTATCATTACAGAAACTCGACGTTGAGTCCGTTTGAAATGAAAGAAAACAACTTGCCAGATTTCTTGGTGTGTTAGTCATTGAACAACTCTGTAATTTATCGACATGGCCAAAAATTACACAACGTGAACGCAACATAATGTGTGAAATGACACAGAAATACAACACTAACAGACTGTCCCATGGGAAAAAAAAGATTCAGGTAAGCAGGCGAACGTTGGCTCATTTGTTTAAAGTAGGATTGTATATTTACCATATTGTTACTCCCACTGGTGTGTCCCTACTTGAGTGAAACTTTTCTCCACAGCAGCTCCAGAAGCTCCGGGCATAATCTCAGGACTCACACTGGATCCCCCGTTTCGTTGTCTCTAAACTGAAAGTTGACCGTTGGCATAATCGGTGAAACAGATGCCATCACGGCTCCCTCACCCGTTGCCTCACCACTGCTGGAAACTGACCGACGACGGTGTGACTCGCTCGTCCAGCCAGTCAGCCCGCCGCGGTAATCCCTCTAAACCCCGCTAGCCAGGCAAGCACAATGTGTGATTAAGCCCCGCCCACCGCGTTCCGTTAAAGGAGGGGCTGCGTAGGATATCAAATACACCCACATGAATTAATTCATAAGCAAAGACAGTCCGCCGAGCTAAAACAGCTGGTTAATCCATGAGAACGAGTTTTATACGGTCTGAGTTTGTAAATGTATTGAGCTCTGTCTAATCTATTCCTTCATGGGAAAAATACTGATTTCAAGCTTTGATTCAATAAAATCACAGGAGTGTGATGAGCAAAAAAGGCTTAAAGAAGAAACGTCCCAAATTACCAGGGGCGTGACCAGGCTTTTTAGACTGGGGTGGCTAAAACTCATTACTCATTAGGAACTTCAATTACCTATCAAGGCATCCCTGCTTACATTTGGATGATATGATCTTATGATCTAATTATCCTAATGATTTTAAAAGCAAACTGAAAACTGAATTCTATATCATTAACTTTGTTTAAGTGTTTTTGCATTTATCTCTTCTAGTTTTAATGACAGGATTGTCTTTTATTGAGCTATTTTGGTGCTCTTATTTTAGTTTCTTTTACTGCTGTTTTTTATTTCATTTTCTTTATTATTTCTTAAATTTCATTCTATGTTTCTTTGTTTTTAGATTTTAACATAAACCTCCAGTGTTTCCTTATCTTGAGTTTTAAAATGCGTTTGCACACATTCCTGTTTCCACAAAATCAAGCCCTTTTTTAAGTTCATGCATTTTAATACTGTTTCTATTGCATTTAGATCGTGGGGTGGGAATGCGGGTTTTGGTTGGGGAAGATTTGGGTATTCTTTGTTTCTTCTATTCCTTTTCCTGTGTAAAGCACTTTGTGTAACATGGTTGAAAAGTGCTATATAAATAAAGACTGATTGATTGATTGATGATTATAAAATCCAGGAGATTTTTGTGTTGCACACCGGCAGTTTTGGGGTTACCTTGTTCCAAAGGGTTACCTAATTATGAGAGTATTTGTAATTAGATTGCTCATCCATAGAGTATAAGTGAAGCTGCACACTTTGGATGGTCTACCTTGAAAAACGGGAGTGTTGGCAGGTTTGAGTTAAGGAGGAAACCTGGGGAAAAAAATCTTCAGAGTACAGTCTACTGTACTGTACGCTTACTAAAACACGTAGTTGTACATCTAATTAGATATCTGATCCAGGCTGACATGACACCAACCACATCTCAAGTGAAAGGACAGCTGAATTACCCCACAAAGGTCTAGGGAATGACTCATGAATGATTTAAATGTGCAGCAGCTCTCCTCTGACCGTTCACTGATAAAGAAACCAATTAGCAGGGTTAGTGGCCGTGTCATGTGATCAGGCCTGCTGATAGTTTAATGTCTGAGCTTGCATTAAGTATTCATTATTCCAGTAAATGTCCACTTTTTCACCCTCTATCTTAGAGAACATACACTTACTGCAGGTTTAATCTCTGCCCTATACTCTCCTGTCATTCCTCTCTGGTCTCCTGAACACATCGACCTGAAGGCCACTTTATGAGGACAGGAGTGAGTCAGCCACCTGTTAATCATTGTGATAAGCGTGCATGTTGACAGGTTTGGATGCTCTGCAGTCTGGTGATTCAGCCTGCAGGGCACGAGTGCTGTTATTGAAATTTGAGCTCAAACCACGCTGATCCAATCATATCATTTTTCATGTGTGTGGATTTATAAAGGTCCTTGCACAGCTCTGGGATTGACCCAAAATAAATCATTCTGCTGCCATCAATCCAAATCACCTAATAAACTTCCAGTCCATTTCCCCCTGGGTATTGATTTATGATATCCATGCTGGTATGTGTAAAAGAGAGGGAGCAGGCGCAGAGTTAAACGTGACATTTAATTAGTTTCAGATTGGTGCTGGCTTTGTATGTTAGCATTGATTTTGAGCGGTGAGGGCACTGGCTGGGGGCTTGCCAGAGACAACTTTAGCCTTATGTAAATGCCATTAAAAGCAGATGCGTAATGGCTTTTGCAGCCCTGCATGACATGTGTGAAGCTGTGAGAGCAACAGCAGAGATTTTCTTATTTTTAGATTTTCTCTTCCTGCGTGCTTTAATTGGTTGTAATAAAATAAAAATAAAAATTCCATCAGAGTTTAGCCTTCACTCTGTCAAACAAGCATGCCATTGTAGTTCCTCATCTAAATGTCACCACATTTGACTTTTAATAAGCGCAATAGAGCTCAAGATCCAGTTAGATGACAGGGAGGTGCAAAGATTCTGATCCGAAGGGGATGAATGTCAGAATTCTTCATTTTAAAAGGACATAAAATCTATGCGTGCGTCAAGGATTGAAGGAATTGCGTGCCTACATATCGTACTATTCCCTCTGTTAATCACAAGATGCTATTGTTCCCCTTCCCTACCAGCAATGTTTGTGTTCTTTATGGGCTTCCTGCAGTACTTCCTGTCTCCATCTCAGCCAAAACACCAGTTGACCTCCCCAGACTGGACTTCAGGGACACTGATACCGTAGTTCCTGGATGCACAATGAACTACTTACGCCAATCATTGCTAGCTGCTTGGTACTTCCTGGTACAGCCATTACACTTCACCTCTCGCCTTGCCAGCTATAGTATTGTGTTTTACATTCATATAGATATCACAAATCAACAATTGGGTTCTCTATTTCTGATGTCCATCCATGATGTCCGTCTTTGAAGGAAGGAGACTTTGGGGACCAAACATTTGAAGGAGTCAGCCTTTTAAGAACACTGCGTTTGATGGGCCCAGCATTTAAAGGACACAGCCTTGGAAAGATCTAGTATTTGAAGAATCCAGAATGTGAAGGATCAAGCTGTTGAGGGATGTAATAATTAGATAGAGCATTTAGAGGATCTAGAATTTGAAGGGTCTACCATCTGAAGGATCTGGCATTTGAAGGATCCAGCCCTTAAGGGATCTAGCTTTGAACGACGTAGCCGTAGAAGGACCTAGGCTAAGAAGGACCCAACCTTTGAAGGACCCAGCCTTCTAGGCCTGAGTAGACTGATCAAGCCAAACTGAATCTTGGCATACTTTCTTTTAGATCACCAGTTTTGCCTGCCCATACTTTGGCATCATGTTTCGTAGATGACCAACAGAAGTCAGATTTTTCTGTGGAGATTCTGGATTTTTTCAATCCAGAAAATATCAAAATATTCCAACTGGGACTTGAACATCCAGAGTTAGGGATTCTGATTTTTCTCATTGAGTTTTGGAATACTTAATGAGGGTTCCAGAATGTTTCTGTTCAGGGTGGTACAGGAATTTCAGGATGATTCCTACAAAGTGGAGATAACTTGTGTTGGAAAGTTCCACATCGCTCCAAATGCAGGAGGGGACTTTGAATGTCAAAGTCCCAGTAACAAAATGTTCCCACATGGTTTTTGGAAAATTAGATGGGTAAATTAACAGTCTGTAGGGGTTCCGGAATGTTCCAGTTGAAGGTGGTTTAGAATGCTCTGGAGGGATTCTAGAACAAGTAAAAGGAACTGTTTTTTTGAGTAATTAGAATATCCCTGTGAGACTTTAGAATGTTGTGGGGGGGAAATTGGAGAAATTCTGAAGAGGTTCTGGAATGTTTATTCAGGGGTGGCTCAGGCCCGGGTGAGATTCCACAGGGTTAAAGTAACTTTTGATGGAATGTTCTTCTGAAATGTGTGAAGATGTCGAGTTTTTCCTAGGCTGTCTTGGTCTTGATGGAGTTTCTTAAACTCATTTATATATGTGACAGAGAGAGGCAATAATGAATATGTCACACTATCACTGGGAGCTGTAGAAAAAACACATTTCCGTTTTGACACTTTTTCTTTCAAACAGATGTATCAAGTGCTGATTCTTGAGAATGTAATACCGAACACTCTCGTTCCACTATGCTGAATTTAATAGTGCGCCGCCTTTTCTTACACCCTGTCATGGTGACTGAGTGTATTATGTTGCTTATAAATGTCACTCGATGCCGTACAACCACCTTCAGTGTTATTGTTCATTACTTCCACTCCAGTGAAACTAATGTAAATGCTAATATGAGTTCCCTCACTTCAATGACTTAAATCTATATGTGTGAGATTAGAAATGACAGATGGGAAGAGATAGTGAGGCCAGAAATTGAGAGCTAATTTACCAGTAGCTGTTTTAATCCAGCCGGGTCAGAGCTGCTCATCTGAGTCAGAAAGGAAGAGAAACTCTAGATCAGACTGAGTGTGCAGATGAGGGGAGGCGCATCTCTTTCTCTTCCTCATTCTCAGAAAAATAACACTGCAGCTTAGACCCACTGTATTTAATAAAGCCTGTTGAATCAGTTGAAAGGATATGGAGGAGGTCATGTGTAATTAATCCTGTGATCATTTTTATTCATTACACACTCAATGAATCAGTAATGCTATTAAATGTCATATAAGATCCAAAGAAAAGGTCATTATGAGGGTAGAATTACATTTAAATCTGTAATTTTTCACAGTTATGACTCCAGTCTAATGTTGTTATGATAGCACTGTCTCAGAGATGCTCAAATGTGTTTATAATTTTCCATTCAGTCAGGAAAATGCCAAGCCAACATCCAGATCAGTACAGAGGCAAAAAAAAAAAAAAAGTCTGTGACCCATTGCTGTGGGCATCTGTTGGGTATGAAGTCATCTGTCATCCTCAGTGCCATGTAGGGCTAAGACAGAATCAGCGTCAGCTCAGCCAGAGTCGATTGGACAGGGACTCGCTTGCACATACTCATGCACATCCACTGGGGCTCTGTAATTCGGCTGTGAAGTTATGGTTTTATTTTGTGATTACATAACCACCACAGAAGCCCCACCGAAGAAATAAATCCCCACTTTCATAATTGTGTGCTCCCACAGTTTTTTATTAAAACTTGCAACCTCATGCCCACTTTTTTATTACGTCGCTACTTTAGTGCCAGCAATTACATTTTCTTGCATCCCCGTCGTAGATGATAATGTCCCTGCCTCTCTTTTTCACCTCATTGCTTTTATATCTCCAGCAATACTCCCTTACTTTTTTCACTTACTCTCTCACCTCCACAGACCAGTATTTTATATTCAATGAACACTGCAGCCTTTATTCAATCGCACAAAACTCATGATCCATGTCGCTCACTGTTCCACCCTGGAAAAAAAAGTAATCCCCCTGGATCATGCTGCCAAAAAAAGATGGATTTGCCACTAAGGGCAGTTTGAACTACATGGATGTTTTCCTCACTTTGTGCTATAGATGCTGATAAGCCCCATTAGTCTCAGCAGTGGACGAGTAATGATGCATGCTCACAATCAAACATGTTGTTACAGAGGGGATGTAGTAGGGCACAAGGGAGGCTACTGCTGCTGCTACTGTGGCTCCTGTTTAGCAACGGGGACAGTGACTAATCAGGGTAAGCGTCCACATATATCACCAGAGATGAGCAATAAGTACAGTGGACAAGGTCTGACACGCTTTTAAGGAGCACACTGCAGCAGTGGGGTCAGCCATGATGCCAAAGTCTGTATGAAACTGATTGATGGTGAAGTAACCGAGAAGGAGTTTTAATGGATTTCCTTATAGTGAAAATATTCAGTTTCAAATCTACCATACAAAATTACACTTAAAAAACTGTACTAAATTGTGGGAATTGTGTAAACTGTGTGCACATCAGTCTAACACTACCTCTTCAGTTGATACGGTTTACTTGTTGGAAAAATAGGGGCTGTGTTGACTGAGGCCATTTTTTTTCCACTGGCAGTGCCGTTTTTCCATTTTAACCAAACGCAGCTCAGCATTTTCAGCGCTGAACGCTCTCAGAATGAAAAACACTCTCAGCATCATCACACTTTTCTCGCTATGCTCGCAGCGCTCTCAGTTGAAAGTGATTCAACATTTGAAACACGGCTGCATTCATCATCATTGTTTCTCGGCCGCGACCAATCAGAATTAGGAAGAGGTGGGACTTCTGATATTGCCTATGTTGACAACAATGGCAGGTCTAGAGCTGATATATCTGCTGAGATGTGATTTCTTTACATTATCCTTGGGTTTTCTTTGTAAAAAGCCAATGAATGAAAGCTAACATGAGGCATGTAGTTGACTGTAAGAATTGCCTGAACCAAATAGCAAAATGGGCGAGCAGGCTGATTGGAGAGGCCAAGCTCTACCCACCATCCCTGTATATTAACAGAGGATGGCTGGCTCCATTTTAAATGATAGCTCCCACCCTCTCAATGCTGAGTTTCAAAAATAGTTTTATTCCATCAGCCATCAGGCACATTATCATGGAGAAGAAACCCTGAGAGCTGTTGGTTTTGATTTGGTTTTGTTCGGTCTTATTTCATTCATTTTAATCTCTTACCCCCGAGCACTGTTGTCACTTTAGATGTATGTACTGTGCTGTTTGTTCGTCTACTGTCATACTGAGGGTACAAATAAAGTAACCCTTGACCTTTGACCTTTGACAGAGCATTGTGAAACAGAGCTAACGGTCGATGCTCTGCAGAGCAGAAGATGCTGATGAGAAGTGCTGTGAAATACAGGTTGTGGGTGCTGCTGTTGCAAAAAAAAACACCATAATGGACACAGTCCTCTGCACTTGTACAAAAAATCTCACTCTTTACTGGCTACAGCGGATATCTTTACGTCTTTATTTTGTCACCACACAGTCACTGATGTCTGTATTTGGTGTTGGGCCTAACATTTGAAATTTTAGAAATGTGTTATTTCATGATTTGTAACCAAAAAGCAAACATCAGGAATATCAGATCCATGACTTTTGTACTCCTTACTGGCCTTCCAATGTTAGCAATGTTCATGTAAATCTTCAATAGAATGAAAAATATGGTAGAAATAGTTTGTATTTTTTACTTCAGTCTTACATAGAGTATGTTTATATCTGATACGTCACTCAGTCAGTATTTTTATAACACAGTTAAGTTCGATTGTATGAGTAGCATCTGGCTTCAAGGCTACTTTAAATCACTGTCCCTTTCTTGGTTATTACTTTCTCTCCTCTCTTTGCTGTCTCCTCCTCCTCAAAAGCATCTCCTTTTCAGACAGATAAACAAGAGACACTCCCCTCCCGCTCTGTCGCTCCCTCCTCCTTCTGCTCCTCAGCTCTTTTCAGCCTTTATAAAAGAATCTCTTCAGGGACTTTAAGGTTCCCTGCTTTCCAGCATTTTCTTTTGTCTGAGCTTCGCAGGAGAATTAAATCAATGGGGCACTTGAATGGAGAAGCTGGGAATAAAACAGAAAAAGCAGGGCTGGCCGTTTTAAAAAGACTCTGGCGGTAAAATTTGAGCTGAGCTCAGTTGAAGCTCTGCTGCAGTTAGATGCAGGACTGTCAGAGATAATCACACGGTCAATATTTCACACACCCTCATGCATGTTAATTACATACAGTGCTGTTAGTGTATATGACACTGCAAGAAAACAATTGAGCGAGCATGTACTCGAAGAGTGGGGCAGATGGTCTCCTGAATGGGCTTTGGGGACAGGGATTTAGAGGCCTTCATATCCTCTGAAAAACAACTAGAACTTTTATAAATACTCTTCATACTTATTATAAATTATATTCAGCTCCTGCAGTGCTCCTGAAGCCTTCTCCGCTGTTGCCATCATACAATGTCATGTCTCACTGTTTGAAGTAACAATTAATGAAATATGAATTCTGAAGTAGTACCAAATTATACCCAACAATAAAGAACTGAACAGTACATTTCCATTCTCTTGGTTTTGTTTATTTTCCTCTTTAAAGGAAATTCACCAATCAGTGATGTTACTATGTGAGCAAATAATGAGTCCTCCTTGTGAAATTCTTGTGTAACTTATTTCCAAACAAGCCGTTCAGAGCTGTCTCTAGTCTCATTCTGGGAAAACTCCATCATACCGACATTCGTTTACCTCACAATCTGAAACTTTTCATACAACATGTCTACTCACTGTGCTTGATGCAAAAACGCATATTGACACCTCTTTGGCAAAAAAACAAAGCAGTACAGCTGCTTACTGCTGAAATCTAGGTAGACTCTTACCTAAATAAAGTAGAATAAGACCTCAAGTTAGAAATGTTTCAGGAACATCATCACTATCTCTTTGGGCCTTCATAATCTTGAGGTAAAAATCTGATATTGTGACAGTCCTGTGCTTCACAAACATCCAATATCCTCCCAATTTGCTGGCTTGTTTGCTTTGTAAGATTTCTGGTTTCTCTCTCTCTCTGTCTCTGCTCTGTTATTCCCGTCCCTGGCCTGCATCACTGCTCAAAATCTCAGCCCCACCATCTCCCCAGCATCCACCCCCAGGCTCATACTCGGAGTTAAAGATGTTATCTTATCACTCCTCGGTTTCTGCAATGTAAAAATAAAACTCTGACAAGTGATGAGGTCAGAGCCTGTAGACGCAAAAACACTTCAAATGATCCCCAGGTGCAGAAACTTCTCAAACTATTACAGCCTGATTTGTCCGAGTGAAACAGAAAAAGTCCATGTCGTTAAAATCAAAAGTGTATGTCCTCATTTTTAACATACTGTGTGTATATCATCCTGGTTTACAGCTCCACCTTTGGTCTCAGACGAATAGGATTCGCTATTGATTTTTGAGGGTAGCTGCTACACAGAGATGTGAATCACGCTGATGCTCAACATTTCAGCACATCTCTTGCCTTAGGTTGAATTTGCTTACAAAAAAACTTGCACTTTTGGTCTTATCTCAAATCTTTCATCCTTCTATTGACTGGAAAACTTTGTAGAACCAGCAAGATCATGATCACTGAGCCTGGCGTTGTTTCCACATGCAACAGAAGCAGTTTAGTGCGAGTTAAAGTAAGCATATTTGGGCATAGAAGGTTCATGCATGCAGAAATGTTGAGCTTGGACATGTACTCTACTTGTAGGGTGCAAAAATCTATTTCACTGAACATTTTTCCATGCTTGTTGCCTGTTTATTTTGAGTGTTGGTCAGTTTTTCAGCCCACTCTGCAGTTTCAAACCCTGCAGATACACATTAAATGAGAACTGACCTGACCATCAGAATGTGTGAATGTATTCAGAAAGGACAGCGCAGCCTCTTTGTGTAAACACCGGCACCAGGCGCTGTTTGAAATAAATATCTAAGGGGTCACACTTTCAAAGTGTCCGGGGGAGGATGGGAGGGGCAGCAGCCACGCTTTCATGTTCTATCCTGCTACACACCCACGACACTGCCTGCCTTGCACCGCGAGCTTGTGACATTTTCGCCCCTTTGTCGTCCTCCGAGCGCTTTGAGATTGTCTGCATTATTCTGTCCTGCTGAATAATAATGACAGAGATATGAGATATGCAGAAAGACAGAGAAGAATTAATGGTGTTCCATTGAAAACAGGAGGTCAGAGAGATGAAAGATGGCAACTTCATGGCCCGTCACACGATCACCACCATTAATCTGTCAATATATCACAGAGTTTAAAGGCAGATGGGTCAAACTCTCACGCAGACAGTCCATTCAGCATCTACAAACCTGCAGCCCTTGGTTTGGCTTTGCATTGTGGTGGGAATCAAAGGAGATTCATTTAAAAAAGATGTAAATGTGCTTATAAGTGAACTTATGTGAACTTAAGAGTGATTAGTAAGTGGATTCTGGACAAAACTAGGCTGGCAGTTACGTCTGTTTCCACCCCCATCACTTAGATAAGCTCGAAAGCTAATGCTAGTAGCTTCTAGCTCAACACACAAATTGATACCAGAGCAAGGAAGTTAGCTTCTTTTTAACCACATCTACTTGTTTAATTGTAATAAAGGATCAACAGAGATGTCAAGATTTTATAACAGTCTTCCAACACCGTGTTCCTAAGACAAAATGATGTTAATGCATGATGCTGGCTCTGTTAGTGGTAACCAGCAAACCAATTCAAACTTGTTTACCAGCAGACTCTGTGATGTTGTGTTGAGCTCAATTTTGACATTACTTTATCATTTCCTTGAAGTAATAATCACCATATTAATCATTTTGCACTGCGGACGCGGTAGTTCTTTTGCCTTAGAGTCTCGGTCTGATTGCATTTCCATGAGGAAATGATCTAAATGTTCTTCCTTGAGCTGCGTCACCCCGCTGTAGTCCGTAATGGATTGGTCCGAGGTCTCACTACAAACAAGCGGCTGCTGGAAGAGAGTAGGTGAGTTGTGTTTAGTCTCTTTGCCAAAGAAATTAGGCAAAGTTAAAAAGATGTTTGGTGGCTAGGACCCTATATATACAGTTGGTGAAGTTAGGTGCTGTTCTGAGCATTTTTTATGGTTATAGAGTGGCGTTTTGGTTGAGGTTTGTTTATGGCTCCTCAGATTGCTGTGTATTGCTATCGTGCGGCCGTTACTAAAGTTGGTATAACTAGAGAAACGAGCGGGCGGCAACATTCATCTCTCGAGGGGGTGTCTAACTTGGTGTTACGGTGTGTTTGACCATAAATTAATTTAACGCTGTAATATCCCCTTAATGTCTAATAGTTAAAGCTTTTTTAAAATCTGTACCATGAGTTAGAGTTTGTCATGAGTTTGTGAACAACCTTCCTTAACAATTCAGCTAATATCTCAGAAAGAGCCCTAAAATGACTACAAGGTTTTATCAACACCTCTCTAAAACAGCTTGCAATAAAACTAAACATTACTGCCTTCATAAAGAAGGGATTTATGCTGTGTAACAGCTCGAAACCTCATATACCAGCATCCAGATTTTTCATAAAGCCAATAAAGAGTGAAAATCAGGAGCAGTAACAGTTCAGCTTTTCTGCTGATTCACTGATTAAACAGATGATGGTATAAGAAGAGGACTAAACCTGTATTTACAGTGCAAAGCATGCTGCCTCTCACAGAGCTAGAGGCTACAACTGACACAGACAAGGTTATATGTTAATGGAAGTGAACACACACACACAAACACGGACACAGAAACACACTTACACACAGCTGTTTTGAACTTTGATTCAACCAGACAAGTTAATTATGAATGAATCCTTTAATATGTGGTGTAATTTTACTGTAGCTAGAAAGAACATGTGCTAATTATGTTCTATACTGTCTCGTTCAGACTTTAATTATAAAACACACACATATACACACGCATATACACACACACAGCAGCTGCCATAAATGTCATTGATTATTGCTCAACCCTGGTTTTGTCATCATTAATGTTTCAGTCTGCACAGAAACAGGTGGACACATTGTCAATAATAAGCTGTTACATGAGCCCTTGAATCACTCAACTAAATATCCTCACGATGGGAGTCTGGTAGATAATATATCGACAAATGAGGAATTAATGGATATTGCTGGATATCTAAAATGTAATCCTTGACTGGGTTTGTTACAGAAAATGTGAATTTATTCAAAACGCCTGAAAGTTTCTAGAAATTATCTAGGTGGGCTTTACTTTACTTTTTCTCTGGTAAAATCTGGGAGGTTCTGGTTGGAGGGGGTGATGGATTTCAATTGTTTTAAGCAAACTAGTCATGTACTCATGAGTAGTATCTGTTCCTTACCTGACGCCTGTTCCCAGAGGCCTTAGGCTCTCTGTGAATTCCATTTTGTACATCAAACCATGATCTTATATGCTGTCATGTGGGAATAAAACTTTTTTATTGAGAAGAAACCTAGCTTTGATTTCAAGAACTTTACAAGAGATTTTCTTCTCATTTTACTGGCAGACTTGATTTACTATTTTCCAAAAATTCAGTTCTTATTTCTGAGAGAAATCCTTTGAGCTTAGTTTGACTTTTTTCCCTCAAGTTGTTTCTTATCTTCTTAATTGTCTGAGTCCAAAATTAAATTTCTGTCCAAAGCAACAGAACCAGTTTGAAAACTGAAGAGGGTCCTCACAAGAGCAGAGCCACAAAGATATGGATGTTAGTGCGTTACTGTCTGTCACATCTAAAGCCAGATGACCAGCAGTGTAGAAAGAGAGCAAGTGGCTGCAAGCATCATCCTTTGTTGCCATGGAGACAAATTGCTCAGTGCATCCATGACAAACCTGATGAGAAATGGATGGTGACCATAGGATGGCAGCTCTTACAGTACATGTGTGGGTACATTTGTGTGTGTGTGTGTGTGTGTGTGTGTGTGTGTGTGTGTGTAGACGTATCTTGAACAGATCTACTTAGTCGCTGTCAGTGAAGGTCATTATCATCAGGGAAATTATGAATCCTACATGCAGGAACACACACACACACACACACACACACACACACACACACACACACACACACACACACACACACACACACACACACACACACACACACACACACACACGGTCTAATCAATGTAGCAGGGCTTAGAGGAGGCCGGAAGTTGATGAGGTTTTGATTCATGTTGTGTACATCTGCTGTTTGTCTCCTATAGGGTGAAGTGACAGAGGTGCTGTGTTAACCACAAACACTATGATCTACACTGAGACGAACTGTTAATTGATCCAGGAAAGCAGTTTAGAAACCACACATGAAGGCTCCTGTTCAATACAAGGACAAGGATGCAGTTGCAAAGTTTGTAGCACTGGAAAACTACGGCATGGAGTCTATGCAGAAGTATAAACCAGGCTAAAATCTATGTCTTATGCATTCTTTGTGAATCACATAAGTTGTTATGGTGATGTTTTACCTCACTGTGTCCAGTCGTCTGAGAGACAAGAAGGAGAGAGTACAGATGGAGTTAAGAGATGACAAGATGAAGTTTTAGTCGCTTTAACGTGTACAGAACAAGGGATAAAGATATATCACTTTGTTAACAGAGGAAGCCAAAACTGATACACGTATTGGCACAGCTGACAGTTTATCCTAGACAACAAGCAAGCCAAGGCTGCATGTGTGTCAGGTCTTTTGGCAGGACATCGCACTGCATGTCCTATGATGCATCGACTGCGCTCCTGCACATCACGGTTGCTACGTTTAAACAATCTATTGATCATCACCACATCTCAGCATTTGAATCTCTCTTTATCCACTCACTCTGTTCAGTCGTGTCCTAAAGTAACCCTATCGTCATAAAACCTGTGCTCAAAATGCATCACTGTTTCAAGGGCACAGACGGACAAAAGCACAGGAACACAAACACACAGACGTACTAAATGAGCTCTATTAGCTCAGAATAGAGTTGTTGACACATTACACTGTGATGTCCTCAGAGATATTTCCTCTGTTGTGGTATAAACATTCGCAGCTTAATGAGGAAGAACAGGGGAGGTAATAAAAGCAGGGCTTAGACCGAGGTCTTGAATGCTGTGTGTCTGAGACACTGGGATGGTTACCATGGGAAAGGGATGGAAGCGACCACGGTTAACAGTTGGGGGGCATCTGCATTTCAAAAGCTTTGTAAACACGATGTACACAGAGTTCGACAACATGTCAGGGTTGAACAAACTGTGAAAACACTCATCAAGACTTATTATAGACTCGTCGCAGAATTTTGCAGACATCCATGATGGTGTAAACAAACCCCAGAGTGATAAAAATGATCTTCCTGCTGCTTCTTCCACCAACTATTTCTTCGTTTGTGGACTTGTTAAGGCTGCTGGCTGTACAGGAAGAGCACCATTATACTGTAGGGGTTACATAATCTTACTGCATTTTGTTGTGTGCATGCTGGCAGACACACAACATAGAGTGTCAGCACAATAAACGGTGCCTAAAGCGCAGAGACCATTCACGCAGCCATGCAGGGATGCTTCTCTTTCAGCGTATCAGACTTTCTTGATGGATTGCCCAAGATTGAGAGAGACGGATGAAGACAAGAGGAATATGACCTTCTGCTTAAACAAAGGGTTTGTTTTCTTTAGAGAGAGAAAATGAAGACAAGCTGTGCAGTTAAAGGCATGTTCACAATCTATGGCTTCTCATACACATTCCTCAGAGGTTACCTCAGTAGGAAAGGCCAACCACATGTCTCAAACACACTGAAACAGAGAAAGAGACATGGTGAAACTTGTCTGAATTAACCTCTAACTGCGACAAAAGCAACTTCCTTGACTGTGTCTGACTGTAAACCACCAGAGCTTGTTTATTTGCTCGCCTTGCGGAAAACAAAGCCATGTAGGAGACCTTTGCCGCTATAAAATGAGTGCTGAGTCTGCTGCAATTTTCCTGAAAAGCTTTAAAAGGAATCAGAGGGAAACTTTTACACCTAGAGCTTCGCATGTGACCCTATAAAATGTCAAGTTCAAAAGTGCAACAACGCCCCCGCTGAGTCCATGTGACTCTCTAACTCTGTTTGACCTTTTACAGCTTTTTTATCATGCGGGAGGCACAAACACCACCCAAACAAGAGAACAAAAAAACAGTTTCACAGTACAAACAAATGCAAGAAGCTAACCTCTGTCACATAGATGAGCGGAGTAGCACTGTAGTTTTTCCTCATGCCTCCTCTTCCTCACAGCCGGAGGTCAAAGAGCAGCTTCAGGAGGGAGCCGTGCACATCAGAGAGCTCTGTCTGCCTCTTTGAAGAGTGGGGACGACCCAGAGAGAAAAAAAGAGTGTGTTTGTCTCTTAATCTACTCCTGTGTGTGTGCAACCCTCTTCTTTAGAAATATTTCACCTCCTGCTCCAGCTCCCTGCGCACCTCCTCATGCTTTAATCCAAACCTGCCTCGTCCTGAGGTGCGTTCCCAAGCTCTCCTGTCCCGGACTGTTTCTCACACACTTCTGCCCTGCCGGGAAAACACCACCTTAAAAGGCATGAAGGCAGCTCGAGTCGGAAATTCTGTGATCCCTATCTGCACGGGCACACTCAGCTGCCAATCAGGAGGGAGCAGGGAGAGGATGGAGAGATGAGAATAGACGGTGAGAGAAGGAGAGAGGTAGAGGAGGGAAGGAAAGAGGGGACACTTAGAGAGGGGAGTGAATGAGTGTAGGAATGTGGACTTAGAGGAGGAATCTCCTGCCAGATTTACTCCCTGAGGGGGGGAACACACTCTGCAGGAGGACTCTGACAGGACGTCTAATCTGCAGAGCTAGATAACAGCCTCTATGTGTGTGTGTGTGTGTGTGTGTGTGTGTGTGTGTGTGTGTGTGTGTGTGTGTGTGTGTGTGTGAGTGAGAGGGAGGGGGGGGACTCTGGACTGGACTCCCACTCATGCTCACAGTGGAAGTGGGAGCAAGGTCATCGTTGTTACTGGTCATCCAGCTGATAAAAAGGCAGCGGCGGAATGTAAATAAAGACAAATTGGAACTGGACTTTAAAACAAACACAAGGTACTTCAACTTTGTCCTGGTACTTTCTGGTGCTGATAAGTTTACTTTCAGATGTATAAATATTAAAGGAGTGGGAATCACAAGGAACTTAAAGATGCCATGTATGATATTTGCTGCAAAATAAAGCAATACTAGACAAGAGAATGAAACATGACACAAGGTGGTAAAATATGATGCAATATACTGCAATGAGACAACATGATGCAAAACAATATGAAACAGCATGATAGAATACAATACGGAATTATAATATACTAATCCAAACAACACAGTATAATACAATATGATACAAAACTAAAACTGAATGATTTAGTGTGACTCCAAAATTTAACCACACAATATGAAACCAAATGATATGACACAACACAATATGATATGATACGATAGGTTACGATACTTTAGATAAAATACAATACATTACAATAATGATGATACCGAACATAATGGTACTATATAGTACGAAATTATATGATACAATAAAACACCTAAAAGTATGTGAATAACAATACAAAGCTTATTGATACCATAAAATACAAACTATGCATTAATTTAGAACAATACAATATAATATGACACGTTACAATACAATATAATATAATATGAAATGATACAGTGTAATATAGTATTGTACCGTACAATACAATACGATACAATGCAATACGATATGATTCGATACGTTATGATACGATATGATATGATATGATACGATACAATACGATATAATACGATACGATGGGATACAGTAGGATATGAAATAATAAAGTGGGATTAGATACGACATAATACTATATAAATTATATGTTATGATATGATACCGTATGTAAGATACAATTCAATACAGTACCATAAGATATTATTTAAAACGATACAATACAATATCATTTGATATGACACAGTATAATACAAAATATGATATGACACTGTAGGTTACATATGATAAGATACAAAAAGACACCATACAATATGGCGCAATACTATTAAATAGGTTTTAAGTGGGGTAGCATAAGGTACAAAACATTAAGGCAAGATATATGATACCGCACAATACCATAGGATATGATTTGATGTGATACAATCAATACTGTTTGGTCACAAGTATATATAATATGGTATCATGATCCCATCAGAGCAATTCTGCAAAAGTTGAGAGGTTAAAAAAGTTGAGAATTTCCAAGAATGTTTTAAATTACACTTCATAATATCTGCTTAACTGAGGAATGCAAAATGTCCCCAGCAGGAAAACACAAAATTAAAGTCGTTACTGCAGCTGTGAGGGGTCGTGAAAAGTAATGATGCTCTGAGGCAAACTGGAGGGGAGAGCTGTCTTGAACGGTGAAATATTTTTCGGTTTAAACATTGATATTTGGCTCCACGAGGGGATAATTGTTTTGTGAGTCAGGATGAGATTTATTGCTGTGCCAATATTTTGTCCCACCACTCACATTAACTCTCCTTTCTACCCCCCATTTATTTGACAACTGTTTCAATAGATTTTTGCACACAGATCATAATATCCATCATACAAACACAAAAAATAGCATCGAGGGAAACAAAAATGGAAAATTCAAGTAGTGTAATCTTTGCAAGCTCTTTGTTTTTCCCTCTTATCGACAGAGACCCACATGGAGAGATGGAAGAAGTGGGACATTTTTGCTATTTTCCCTGCAAAACACTCAGAGGAGGCCTAAAAATGAAAGACCCCCAAGGCGCCCACTCCGCCCCATTAGGCTCAGCAAACATTTAGAGAATTAGAGTGAAAATGGGAGCCTGGAAATCCTCATTAAGGGTCTCACACACTCCTCACAGCCATGCAGGGGGAAGGAATTCGAGCATGAAAGATGCAGAGGAGAGGACAAGGAGGGGAGGAGAAGAATCCAGAGACAGTGACGTTAAACTGAGGAGAAGGAGAATCGTGGAGGAGGAGGAGAGGAGAAATGACAGCTGGCAGGAGAGAAGATGGATGAGGAAAGAGGGACAGACGTGGAGTGTGTCTGGACATAGAGATGACCCTCTTTAGCCCCTTTCTGGTGCCCAGCTGGCATCACTAGCGGCTGCCACTCCATCATGCCGCTGCATCAGCAGCTCTGGAGTCTGAGATATTATCTGCTCCATTTTGCAGCGGGTGAATCACAGGATGCCTCTCAGCCAACTTAATATGTAGACACAACCAAAGAGCAACAATCTATTCTTTTCATACAAATGTGATAAATTTGGTTGGAGAGTAAATTACAAATAACGAACACTCGGGGCATTTTTTCTCATCTGCCTCTTCCTGCTCATTATTTCTAATTAATTTCTGGAGTTTTGGATGATACGCCGACTCAACTCTGCGAGCCAAGTCTGCTCTGGTTTCTAAATAAAGACCGGGGAAGTATTGTTGTTCAGTGAAATGCTGACTCAAAGGATGCTCAGAGCCTTTCTCATTCCCTCTCACTGACGCTGGGCTCAAACAGCTGACTCACAGACATGAAGCATGAGAGACAACGCCCCCTGTTGACTGTTAAACATATTACTGGGGGAGTGCTGATAATACATTTGGTAAATTTGTCATTTACAGATATAAACATATCAAACAGAATCTATTTTAATGGTTTTCAGGAGAGAATCAGCACTTTATTGCAAATCTCTGATAAGAAAGCAGCACAAAACTAACATGTTTGGACAATTTGGACTATTAGAGAGGAACATTTGCCCCTTGTTTTACATTTCTATCCTTTCTTTTTATTCCAAATCATTTTTTTGTCGATAAATTAAAGATATCTTGCTCTCAACTCACAAATGGTCATAAATTGCTGTGAACTTTGTCCCAAAAAAAAACGTATTTCTTGTTTGCTCAGAGGAATCAAATTTACTCAGAGTGCACTAAATCAATTTTTAGATATTGTGACGTCCCTGACCTTTTCATATAAACTTCTTTGTGAAGCTGCGCAGTTGATTTGCTCCTGTGCACAGCGTAAGAGTCAAGGACACAGAGGGATTTATCTGGTCTTTGTTCATCACTTTCATTTAGTAGTTGGACAGTTTCCAAGCAACATACTCAATGAAACGATGAATTAAATTATATAATATACACAAGGATCACAGAAAAATTCATCTGCTCTTCTTTAACTGTTAATCTAACCCAGGGGTGTCAAACTCAACCACAACAAGGGCCATAATCTGGATTTAGGTCGAACCAAAGGGCCAAAGAGGGTCAACATTTTACCAAAACTGTCAACCTCCTTTTCAAAAAAATATGTAACAAAAATAGCAATGATAATAAATCATTTGGAAATTGAAATATGATAAAAAGACAGAAATTTGTTTATTTTTTATTCTATTTTTATCTATTAGTTCAAAAGATCAGAGCATGATATTAAAAATACAAAAATAATGCATTTAAAGAGCAAATACATGAGGAGAACGTTGAAATCAAGTTTAAAAGGTCAAAATATGACTTAAAATTTAAAATTGGAATCTAAAGTATAAAAATGAAACAAATCTAAATACTAAGTTTAACAAAATCTAAGCATGAAATAAAAAAATCCAATCATGTTTGACTTGTAATACTGAGATGCAAAATTAAAAACATGAAATAAAAGACCAAATATTTTTTCCCCCACATTCTTGACTTATTTATCAGATCTTCCTTACTCTTTAATTTCCCAGATTTCATGGCCTATTAGGGGCATTTTTAAATAATGGTGCTAAAGTTTACATTACCATACTGGAGAAAATCTGCAGACTTCATACTGGTGGGACAATAATAATACAAATATGATATGATCTTGTGGGCCAGATATAATTGTTCTACGGGCCAGATTTGGCCCCCGGGCCTTGAGTTTGACACCTGTGATCTGTCTGTCTGTCTGTCCGGAAGACAGAAACAGAAATATGAAAAGAGTTTCACTCAATGATGAACACTCGAGCCATAAATGTCTGTAAATAGATTTTTTTTTATTGAGGACATGTTGGTGCGTTGGCAGGGTAACATAATTTACAAAGATGAGGTCAGAGTTTACTCAGATCCGGCTTTGGGTGGGACCCACTCGTGGATCTTCTTGCGGGTGGTGGAGAAGGGCACGTACTGCTGGGAGGTGCCGCTCACGTTGATCTGGTGCACATCAGCGAGGAACTTCTTGGGTACAGGTGGATGTGTGGTCGGGGGGTCGTCTGTCATGCAGTGAAGCCAGCGATGCCTGAGGAGGGAGAGGACAGAACAACTATTACACTTCAATCGAAGAAGATCAGGTGAGTTTTTTCTTCTTTGTGCAAAAAATAAACAGACAAACTTGACAAATGTGCTCTGAAGATGCAGAAAGTTAAGCTCTATTCATTCTGTCATCACTTGTACTGATTGAAGGTTGTACCATTCAGCTGGAACCATGCTGCCGTCCACCTCCCACAAGGTTTTTTTCCCGTTCATCTCTGTTGTGTAGATCACCCAGCGATGCCGTCCTGAACGCAGACAAGAGCAGATTTTAAAAAAGCATCCATCCACAACTATGAATCCAACATATCTACTCAGATTTGGTACAATTACAAGCAATAAAAAAGAAAGCATTTTTCCTCTCACCAAAAAAGTAGTGCTTGTTGTCCTCAAAGTATTTGTTCCCATATTTATCAACACCGACGAGGGTTCCTGTCTTCACATCATTCACCCTGCCAATGAAATAATAAGTCTGGGTTGACAGTCAAAAGCCTTACAGTACGCTTTCATACGCTGATCAGCCCAGTGAGAAGATTAATGACAGAAGAACAGAGAATATTGTGGCACATGATAGTGGATGGGAAAAGTCAGAACAAAGTTGATGCATTGGAAAAATGGTAGAGAGTAGAGCTGTGATTGTGACTGACTCCAACAAAAATCAAACAGTGAATCACAGTTTTGTTTTTTTTGCACATGGAGCTTCATAGCTGCAGACCTGCACAGTATCAGACAGGTGGTCATAATGTTGTGGCTTATCAGAGTCAAACACAGCTGCATGATGGAAAAAGTGACATTGCCAGATAAAGGCAAATAAGTGTGTTTTTGTGCAAATGACAGACCTAATAGATATAATAAAAATGACTGCTGTGCAATAAAATTGTTCAGTATTGGGAGTGCATATTAGCCATTACCCGAAGATTTTGTTTTTAATAAATTATCCCTGAAACCAAAATAAATCCAGAAAGCCTTTCAGTTCCGCTATTAGTTAATCTGAGGAAAGCATGTTTATTTGGCCTGACTGGAACAAATGGTTAAGTTTGCACATTTCTATTTTCATCCAATATATTATTCATAGTTATCATGTTTTGAATTTTGCCCTTGCTAAATAGCAATAAAGCTTTTACACCTGAAATTAAAGATTACAGTATGGACATTTCTCTTTGAGCTCCTTATACATTAAATTGTTTAAGAGTGTACTTTTTATATTATTATATATTATTATTATATATATTATTGTGACAAATGTTGTCTTTTTGCAATGTGTTCACTGTAAATACTGTAAAGACACTGAAAACATTGAAGAGTAGTTGACCTTCACTTCTGCCAGAGTATTTTAACACTGAAGTGCTGATACTTTCACCTCATTATGGCACTTCTTCCTGCATTAGTCTACTAAGGTGGCTGAGAACCGACACTGCTGCAAAGAACTAAAAAAAAAAATAAAGAAGCCACAACAGAGGTTGCCAATAAAAAAAATAGAAACCAAAGCCTGCTGCATATATAAAAAAGAAACAGTACAGATTTTTAAAAAAGCCACAACAGAAGTTAACGACGCAAAAAAATGTGGCGATTTACTTTTTACTTTTAGCATAGGTAACCTCTGTAGTGGCTTCTAATTTTATTTGTATCCTTTTATTTTTGTATTTTGCATTGCCACTTTTTTGTGTCATTAACTTCTGTTGTGGTTTCTTTCTTTCTTTCTTTTTTTTAATTTTATTTGCAGCAGTGGCTGTTCTTGGTCACCGTAGTATACACAGGTTTAAATCCGGTTAACATAGACTGTTATCTGGGCTTTAGTCTCATTTTATAATCGAATTTAACCTTCACGTATGGGACAGATGCATCAAACTTAACATTTAAGACAACCATACCAACACACAGCTCTAACACAAACTTTAATATCTTTAAAAGTCTGCCTTTACATCCAGGCAATGTTAGCTGTCAACATGCTAACTCCGCTAACATAAACTTGTGTCTTTACCAAACCCTCAGAATCACCGACAATCAATCAGTTCATTAAAACACACTCTTGTTCTCTTACTGACCTGAACAACTGTAGGAGAAAACCTCTAACTCCTCCATGACCTCCCAGCTGTCCCAAAGCCCTTCGGACAAGGTTCGTATACTCCGCCATCTTTAGACGGAATACTTATGGAGACGGACCGTTCAGAGACGGAACGAATAAAACAGATCCGACGTACAACACAGCATCAGGAACTATCGGTTCCTGATGTACGATTACATTTGTATGTGGACATTAGAACACGAATAGTGGCATTTATACTATTTCTTCACGAGTAAAATTTGTGCTCACAGTTGTTAGTTAAGTATCTTGTTTGCACATGTTGTTTTGTTGTATAAAAATAGTATCCTGTGTGCACAATCCAGAGAGCCAGCCTAAGCCTCAATGGGGCCCTAAGCAAAATTTAATTTTGGGGCCCTCTTTTTCTGCGAGTAGCGCCTGACATGTCTTTACAAATTTAAAGGGGTGGCCTAGGTAATAACAAAAATAATACCAATGCAACCATACAAATAATACCAATGAATGACTGATGAATGATGCTCAGGGTGCCAAATATGGATTTTAATCTTAAAATGTAACTCATTAAGGATGCTCAGAGCACATTGCACAGCAGGAGGCACATAATGGTAGCAGAGCTTTGACATATCAGCAGTAAGAGTCATAGGCTTATATCAGCAGCAGCACCAAAATATTTTTACTTTATTTCATTTTATTTTTACAATACTATTTATTTGATCAGATGGAAAGCATCACTCATACATGCAAAAAATCAAAAATATTAATTTGATTTATTTTCTTTTTGATTGCTCTTGGGGGGCCCCTACTGGCCGTGGAGCCCTAAGCAGAGGCTTAGTTCGCTTATGCCTTGGGCCAGCTCTGACAATACATTTTCATAAGAGAACAAGATACTTATTTTGTGCTCACAATCAGTTTATCTTAATAAAACGATTCCTCACATTGTGATTAATATCTTCTCTCCTCAACTTCTTAACATGTGTGCACATAATGTCAACTTGTAAACATACTGTCCACATGAGAAAAAAGTTTCCTTGTGTGCACACTATACTCATATTGTGTACCTACAGTATTAACTTGTGTGGATATTAAACTTTTTTGCACACTTTGGAACTTCTAGAGCCCTCCAGTTCAGGTGAACTAGACGTGAGTTATTACATTACAAACTCTTCCTAATTAAAAGTAAGTTTGGAGTTGCTCCACCTTGCTGTGACAGTTTTGGTCTGATATGGTCCTGAGTCACAGCTCAGGTAGATAAAGCAGAAAACCACAGTAAAGCTTTACTCATTAAAACTTCTGTTAAACTTTGTCTCAGTCTGTCTTTGATCACCAGTTCAAAGACTGACCAAGATAAAAGATACACAGACACACATGATGTAGCAGACGGCCAGACTCCTGACTCCCTCGTCCACATTTATCTACACTCAGCAATAAGGTTGCAACAGTGGTTTGTGATCAATGTTTAAAAGAGACAGGACAGGAAATGAAACCAAGAAAAAGTGTTTTATTCATATATTTTTTATTAAAAACTGTTGCCTGACAGTTTAGAATAATTGTTTATAGGAAACTCTTACTCTGAAAGAGTGGATGTTTACAAAATGTTAATGTACAATCACTGGAAGAATTCATACTTGGTAGCTCTTGACTAGCATTTCAATCCCAGGCTGCTACAGATCTATACATCACCAGCCTGAAGGAAGTAAAGACAGGATTAACAGTTTATTCCTTCACTACAAATGTAAGATTTAGGCATCTTCGGCTGACAGATTAACAGGGGTAGTGCAACAGACTGTACAGCAACATAACCAAGAAGAAACAGGTTTAAAAATGAGTGTTTTTAAAGGATACATAGCTACAGTACCCCGGAGAAAGAGTGAGAAGTCCTGCCTAAACTTGTTTTTGTTTAAGGATTTTCATAAAAAGCACCTACATTATTGCAATTTTCTCAAAAAATGGGACACGAAAAAGCAAAATGTCAGCAAAAAAGCACCAAAATTCATGTTTTCAGAATGAGCATTTCTGTTAAAGTAGTTCTTTACTGTAGTAGTTGCTCATAAAAATGTCTTTTTATGTATAAAACAAAAACTGTTTGATGGAAAAGTATTTCCTAACAAACCCTGACTCCCAAAGTAAGTGGCAACCTGTGCTTTCCACACAATAAATCTGACTATTTTATAAATATTAGCTCTTGGCTTTCCTATAAAAAAAGGTCAATGTTGCTCTCTTTTGTCCATGTACACATTTATACCCATTTGAACCATTTCTATCGTGGCTGAACAGGCAAAACACACATTAAACTGTACGTAAAATATCTACAAAATTCATGATATTTCCAGTTTTCTCCAGGATTTTTTTTTTCATGGTTTTGTGTGTTCAATTTAAAAGCATGGGCGTAAATCTCTAAACCAGAGAGATTAACTTCAAGACTGAGCAGAATGTGGATTTCGTCTCTTTGTAGAGGTCGGTTTCACAGTGAAATCTCACCTCTCCAGACATCATTTAACTTTAAAATGACATCAGGGATCGATTGTGGGTTTTTATATCTAACCGCCACAAAATGAAACCTTAGAGTGTTGCAGGTCTGAACGTGATGGAATGGACAGCATTATTTCACTTCTTCATCTGTTTTGGAGTTCAAAGAAATTCCCAGACCTTCCAGGACTTCCGAGGGCTTTAAATGTCCCCGACATCTGTTCTGTCTCACTTCCACACACATGCTTCTGGACTTGACCTGTGACCCACAGCTGCAACAAGCTCAGCTCTGCTCTCAGCAGCACGGCTGAGCATCAGTTACTGATGATAGAAAATTTGTTTGAATCAGAATCCTTTTTTTTTTCCCAGCAGAAAAGCAGTCTGTTTTTTTTTTGTTTCAGATTACAGTATGCAGCGTTCTGCAGAGGGTTACTGCTCTAAGTAAACAGTCCATCAGAGTCCTTCCTGAGCGGGTGACCTCTGACCTGGGATCATTCAGGGGTCAGAGAGTTTTCTATCAAATGGCTCTGGGGCTGTGGTGTGACTTCACTGTTCAAGAATCATCGCCTCCTGGAACGCCTCGATCCATCTGAGGAAAAAAACAGGAAATTAGCCGCACTTGAATGTGTCAAAACCATATACTGTATATACTATGGACAACTTGGTTCGGCCTCCCGCCTGTATACGGATTTGAAGCCAAAAAGCTCTCGGTATTTCCAGGATTTTTCTTCATTTCCTGAAACCAGAGCTGTGCAGTAGTGTTGTACGCATTCGGGAGGAGAGTCGCTGTGATGACCCTCGGCTCAAACAGCGTATCCCCCGGGTAAGCTACGCAATCGCTGAACACTAATAGGCTGTATCAGGTGTCAATCAAAGAAAACATGAACCCCCTTATAACTTTTAAAAACGGAGCTGCACAGAAAAAAGAGGACTAGAGCACAAACCAGTCTTACAATAACTACATGTCAACATCACAAGCAGGGGGGAGAAAAAATTATATTCTGTATAATAAATTTCTAAAGTTTGTCCACAGCTCCATAAGCTTTGCTGATACCCCAAAAGAGTATCTGCTCACTGAGTTTGCTGAAACATGAGGGACACATTAGACACCAAATAAACAAGGAAACAAACCCCAGAGTTATGTCAGATACTTGAGTTTGAGTACCTCTGTGCAGTGGGGATGTCATCCGCCTTGAAGATGTAAAACAAAGTGTTTTTGTGATACAGCTTAAACTGCAGCTTCTGAGCCGGACCGTTTTTCTCCTCCCGCAGGAAAAATCCCAGCAGGGGCTGACTCTCCAACGCTGCGACATCCTGGAAGAAGAAGATTTATCAACCCATAAAGAAGAAATACGGCAGAGAGTCAGGGCTCAATTAAAGATATAAAATAAAAGAGGCTGAAACTTTGAGAATCAAAAAGTTAATTTATAAAATCAAAGCCACAAGTTCGGGAGAGTAAATCATAAAAGAAAAAAGTTATGAATTAATTTTTCAGTATAATTTCAAAAAGTTAAATATCTGAGTAATAATTATGAGACAGAAAGTCATCAGTTTGGATCACAATTATAACCCTACAAGATTAAAGCTGTAAATTTGCAAGAATGAATGAATACTTACTTACATGTATCATTGATTGATACATTCATACACTTTAGAAAACGAATATTAGTTATTCATGTTTCAAACTTCTACTCAAGTAAACCTTCACAAGTAGCTCTTCATGCCTTATAAACCAGACAGCTCTTCAGTTCAGGTTTACAACATTAACTCCGTCATTTACAGCTTCAACTTCGTAAATTCACAACTGCAACCTTGTAAATTTACAACTAGAATCCCACACATTCAGGACTTTATTCTCCTACATGCTATAAAATATTACATTTCTGACTTCACTCTTTATTTTTCTCCCTCTTTAAGGTGACCAAGTTGTAGGAAAAGCTTTCAAGAGATGAGAAAAAAAAATCAAAATAAGAAAATGTAAGTACCTCACTGGCCGCGTAGGTATACAGGACTTTGTTCTTGATGACAAACCACAGCCTCTTCCACTGCTTCTTGTTGCCCTTTGACCTGTTTAGGTAGCCGCTCATGGAAGAGTTCTCAGTGTTGGCAGATACCTGGAAAGAAAAAATGGAGTTATGCATTCTGACTGTATAAAAGATGTGGGACTGACATGACCATCCAAAAGTAGTCGACACAATCCACTCATGAGTGTTAATTTGTGAGCCTGACCTCTTTTAGTGCAGCAGGAATCTTCTTCTGCTTCCTGGTGAAGGAAAAAGCTCCAGATTTGATCGGAGAAACGGATGATGAAGCGCAGCGGTCACCTGAAACAAAACAAACCCACTGATTGCACCAAAACCTGCGTTCAGGGACAAGCCCAGTGATCTTCACAGGATTCGGTGACAATATAGAATAGAATAGAATAGAATATTCCTTTATTGATCCACGATGGGGGAAATTTTTTTTTTTATATATATATATCGAATATCAGTCATCGAATGTGAAATTCCTCGTCACTCACTGTTCTCCTGCAGCTTGGCAAAGCAGTGATCACACACACGTGCTGGCTGATTCTTTAAATACTCCAGGTAGTACTTATTGGTAGAACACGCCTGACACACCACCTGCAGGATCACACAGGAATGACTGTTATGAGGTAATGTGTAAAGAAACAACGTGCAGTTTTTTTAGGAGCTTCGGTGAATTTAACAGACCTTTCCACAGGCGCGGCAGTGATGCCTCCTCCAAGTGAGCGTGAACTCGCAGGTACAGATCATGCACATTGTGGCCCTCAGGTCTGGGATCCAGATGGGGGCTTTGGAGCCTAATGGGGCCCCACTGTCAACAACCCCCTCAGCCTGGAATAAAAGACAGGTCTTTATAAAGATGCACTCTGGATCAAATTATACTCAGTCACCCACATGGATTTCAAGTTTTACCTCCTCCTGACTTCTGCTTGATATGAAGGTGATTTTCTTCTTTGTGTAGTCGTCGATGGCCTTGGCGATGGCCTCCAGCCACTCGTCTCTCTCTGTGGCTGAGCTGCAGAGAGGTAATAAACCTGTTTATCTCAAGCGATCACACTCGATGTTATGAGTGTTTACAGCTCCACAGGTGACATATTTAAAGAGTGAGTGCTGACCTTGCAGACAGGATGAAAGAGCGTTCAACACTTTCGATGTTTAGCTCGTTCTGGTACGCCTCCTGACTGGGCTTACTCACCTGGAGAACACAAAACCATTAATAACACACCACCGCAGTGCAACGCTATGTAGGAAAACATTTAAACTGTTACTGCAAACTTGCTAAAAAATGGTAAATACAGATAAGAGGTGATGATAAGTGTGCTGAGTTTGATTTCAGTGCCTCTTACCTTCATCCCAGCCAAAGAGAGAACACTGTTGAGTTTATACTGAGCAGACTGGACTGGGGTGGTGTACATCAGAGCATCATTGAACTGAAAAAACAACAAATATTCATAAAGGCAAAAGAAAAGATGCATGTTTAACTGCTTCTTTGATTGAACAGAAACCATTACAGAAATAATGCTCAAGTTGTTGAGCTACATCTCACTCACCAGGAAGAACATCCTGGGCTGCATGACCTTCCTGGACAGCTTCATCAGAGTGCCCTCCTTCAGAAATACCTGCAAAACACGGACGATTTTCATTGGTTTAGTTTCAAGTTTCCTATCAGTAGTGTACAAAAGAGGATTAGGGCCAGAAGAAGAGAAAAAAATAGTAACATGAGGGAGATTTTTTAGATTTCCATTTTGAGATCAAAGTCGAAATTTTAAAAAGTTGAAGTTTCGACTTTATTCATGTCGACTTCAATCTCGAAATTTTAATGTTTTCTATGACAAAATTTCGGCATAATTCACGACATTTTGTTATCTCAAAATTTCAACTTTAATCTTGAAATTTCGATTTTTGATGTCGAAGTTTCGACTTTATTGACATAATTTCGATTTTTTAATCTCGAAATTATGACTGTAATCTTGAAATTTCGACTTTAATCTCCTTCCTGTAATTATTTTTTTTCTTTTCATGTGGCCCTAATCCTCTTTTGTAGTATTGTTATCAAATGGCTACAATAATAGTGAGAGAAAAATCTTAAAATGTAACAGCCCTGGTTCATAACTGATTTGTTTCTGCAACACCAGTCTTTAGAAAGGCTTTTAGAAAAACAAATGAGTAACACATTGAAGTAAAAACAGTAAATGAATTCAGTGAGATACAAAAAACTCCACATGAAAATCTCTCAGGTGAATCCACCAGATACTTGCTATGATTGAAATGGATTTTTCTGCAGAAAAACATTCATTAAAAATGAAAGCTGTTGCTCAAATTTTTATAGACTCGGACTGTGCCTCAGTCTGTATTCTGGATTGTATTCTGCAGCCTGCAGGTTCCTGAAGTCAGAAGTAAATGTTTGTAGTCTGTATATCTGAGTGTTTCTGTCTCATGTTTGTTCAACACGCCTCAAAGAAAACTTCTGCAAGGGTAGCAACATCTAGCTGTCTTCTCTGCACTTCATGAACTTTGCTTTGTTTGGGATGTTGAGTGTTGACATGTTGTTGACTCACCCTGCCCGGCTGAACGATCTCATGCTGACCGTTGAGGCTGTACTGAATCTGCATCAGCTTCTGAAAGTTGTCCTGAAAAACAATATCAGAGAGATGAGAACAAAGGTGAACGTGAAGCTGAAGCAGATAGAAAAATAAAGCTCTGTGTGTGAAATAAGGTCTCACCCCTTGTTTCATGATGTCATTGGCGTGGTTGGCCACTTCTTTCACAATGCTGAGGGCGGCTGCATGAAGAGGAAAGATTACACATTATTAGATTTTCTTTCTAGCACAACTAAAATCATAATCCCGGTGAGTATTATCCTTTATCTAACCCTGTGTGTCTTTGTAATCCTCAGAGTCCTCTGGAAGGTTTTTTAGATAATCTGGAAAAGAGCAAAATTTTGTTTTTTTTTTAATTTTGAGAAAAAAAAGTCAACACAGTGTAGTTGCATTTGAAGAACAAGAGACACAGAAACAGAAGAGAAGGCAGTCCATCCACAGGAATTTACAAGATTTAAAAAGTTTCTATAAATTCAAGACTTTTTATGGAAGGAAAAGTCACGTAAACAAAGAAAATTTACTTCTCCTGACAAAATAAAAATTTAATCTAAAATTTAAAATAAAACTTTACTCTCCTAATTTACTACATACAGAGAACGCACACGAAGAGCAGAGACAACACACTTAAAAACTTTTTTGCAATATTTTTCAATTCATTCAAACATGGAAAAATTGTTCAGTGTGTAAATGCATGTGAAAAACAAGCCAATACAGACAATTAATTAAATATGAAAAAATATATAATGCAAAAGTATTTTCAGAAATTGCAAAAGTAGTTATTTTGAAGAGGAGATCCTTTAATAATGTTATCTTTTATTTAGAGATATTTTTTTTTCTTGTTCTGAAAAATGCATACAAGCATTATAATGTCATTGTATGACATTTTTTAAATCTTTGACAACTATGCGGTTGATTCTTAATAAAGTAACATCTGATATCCTTTGTTTTTGCCAAAAATAGTGAGTGAAATGGACTTTCCAAATTACGTGTTGCTCAGCATAAGTACAGAGAAGCGAAAATCACCAAAAGTCTAATTTAAGTATGATAGATATTATATTTTGTCAAAGTTAACTGAAAAAATTTGCTGTAATTGTGCAGGCGGTTTCTCCTAGTAAATCATGTAAATGTCACTGGTGTCACTCTGGTTTCTGTTACTACGATTGTCCACCGAGTGTCACTGTAGCCCCAAAACCAGTAGAAAGCCGCAACAGAAAGACCCGACCACAGTCCAAGTTTCATCCACATGCTGTCAATAAAAAAAGGCTGTGATTCAATAAACTCTCAACTTTCAGTGTGCAGAGGTCAGCAGGACAGACCAGAACGAGGACTGTGTGATTAGTGTCAGTGTGTGTTTGTACCTGTGAGCAGCAGCTGGTACTGAGGGATCCTCTGTACTGGTTTCAGCAGGTAGTGTTTCAGAGCCAGGCTGGCACACCTCGGACTCATCTGAGACAAAACAAACATCCATGAGAGAAGACAAACAGAGAGGCAGACAGGATAAAAACAGTGATGATGTGACTTTTCTACTGAGTGATTCATTGTTATGCTGAAAACGGACCAATTTAGACCAGATATAAGTCAATTTGATCCCAGGAAGTCTCAAATTGGCTGCTTACCTCAAACTCTCTGACAACAGCCGCAAACGCTGTGTTTTTCCTGCACTGCTCGTCCAGCAGAGCCACGTTGTTGTCAAACTGGCGGATGTAGGTGGAGTACATCTTCAAGTAAGGACCCTTCTGGACGAATATGTCTGACAGTCTTTGGTGATCAGCCCTGAAGCCAGACATGCAGAAAGAGATCCAGTTAGCAGGTATGCCAGTGGCATCAGACAACAAAAAAGGATCAAACATTAGCATGAATACTTGGAAATGAAAATTAACATTGCAATGCAGTCTGCAGATGCCCTAAAATCCCTGTTACATCGTATTTATTACCTATTTCATTCAAAATGTGTTATGTGTGATTTAAGGGTTGCCTCTTTGGGTCGGAATGTTCGTAAAATTCACTCCTGAATTTACAAAACATAAGAACAAACTTCTTACTTTGTTGTCTTGATGCTTTATAGACACAGAATTTTATGGTTTTTTTTCACTTTCAAAGGTAGAGCTAAAAAGATGTAGAAGGCAGTAGAAACATTTGCAGGTTGAACACTTAAATAGTTAAAAAAGATTATATCAAATGCAGCAAAACTGTCCATTTAAACTCCTAATTGCACAGGACACCTGCACAATGACAGCAATTACAGTAAGTCAAAGTCGAACCGGGAAACAGCTCTGCTAACAGGTGAGTCACAACACTCCCTGTGTTGGATGATGACTGGTATTCCCCCTTTTGTTTAAACTGCCTTTTAAGTGCGCTAAATGAGGGGTTTTAAGACAGGAGAGTGTGTGTGTGTGTGTGTTTGGGGAGAGGAAGAGAGGATATTACCTCAGGTTGGAAAAAAACACAATGTTAAGTTAGAGGGGCTTTTCTTGGTGATTTGAGATCTTGATGATCACATGGTGCAGAATTACCCTTCTAATTTGGACTAAATGATGAACCCCCCCTCCAAAAAAAATATTGTTATATTTAAGGTTTAAGAGTTTATCATGTCAGGTCAGGGTAAGATTTAAAGGGATATTCCGGCATAAAATTAATTTAGGGTCAAACACACCTCAACACCTAGTTAGACACCCCCTTGAGAGATCAATGTTGCCAACTGCAGGATAGCAATACACAGCGGTCTGAGGAACCATAAACAAACCTTAACCACAACGCCACTCTATAGCCACAAATCATTCTGATTGCTTTCCTTCCTTCATAGAAATGCAATCAGACTGAGACGCTAAGGCAGAAGAACTACTGCGTCTGCAGTGTAAAATGATTAATATGGTGATTATTACTTCAAGGAAATGATAAAGAAATTATCATAAATGTTCTTCCTTAAACTGCGTCACCCTGCAGCAGTCCGTAATGGACTGGCCTGAGGTCTCGCTACAAACAAGCGGCTGCTGGAAGAGAGTAGGTGAGTTGTGTTTAGTCTCTTTGCTAAAGAAATTAGGCAAAGTTAAAAAGATGTTTGGTGGCTAGTGCTGTGGCTGGGACCCTATATGTACTGTTGATACTCTGAGCATTATTTGTGGCTATAGAGTGGCGTCGTGGTTGAGGTTTGTTGATGGCTCCTCAGACCGCTGTGTATTGCTATCCTGTGGTCGTTACTAAAGTTGGTATAACTAGAGAAGCAAGCGGTCGGCAACATTCATCTCTCGAGGGGGTGTCTAACTCAATGTTACGGCGTGTTTGACCCTAAATTAATTTTACACCGTTTTTTTATATTGTTTTATTTTTAGGTTAAAGAGTTTATCGTGTTAGGTTAGGGTAAGATTTAAGGTTATATTAAGGTAAATTAATATTGGTCAGGAACTGTCAGAGTAAAACTCCAGGCAATAATTGACTGCTCATGAAACGTCCTCAGGATTGTCGGTGTGTGTTTACCAGTGGGCCACCCTCTCCTCCAGCTCCCTCAGCAGGTCTCTGTTGAGCTGATACAGCTGTGGCAGGTAATACAGGATCTGATTGAGGATCCGCTCGTCCACCACTGGCTTCCCGTTCTGCCGGGTCGCCTTGGCAACAGCATCCCTGAAGTCCTGAAAAGACACAAAGGACATACAGTATAGTATCATTATTCACACACATACAGACACACACTGTTGTATAGGGTGCAGTGACACATGACCAACATACTATATTACAGCTCTCCAAGAACACCTGGTTGTCACCTCATAAAGTTCACCCCTCCTCCACACTTTCCCCACCAACTCTGCACGCACTTTTAACAACACACATACACACACGCACACACAGACATGCACATCACATGCGCGGAGCTGAGTAAGCACTCTTAACTTTGTCTGATGTGTGCCAACACTCACATCCACCTGGAAGGAAGCAGGGAGGCCACGCAGGATCCCAGTGACGTGATTACCTTGTGCTTACTCTCTAACCCTCCCAAGTACAACCCATTTCTATAAGGGATGGGAAACTGTGCCGAATGTTACTAAAAGCAGAATCAGCTGGTTTAAAATCTCTGCTGTCTCATTTGATCACAGCAGAGACCCAAGAACAGAAAAAAAAAATCACAAAAACGAGTGAAAAAAGAAGCTAAACAAGTTTGAAGTGACTGTAGGAAATTCAGCTGCATCATGATGTATTCATCATCACAGCTTATATAACTTCACTTGTGCTGACAGGGGAAAAAAAGCTGCCCCCTCTCAGTCTTTCAGTGCTTAATATAAACCAACAAACCGCTGTCTTAATAGTCACTAAACACACATGAACTTTGGTCACGAATAAACTTCAAAAGGGGCCAAAAATGTAAACACATGGGCAGGATGACATGCTACAACTCTACACACACAGTCACCAGCCCACGCACCCACTTGACCCGCACCCACACAACACTCACTGCACACACACACGCACACAGGGGATTATCTGAGGTATGCGTGTGTCTGGAGGTCGTCTCTGTGGCCTGAGGAAGCAGCTGCTGCTCGGCCGGGTTCGTCCGCAGAGAGAGAAGAATGCGATCTGACCTCTTTTCTTGGACAGAGGGCCACGCCTCGCCTCGCCCTCCCCCGTCAGCCACAGGACGACGTTTTCTACTAATCCTGTGGTGGGCTCCTCTAAAGCCACGTCTGAGGCCTCCAGACAGGTGGACCCCGGGGCCTCTGCGTGGGCTGTCTGAACCCTCTCACCTGGGAGTCCACTCAGGACAGGACCTCCTGCTGAGCCTTGTAACACACTGTCCATACTTGTTTGACATCACTGTCTGTGTCCGTTTGAAACATTTTTAGAACCGAACACGTGTACAGAGCTGCAGAATTTACAAATACTGACAGTCAAAGTCACAAGACCGGCTTGATTTTGCTCCTGTCATGACAACAACCGGACGTCATCCTGTCACATGACTCCTGTTAGTTCTGGCTTCATTCAAAATAGAAGAGCGTGCTACAAGAGGAGCAACAACGTGGTTTAACATCAGGAGCAGAGCAACTGTTTGTGCTGTTGCTCTTTCTCTGTTTTTCCTTTCTCTCTGTCTTTCCCAACAAAGTCCCAGCAGCAGCAGCTGTTAAACATGAGATTTCTGTCCTTTAAAGCTCCTAAACAGATTTTAGTTGATTGTTTAACAGTCTGCATTTGATCCTGATTTCTCTGTAAGACCAAAGAAAGCAAATAAGATGTGTAGAATAAAGATCAACTATTACAGCGCTCTTTTCTTCATGTCTAAAACCATCCCAGGGTTTTTTAATGATTCTGCAATTCCTTTGACAACAGAGAAAATAATATACAACAAGAATAATAAAAAGAAGATGTAAACATTATGTATGATGAAGTTCAGTATCTTGGAAATATTAACATCGTAAAGTTTGTTAGGATAGCTATCAGAGATCTACGGAGGCCCTGAAGCCCCACAAAAAAAACTTTTAATACTACTAAAACTTTTCACACTGCGTACAAAAAATATATTTAGAAAACAACTCATTTGCACAAGTTAACTATCAAGTGCATACGAGGTATGATCTTGTGTGAAAAAAAGTTAAAGTCTCTTTAACTAGTCTTGTGCGAATGAGCTAACTTGATCTAAAAAGTTGTTGTCCAGTTGAAACAAGTTATTATCTATTGGGAATAAGTCATCTTTTGCGTATCAGTCAAATATCACTTAAGTAAACTAGTGCATAATATTAGTATTTACAACAAGATGTTTTTTCTAAAGAATATAAATAAATCTATTTTATCCTCGAAGGGAAGTTCATTTGTCTTTAGTCTCACTTGTCATGTCTCAAAAAATCATCTGCTATTTATAAAAGCTTCGTTTTGCTCTTTTAAAGCGAGCAACTTCTCAAAAACAAACCATGAAAAAATCATATTAAAGCTCCAATAGGAAACTTTTGGTTTGTGTCAGTTTTGATGCTGACAAACTGGTGCCTCATATCTTTCACTGATTTTGTCATGTGCTTGTGTACAAGGTGTGTATTCTAATAAAAAAATCCTCCCTAAAAAAAAAAAAAGATGCTGACGCCTCAAAAATGACTTAACAGAAACATTGAATCTGGTCATTTAGGGTCTTATTTACGTTCACAGCTCATACAATGCAGGACCATCACAGGAGCTTGAACAAACAAATTTTGTCGCTTTTTGACTCGCCAGACAAAATACAACGCTCACTTTAACGGAGCCAAACCAACCAAACCTGAATTACAGACAAGCTAATAATCTTTTTCCTACTCAAAACACTCATACAAACACACACACTGATCAAAGCGGCACTACTTTCTTGTGGCCGTGTGTTCACCTGCCCACTGCCGCCCACCAGAGAGACCAAAACCCTCCAGCACAGCAACATTAAGGAGCCCCTGCTTTGAAATGACTGCATTATTCAGCTCTGTATGGGCACTTAAGTGGAGACAGCCAACAAGCTCATTAATTCATGTCCATCCCTGGGAGAAAAAAAAAAAGCTTTGAACGCCTTTCAAAACAATCACAGCGTCTGCGGAAAGTTATTATGTTGGGCTCTCTTCTTCCCCTGACGGCTGAAAGAACGAAGCTTTAAATAAAACTCTTGAATAAATACGACACTTACTATGTGAAGAAGCTTGAGGACGTCCACAAACCTGTTAAAAAAGCAAAAAGAAACAATAAGAAATCATAAAATGTGAAAGATTTTAACAAAAATTCTACTTTAAAAGTGTTTTTTTGTTTGCACTTACACTTTCTCAGAGCTCATAATCTCCTGCGCAATGTGCACCACTTTCTTCCTCTTCATCTCGTCCTCCTGCTGAAAGAATACAAACACAACACAGTCAGAAACGCTAACAGCCACCGACTTTTACCAAAACAAGTCGCCGTTCACTCACAGGCTCACTGCAAACCACCATGATGACTGGGTCCTGTTTCTCTCGGTAAAACCATCAGGACTTAGTTTACAGCCGTCCAAACAACAGCTCAATCAGGCCCCGAAAGTAGAGCACCAACCTCTCCCTCCTCTGCCTCAGTGTCTCTGATGGTGTGTGCTGCTGAATGGTAATGGGGCGGTCTCTCAATGACTTAATTTGGACAGCAGCCTTGGCCCCCAGCTTGACTGAAATGTGCCCCCTGGTCCTATCGGAGCCTCTGTGTGTGTCTGCATGTGTGTGTTTTGTGTGATACCCAAGAGCTGCGAGGGGCATCAGACTCTGGCGCTGACATTATCAGCAGAGAGGGTCACGCAAGAGGGGGGAAAAAAAAAACTCTCATTCAGTCATTAAGAGAGCTATTCCTGAACCTGTAACCCTCATGTTAGCCCACTGCCCCCCTTTCACAGCACACAAACACACGCATGAACGCACGCAAACATACACACCTACTTCTGAGGCTGTGACAGGCAATCAACAAACATTCACGCAATCACATCAGGCTCCAGTTTGACACTTTAGACACCAGCACTGATATGAAGAGATTCCAGACTTAATCTGCAAACGCTCTGCCTCTTTCACTTGATGGCATCATGTCTGAAAATGGGTCATAGATACTTCTGCATGTATGTAAAGAGTAGATAAATGGCAGGCATGTACTAACACGCTCTTTTTGCTTCATTTGAAAATTATTTAAACCCTTTATTGAATTGAAAATAGTACAAAGAGCTGAAGACTGGGGTATAGCAGACATCAAAACACTAAAAAAGTTGCATAATCCCTAAAAACAAAACACCAGAGGGAATATCTCCCAACTGAGCAGGTTAATTTGAAACATTTAAGCCACACGGCTGAATATAAAAGGGGCTGTACAGGGAGGCTGAGACTCTGTGAGAGACTGTGTGAGCTAAACATGTCCTTGGCACAAAATTACATAAAGGTCAAAAACCAATATGGTACAGCCGTGATCTCTGAGGTCCCAGGCTGAACTGCATGAAAACCAAATCACTTCCAGATACCACTGTGAGTAAACACTGTGCCAGAGGAAATCTTTTATAACGGTGGTATAGGTCCACCTGAACTGATTTCTCTGGGCCTAAAGAATGGTCCAACCAATCAAAATTTGTCATTCCCTTTGGAAATCACAGGATCTGAGATTGGACTAAATGGTAAATGGACTATGTTTTTAAAGTGCCTGACCCAAGGCCTAATTTTCACAACTCACAATTTAAAGGGATATTCCGGCATAAAATTAATTTAGGGTCAAATGCACCGTTACACCGAGTTAGACAACCCCTTAAAAGATGAATGTTGGCGACCGCTTACTTCTCTAGTTATACCAACTTGAGTAACAACCGCATGACAGCAATTCACAGCGGTCTGAGGAACCATAAACAAACCTCAACCAAAACGCCACTCTATAGCCACAAATAATGCTCAGAACAGCACCTAACTTCATCAACAGTAAATACAGGGTCCTAGCCACAGCACTAGCCACCAAACATCTTTTTAACTTTGCCTAATTTTTTTTAGCAAAGAGACTAAACACAATTCACCTACTCTCTTCCAGCAGCCACTTATTTTTAGCGAGCCCTCAGGCCAGTCCATTACGGACTACAGCGGGGTGACACAGCTCAAGGAAGAACATTTATGATCATTACTTTATCATTTCCAAGTAATAATCACCATATTAATCATTTTGCTCTGCAGATACGGTAGTTCTTTTGTTCTTCTATCCTGCAGTTGTTACTACATTCATCTCTCGAGGAGGTTTCTAACTCTGTGTTGCGGTGTGTTTGACTCTAAATTAATTTTATGCCAGAATATCCCTTTAACTTGCACTTGAGCAGAGATGATTTAAACAATGAAAAGTTTCAGTTACTTTTAATGTATATCCAACGAGTTCACAACTCTATAGTAATACTGTATGATGAGTAAACTGTTAAACACTCTCAAGGGAGGAGATTACCTGTCTGTCTGCTTCATCCAGGTGCTCCTTACTGGAAGTGGAGCTGTTGTCCTCGTCATCAGAGCTGTGGATCCCCTCCTCCTCCTCAGAGTGGATGTCCTGTCTGAGCCAGTCACTGCTTCATCAAAACACAAACACAGTATATTCAACACAACAAACAAAAGCAGAGCAATAATCAGAGGGACATAAACAAAGAGCTAAATTTATCTCTGATTCGTTGGGAACATTGAAATATGTGAATGAGAAGCTGAGGAGGAGCCACAGCAGATAAACAAAGATTATTGACGGTCATGGGCAGGTTTTGTGACAGACAGAGACTTTTCTAGTTGAGCTCACTTAATCTTTGGAGACCATGTACAGCGGAAAACACTGACTGCACTGTGACAACAACTCTAATGATAGGAATCATTTCAACACATTTAATTTAGAGGTTTAAAGAAATCGGCAACAGGGGATGAGTCATCGACAGATTGAGTGCTCAAACAAATGAGAGGAAAAAGATAACTGATTAAAAGAAACCTAAAAATGAAAACAATCTCATTTTTTTTGTGTGTCTGATACCTAATACCCAATTAATTAACTAATTTATAAGAAAGTAAGAAGCAACTTTGTCCATATTTGACAGTTTAAGTTTATGCTGAACTCAACAGTATGGAGGCCCTAAAGGTCCACTGCACATGCATAAAAGAAACATAAAATTATTTCATAAAATATTTTATGGAACACTCAAGATTTTTGTCAACACAGGAAAGTTTCCACAAAATGCAACAATATTTCATGAAACCTTAGAAATTTTAAGAAACATAAAAAAATTTGATTCAATTAAATGTTTTTGAATTTTGCGATTTTTTAAGGGTTAAGTCATTTTTTTCATTTTTTTTTCAATCTTTATGTATTTTATGTTCATGTTCTGTTAAACAGTTATGCACTTAAGATTTTTTGTATTTTTGTGTGATTTTTTTTCAAATAATTTGCATTTCATAAAATATTTCTATTGTGTGACTTTTTTGCATTTCATGAAATATTTTTGTGTTTCATGAAAAAAATCCAGTGTTTTGTTAGATACTCTTGCATCTAAACAATTATTTTTGTGTACATATTGTGTTTTTCATTTTTCATTTTGTGAAATGTTTTTGCATTTCATTAAATTCAGTTTATCTTCTGGTGTACTGTACATCTATTGTAAAACTGTTAGTTTCACATCGTATTTACCTGCTGTTCTTCCTCTCGATGCTGGAGTATTTTTTTTAACAGGTTATGCATTCATTAAATGTTGTAGAAGTGGCAAAGAGTTGTGTTGCATTTACTTACTGCTGATTATTTAGCGCTTCTGAGCGATGTGATCACTTACAGTTACTAATAGTAAAGTTTGAGAAGTTTAATGCTTTCACTTTCTCTTATTCCTATCAATGTTTGTACAAAAACAGCTCTATTTTTTCCAAACTTATTTTCTCTAAATGTTGCCAACAAGGTTAAAACTCATATTCCTCTCATTTCTTCTACTGGAAGCAACACAACACTCTTGACTCAGCTCTGCCCATAAAAAGTGTTGTCTGCCAGGTCAGTACAAGCAGCAACTTGTGTTTGTGTGTCGTTTCTGTTTTGATCTCGCTCTCCGTAGACACAGGCTGTCTGATTTCAAAGACTGATGAACGCAGTTGTAAGATGAGGAGGAATTAATGTGTTTTGGTTTTGCCTCCTCAGCTGTTTCCCTGCCCTCCTACATAACCCTCTGTGTAGGAGCTTGTAGATGTTGGCACAAAGGGTGATGTGTAGAATAAATATTAAATAGGAAAGACTGTGGGACTCCAAAAATTCTCACATTTCCTCTCACTCATCTGTAATAACCCACCCTCTCGCTCTCTCTGCACTTCCTTGTTTTTCTTACGTGCCTCCTGACAGTTTCTTTGACCTAAATCTCAATTCACACTCACTCTCCCTCACTTCTTTCTCTATAGTCGAGCATTCCAACACACTGGGTCAGGCACAGAGCGCCACTTGTTTACAGCCTGGGGTGACTTACATAAACTTAACAGGCTGAGATGCCTGGGAAACACTACAGATTCACTCACTCCCTCCTTCTCCGCTCACACTGTGGTAACCACTCTGCATACCAGACTGAATTAAGAAGCTCAGCACATCTTAATTGTTTTTCTAACACTCAGTTTCACACTTCATAGTCAGCTGACTTGGCACTGACTTTATCACTAACGGTGCTCAGTGATGGTTTGACAGACAAAACAAGAACCATGCCGTCTATCAACCAAACAAGTCCTCGAGACAACAGTCAGTCTGGGCCTACTATCAGAAACACAGTGACGCAATGAGACCTAAATGGCATGAATGTGACTGAGCGACAGTAATGTTTGCTGGCCTGGTGCCTTGTTTAATTAACTGGTGCTGATTTCGCTAATGAGTTCATTTATTACAACCAGTCCTCGTTCACTCTGACCTTGCAAACAGCCAAATTAACTCCAGTTTCAGCTTCTTCAAGCTGCGCTGACTAATATGTTTTATTACTAAAGCTCCTGTGAGGAACTTTCGGTCTGTGTCAACTTTGGCGCCCCCTTTGGACAAAGAAGTCTTTGCTTGTCTTGTCCTCTACATCTGTGGCTCTCAAGTGCAGTCCCACTGTCCTGGATGTTTTGGATGTTTCCCTGCTCCACCACACCTGATTCAAATGATCAGCTCGTTATTAAGCCATTACAGAGCTTGATAACGAGCTGATCATTTGAATCAGGTGTGTTGGAGCAGGGAAACATCCAAACATGCAGGACAGGGGGCCTCGAGGACTGGACTTGAGAACCACTGCTTTACATACTTGAGTTGCGTCAAAAAAACTAATCCTCTGATTTTGACTGTCAAATTTGTAAATATTTGATTTAATAAAATATTTAAAGAAACAGCTGTTTTCTTAGCTGCTTGACTGACACCTACCCCCTTCGCACCAGTTTCAGGTGTTAAAAAATACAGTCTAAAATTCGTCAGTCTTGTTGCTGATGATCTTGTTTGCTTATATATATATTATGAAAAGGCATCCATATGAATTTAAGCCTAAATTATGGACATCAAAAAACTCCTCACAGGACCTTTAATATTAATGGAATTATGTCAGGTAATGTTAAAAGGGTGGCTCTCCTCTGCAGCCTTTGTTTTCATTTCACATCTGTAGCTTTAACGTGAGGTTTGCTCTTTCCATTGTTGTTTTCTGTTTCCTACCAGTTCCTACCTGAACTGAAGGGATGATAGAAAAAGTAAGAGAAAATACTAGACAACAGAGAGGGCTACGTACCTTAAATCGACCTTTAAACAAGTTAAATGGGGGTGGTGGAGACCAAAAACAAAGCTTTTAGTAGATTGAATTGACAACTATATTTAAATACTAGTTTGTTTTTGTTGGGTGTAAATAAGGTGTTTTTTTTTTTTAAACCACTACACTGATGGAGGGGAAACAAAACACTGCTGTTAATACAATCATTCACCAGGGTCTGTAGAGCTGTCCAAACATTTCCCTGTATGCTCAATTTGTTGTTTTAATGCTCATGCCATACTATATTCTGTGAGTCAAAGGGCAAATAAATACTTTGTTTTCATCACTATTTCCATGTTTATTTCCATACATAGAGCCAGCACAAGCAGAAAAGTCCCTGTGACTCAGTGAGGGGAGAATTCCCTCTAAACATTATACTGATCAACTTGTAGGAGGTACTGATGCAAATAGGTGCAATGCATGTGCAGTGTAGTTCACTTGCACATATCAGGCTCTTGCTGACAGTTAGATATTTCCCTGCCAGTACGGGAGTCACCCTTTTACTGTCTTTCAGGGACAGAGGTTAAACTTGCCTTTTCCTCACAATTTCAAACTATGTCCATGTTAAGTCCTACATCCAACAGTTTAACTTCACGTGTGTGTGCAAGATATGAAAACGTTTCATGCCACTGCTTTAAGCCAAGAAACAACTGGATCCACTGCACCATGACACAGCAGGTTTGAAACATGTTCATAGCTGGAGGAGATTTTGCAATGATAAAGTTCTTTGATTCCCACAATAAACCATGGCAAAATCTTTCAGAATAGGTCGCTTCAGCCCCCCCTGCATCCCTGATAAAAGGATAAAGGGGTATTGATAATGGCTGGATGAATAGGTGGCTGTTACTTAGCTTCTTTTTTTCCCCTGCCACAGCCCTCTGGTAGTTTACCAGGTTGAAAACATAACTCACAGACACGCAGAGAGAAGAAAAGTGGAGTGATGAGGTTAAGAAGAGGCTAAGCACAGTGCGAGGGCGGCTAGCCTGAGGAGGAGGAGGCCGGTGGTTGCTGGAGGTTTATTTTCCCTGTTCTAGAGAGCTGTGTGGCGTTTCTGCGATTCTCAGACATTTCCTGCCCTGGCCACTGAAAATAACCCACAGGAAAACAGGCCGACCTGCAGCACATCAATGCTCTATTCAAATCCAGTGCCACTGGCTCACAGGCCGACTTTCACACACTTGTAAATATAAACCACTAATATCACCTGTGCAACCTGTCGCTCTTAGAGGTTCCCACACTGAAGCTGCAGCTCACCTGAAATTACAGGGCAGCAGCAGCAGCAGCAGGGTTAACTCTTCGACAGCAGGGCTGCAGCTTCAGCCTACGTCTGCTTTCACGCTCTTTTTTTTCCATAAACAAAAGAAGCCATGGTTCAGAGTACTGACATGTCTTTTTTCTTGAACCTAACTTGGAAGTTTTCTTGATAACAGATGTTGAACACTCACGTTTTCAGACTTTAGGAGACACCTTGACCTTTCTTCTTACCACATGGCAAACTAAAATAAATAGCTTGAAATAATGCCAAGATGGGCTCTGAGTGGAAATGCAGTGCAAGGAAGGATGAGATTCTTGCTTAGTTGAGGGGTTAAGACAACTTAATTGGTGCTGATGAACTGAAATTAACAGATGTTTGCTTCAGTTTGCATTGCTTCAAGATAAGAATCCATGTGACATAACTACAGGATATGAGAAAAACACAAAACTGTGAGTAATTTCCCTATTACCCCTGTTACACAAACACTACATGAATCACAATTAGCTGGAATCTGAATGCCTAGATGACTCATTTTATTGACCAATAAAAACTTTTGAAATCCTGATCCTGTGGTCTTGGGAAACTTTGATTGTACAGTTAGAGAAAAAAACGTGTGGATCAGAGCATCTGCATCACTAAAATACTCGTTCATGACATAATTCTACTTTTATAAAGGCATTGAAGCTTTTGTGATTTGGATGTTGCATTCAGCCATACTGTAGGATTAACTATAGTACAAGTTAATAAGTTTATTGTGCAGGTCTGCAACTGGATCACCTTATAAACACAATAACAGTCATTTCATTTCAACCATGTGTTTGATTGAAAATAGCGCAAAGACAATATAACAAATGTTGAAACTCAATATTTGTAATGTACATGCTTATTTTTTTATTGGGCGCCAACAAATCAAATAAAAAAAGTTGGGACAAAAACTCTGAAAAAGTTGTGCAGTGCTAAAAAAAACCCTTTAGGAACATCTCCCAACTAATTATGTTAATCTAAAACAGGTCAGTAACATGACTGGGTATAAAAAGGGCATTCCAGAGAGGCTGATTCAGAGGTAAAGATAGGATGAGGTTCACCACTCTGTGAGAGACCGCGTTAGCAAGTGGTCCAATAGTTTAATGTCATTTAAAGAGATGATTGAACCTCATTTGACAAGAATGAGTTCCAAAAGGAAAACTGGATGCCCATGATCCTGCAGCACTGCATTAATTACAAATGACTCTGGAGTGGGAATCACTGCACAGGCTCAAAATCACTTTAGAAATCCACTGTCAGTGACTACAGTTTGTTACTGTATCCATAGATGCTGGTCAAAACTGAATCATGCAACACTAAGAATTTGTCCCATTGGGTTCTTAACAGTCCCAGTGTGTTGTTACAAGAAGAGAGAATGAAAATCTGTGTTAAATCTGCCCCTGCCACAACTTTTTTAACATGTTGCCACGATCAAATTCAAAGTGACCATATATTTTTCATGAAACAATAGAAATTTTCAGTTTCAACATTTGGTGTGTTGTCCTTGTGCTATCTTTTGGAATTGGGGTTCAACATCCTTTTGCTTCTCTACTTTCCATAGTAAAGCTTGTCATCTTTCTACAGTGGTACTTCTATAAACGCCACCTAGTAATACTTAAAAAAAAAAACACTTGTTAATTAAAAGTTATAGCAATGATAGTAAAAAGTTTCCAAAACTCTACAAATGCAAAAGACCGTACCTTTCATACTCATGGTCCTGGTATCTGTGATAGGGATCCTGCACCTCATAGATGTCTGAATCATCGGAGTCATGAGGCCAGCCCAGCCTCCCGCTATGAAATGGCAGGTTCATGTACTCAGGGATCTCCTCATACAGAGGAACGTTCTCATACTCCACCAAATCGTCTCCCCCTTCTCCACAAATATCAGCCTCCCCTATGCAGCTCTTCGGTCGCTCCATGCTCCTCTCCCCCCGGTTTGACTCCACGCTGGTACAGTCCAAAGACTGGCCTCCTTTGGCCAGCAGCTTTGGCAGCATCTTGACTGACAGCCGGAGCTCCAGTAGCTTCCGGAAAGAAAGGCTCCTCTTGTGAGAGTCGGCCCGGGTTGCCAGATCTGCTGCGGAAAAGGATTGCGCCCTCTGCTTGCCCCCCAGCGCAGGGGCTCGGCCCTTTGGTGGCACACTGCTCCTGGTGGGCATCTGTCTGCTGAAGAAAGTGACGCAGGGTCGGGTGAAACGCCATGATGTCTTCTCCTGAGGGGGTGCAGGCAGCTCCCTCATGGGGGTGTTGGCATGAGGAGGAGCCGGGGGGCATATAGATGGAGGAGGGGGAGCTGGCAGGCTGTGTCTCTGAGGTTTCCTGGGAGGTGCTCTGGGTGACGGATGGTCCTCAGCGGAGAAAGCTTTCCTAGAGTTAGCCAGCAGAGGGTGACAGCCAAGTTTGATCTGCTTGGGGAGGCTGTGCGTGATTGGGTAGCGCTCAAAGTCACCATATCCGTCCTCCTCTTCCTCCTCCACTCGCTGCTCCTCACCCTCTTTTTTCTGGCTCACTGAGTCAGGATGTGAGAGCAAATCTAAGGAGAGGGAGGTGTTTTTGTGGAGAGAGGATGAGGGCAGGTGCATTGTCCTGTGGAGGCGAGGAGAGAGCGACGTCTGTCGTGGAGGGGGCACAGGAGCGTCGGGCTCATCATCTCCCACCCCTGAGTGTGTTTGTTGTAAAAGGTCCTCACAGGAGTCCCGTTTTAGCTCCACTGAACTGAGAGACAGACGAGCTAGACTCCCCTCAGCCTCCTGAATCTCAACTCCATGTTTCAGCTCCTCTGCTGTTTGATCCCTGGCACTGCCCTCGATGCCATCCTGCCTCACCAGGGTTGGCTTTTTAAACTTGCGTGGCTGGGGGACCGGGAGAGGCTTACTGGGGGCAGCAGGGACCTGCAGATCAGGGTCAAACCTTGTCGTGCTGAGTGGCTCTCTGTGATCTGCCTGAAAGGATTCCTCGGACTCGTGAAGGGTGATAGTTGAGGGGAAAATGATGCTGCCTGCAACATCACAGACCGACTTAGAGTCTGCTAAGTCTGCCTCTGTTTGTGCACCTGCTTTTGACACATCAGGCTTAGCAGCAGCACTGTCCGGATGTTTTATAGTCTCTGAGGCGCTCTCTCTCTGCTCCTCACTCTTCTGCGCCTCTTTATTCACTGAAACTCTGTCCAGGTATCTCTGTCTTTGAGGTTTATCTCTTGGCTTTTTGCTCCTTCCTCCACCCTCACCCTTCTCTTCCGTAGCCGCCACCTCCTCCTTCTTTTCTGCTTGTGTCCTTGTCTCTGCACAGCCCTCCGTAGAAATCCCATTCTGCAACACCTCTTTGTGCAAATCTCTCCCAATCTCAGTTGTGGTCCCATTTTCTAGACCCCTGCACAGCAAACCATCCTCATGGTCGCAGGAGCAAGTAGGAATGATATAATCCGAGTCACGTTTGTTGTCTTCTGTAAAAATCCCATTTTTTGAATTGAGAAGCGATAAACTGTCTCCCAAAGTTTCTTGCTGTTCCTGAGATAGGATAATGGCTCCGCCGGGTTTGGGTGGTGGGGGTGAAACAGGGGGTGTAGTTTTGGGAATGCATGGTTTAGGGGCAACAGCAGGTTTCGTCCTTTTTAGGGTAGCAGGGGATGATTGGGAGATGACCAGGGACTGGGACTGGCAGAGGAGACCCGGTTTGGGGGCGATGGGTGGGGGAGAGGGTTTGGTGGTAACAGGGAGTTTAGGTTTGGGAGCTAATGGAGGCTTCTTCACACCTGTGGACAAGAAAAAGGGAGGAGAGAGATTACAAAGTCATTTACTCACATTTTCTCTGTCGAATGAATCAGACTCTTGCAGAAAGCATGCTTCATCAACACCTCCTCCAACATTAACAGCTGCAAGCTTCGGTTAAAGATCAGGGTCAAGAGGTTAATCTCAGGGTCAGAGGGGAGGAGCTGAGGGCTGAAGTGATGGTTGAATCAAATGAAGTATTTATGCATTTGGCAAACAATCAAACTTAAATCAAATCAGCTCCAAAATCTAGTGCTTAAACTTGCAGGTAAAATGGATTGTGAGTTTGACAGATCTGCTTATGCAACATTAAATTGCAAGCATTGCACTCGGACTGGGCAATTCATCATATTTCAATTACATCCCCTGTTGCCTATAGCCATATTCTGGTTGTCCACACTACATCATCAGCAGGGGCTTGGATTGATGCACAAAAAAAAGTTTGCAAGTTGTGGTTGTTGCAAAATGTGCCAAGTGGGGGGTGGCTGTTTCTTCAAAACAAACAACTATGCAGCCACAGGTGGAGGAACGTGAGCTGTGTAGCATTATCAATAGAGGAGCAAGAAAAGCAGGTGTGTTAGTAAAGCAGAGGGACAGAGAGAGCCATTAGAAAAAGGCTGTAACAATAACAATTGGTAAAGAACTGACACATATTTCCAAATCACAGAGAAATCATATTGAATAATAATGATTCTGTAATTATGCTATTTGGCATAATCAGGCAGCCCTACACCTTAGAATCATCCAGGATGAGCTGGAAAGTGTTGTTTAGCAGTGAGTAAGAATCAGAAAATGAATGGATTGATGGATAGTACTGGCACTGGCACACTAATATAGGCACTTGTGTCTGGAAAAATACAGGGTAACTGAATAACTTCCCTCAGAATAACAACTTTATATTTTCGATGAATAGATATAGACAAGTACAATTACAAACAGTAACTAAAATAATTAATTTTAATCTGGGTTTTCAAGGTTTGAGTTTTCAATTTTTTGGTTTGTAAGTCCTTGTCTGATCATTAAGATGTAACTTAACATTCAGAAGCTTTTTGAAAGTAGAATTTACGGTGTAGTTGTTGTAATAGCTCTTATTACACTGCCCAGGTGTTCATACTGTAATGGCTGTAACTGTGTATACAAATAAAGTCACTCCACTCACAAAAAGTTGTGAATTAAGATTATAGGCCACATTTTCCGCTCTACTGGCTGAAATTCTTGGCTGGCCGACACCACGAGAAGTGGAGTCATCGAGCGGATGTTTCCGAAAAGACCAACGACCAAGAAAGCGCTCTGTCCCTAACACGCTGCTCGGCACAAGCAGCGTTCCGCACCGAACCCCATTTATAAGTCTTTCGTTATAAACTCACTGAGCCTTACAATAAAAACTTTACATTGTTATAAAGAAAATCACAACGCATTCTAAGAATTGGGGGCCGCCTTTCAATTCGGCGATGAATTTTTGGTTGAATTTGTGTAAGAAGTGATTCAATCAGATGTCTAACAAAATGCACTACGGTATGGCGGTGATAAGCAGGAAAAGTCCAACTTTAAACTTTACTCATGAGCAACTTAGTGGTATAATTGTAAGCCGAATCTTTGTTCTGGATAGCATGCCATCACAGTTAATTGACTTAGTCTGTTTAGATACAAACTTGAGTAAGAGCTTGACCACATTAGCTAAGTGCCAAATTTTGAAGCGGAATTTGGCCTAATGTTTTCGCTGTAACATGGAACGCCAGGTATCTGTAGTTAAACCGCTTTTGTTGTTGAAAGAACAATCACAAAACTCTATGGCATGTTTCCATCTTTGTGAAAAGAACTAACCATTGACATTTGGTCAACTTTGAATGGTTTTATCCGATATGTTTGCCTGTTATCGACTCCAACTTCTTGTAACAACAGCAGGACAGATGTTTTAAGACAAAGGATTTAACCCCCTCCAGTTGCAGCAGTAACTGGGATTTCATTCGGATTGGGCATTTTTGACTTTGAGTTGTGAAGGATGGTGTAGAAAGCAGTCAAAGTGAACCCTGTCATCTTTTGTGTCATTTTGAAAGCTGTTATTAAGAAAAACTGTAATTAACTGTGGCTGAGTGGAAATAGAGTGGATGCTGCTGTCCGTTACTACATATAGACCTCATATTCCTCAATCTGAGACATCAAACTCAGAAAACGTCAATGTTACAGTTTAGTTACACACAAAAAGTTGGAGGAGTTTGTTGAATTAAGATCGCTCCCACACGAAACAAACCTGTGCTCATGACTCCCGACTGGCTCCTTTCTCCATGGGTAAATTTACTTTCAATGGAATTGCGAGAAAATCCGCGATTTTTCCTCCTTCGACACCATTGTCAGTCCAAAGACCTCTTCAGAGAGAAAACATGCAGAAGCAACGCGACTGTTCCTTATTTCTCGGGCGGATGCATTGATAAACTCTTAACGCCTGATACTTTTTCCATTTTTCCCAAAGTTTTCAGCCACGGTGCTTTTCTCAATAATATCAAGCACAAGATAAGAACGCGTGTCACTTCCGGTTTGAGCTTAAATAAAACCACTGCTAGTTCACTCAGGGCTTACTTCTTCAGCCATTAAATCGCACTGAATGCTACTTTTAATCTTATTTAGCTATATCAATGCTTTTAATTTGATGAAAACATAACTGTAAATGTGTTTCTCCCTAAAATTTCTATCATTCTCGCAAATGTTATGCTTTAATTTTGAAGGATATTTCCGGTTCTGTCTTGATAATTTTGCTAACTTTACGATTCTTTTCCTTCCTTTGCTTTACCAACGGTTGGGTCACAGCCTCTCGTGACCACTTGGAGCGCTCTCGAGCACAACCCCTCGACCGTTACTCGCGAGAAAGTAACAGTCGAACCTTGGCATTGTGGGAATTGTAGTTCAGAATTAAGTTTAGCAACCGGCTAACTCCTAACTTCTCAACGGCTGTTCTCGACTGCTGGCGCCTACAACTTCAGAATGCAAAACGGGCTGTGTATAGATGGCGGAGAGCAATGACTGAGGAGTTTGATGAAGATGTGGTATTTGAGGTTTGTATCCCCGCCGCTGCTTGTTCGCGAAACTTGTAATTGATGCTTTGTCATACCTAGCCCTGAGGTGGCTGTGGACGTTGGGTTCTTTAACGGCAGCTAGCTTTACCCAGATAGCATAGCTTTGTAGGTGTGCTAGCCTTCGTCCATTGGCAGCCGTATGCCCTGTTGCCATGCATTGACAGACCAAAACAAATCCACATAATTGGCTGGCTGCGTATTAGTTGTCTGCCAAGGAGCTTTGGTGGTCATGGGAGAGGCTGAGCTGGGTGCTGAGGTGCCATTGTTGCTGGTGTTTCATCAGACTGGTTGTTAAAGGTGGGGTGGGGATGACCAGATCCAATGCGTCGGTTCTGGAAGAAAAAAAAAACCTTCACACACACACATACACACAAAAACACACGTACACACGCAGCTACATCTGGGTGGTGACAACATGAGCTGCGACTTCGTATGACAATGCATGTGAGTAACCTTTCAATGCTTTACTGTTACTATCTGCTGATTTGAATGATGTTGAGAACAGTGTTGCATGATGTATGATGTTACTGTAAATGTGATGCTCCTGTGCAGCTGACCACAGGCACCAAAACAGCACAAATGCTTAGAGCAGTCAGTGTTCACGATGCAACAGACAATCAGCAGCTGGGAGAGAACTGGGTCATGCAATGGAAAATTTCTACCATGGGATATTTTTCTTCCTTTTCTGCTTGTTTCATGGCAGATTTCATTGTGGGCTTTCTTTGTTCAAGGCATGAAAGCACATAGGCTGTGTTTAAGAAGATAAGGATTGTGCTTAGGAGGGAAGGATATCAAGGAAATCTCGGGTACAGGTAGAGGCTCAAATGACAGCCTTGACGTGTGCATGAGTGTATGATGATTTACAGATTCACATATGAAGACACTTGAGCTTTACAGCATTCCTCCTAGATCAGAAAGTAAGCTGCGTGCTGGAGAGAGAGGTGCCGATAAATCCTGAGGGAAAAGTACACCAACTTGACTAATGCATTACCCCTGCTTATTGGTCACGTTTTCCCACTGTGAAAAAAATCTGTGTGTGTGAGCTCAATCCACATCAGACTGAGCATTTTCTCTCTTCCATCCACTTCTTCTCCACTCATCTGGCATTATTTTATCTGTCAGTCCTCTTATTCATCATTCTTCAACTATGGCTCAATGTTTCTCTTTTTCTTTGCAGAACTCCCCTCTTTTCCAGTACCTGCATGATTTAGGGCACACTGACTTTGAGGCATGTCCAACGGCTACACAGGATGAGGATTATGGTGGACAAGAGGGAGACACCACCTCTCCTGATGAAGCACCTGAGAAAACTAAAGTGAGTTCTACCAACTACCTTTTATGCAAATTTTGCTTCACACCTGTCCTGCTCTGGAACTACACCAACTGATTGATAAGTTGACCAGGCTAATACATGACTTATTTAATCTCTTATGTGTCAACTGTATTGTTTACATGGTGCACTCTTCATTGTCCGTCCAATCCTTAAATGAATTCAATAACCTTGCTAACAGGTGCATCGCAAAACATTAGAATATCATCAAAAAAGCTCTTTAATTTCATGATTCAAGTCAAAAAATAAACTTTCATACACTCCTTATTCATTTTGTTTGAAATCAAATGAGTTTGGATAATAGCTTGTGAAAATCAATCACCCAGATTATTAGAACATTTCATAAGATCAATCATGAAAACAATTAACACACACAGAAATGTTCTTCTTTACTCAGTATTTGATTGGGGCTTCTTTGCCATAAGTTATCAGTGTGGCATGACATGGAGGCAACCAGCTGGCTGACTTTAGACTTAATATAACATAGTAGACCAACACCAGCAAATGACATAGCACCCCAACTCACAACAGACTAGAGAAAATTCATGCTGGACCTTAAACACATTAGATTTGTGCCACTTGACTCCTTCTCCAGATTCTAGGACTTTGGACCACTAAGAAACTTTTCTTTTTCTTCTTCGATAAGCTCAGAGAAGACACTTCTGAAGTTGATCCTGGTTCAGGTGTGTGTATGCGTTTTTGTTGTGTTTACTGAACCAGAGCAAGAGCTACCCAGTATTTGTACTCTTTTTTTTTTTTTTTTTACATTTTTGAGCTGCTGGCCTTAGTTATCAAAAATGAGAATTTAAAAAACACTGGAAACATTGAACTCTACATTTAATGAGTCCATAGCATATTAAGTTTTTACTCTCTTAAAGCTCCTGTGAGAAACATTCTGTTTGTTTTAATTTTGGTGCCCCCTTGTGGATAAATCAGTCTGCTGGTTTTGTCTAGTTTCCTTTTATTTTGGTGTGTTGACAAAAAAAACTCATAATGCATGCTTTAACTGTCAGATGCATCATTAATTCTAATCACTTAGCCTTGGGAAAATACTGTGTTTTTTTTCAACTCTCAGATTTTCTAGACCACAGGATTAATCAGAAGATCAATCACAAATCAAAAATGAAACTAAACAGTTTAAGATTGAGTAAAAAATCTCGTTGGATGTTGATCGTATAGAACTGAAATCATCCAGACTTTTTAATAAAACAGAAACCATTACGGTAACAGAGGCTTGGCTCAGACTATCCCCATAACTGGACAAACAGTCTGAGTCTCTGCCTTGGGGCTGTGTGTGTCACTGTTTGACCTGTGCAGTCAGACAGAAAGTAATAAATTTGACTGTTGACTCCATCACTGGCACATTATACCACAGACTGTTATGCTCGCTGGTTTGTATGCTCCAGTCAGCAAGACATGAAAAGAGGGGCTTCCTTCACACACATGCAGGTATTTTGTATTTGATATCAATAATTCAGTTTTCTGCAGACTCCTGTTTTTCACCAGAAAACCTCCAGCTGTTGTGCATCTCTCTCCTGCTGTTGTTCTGATCTTCCCAAAGACGGCTCAAATCTGATTACTGTCGTCACACTTTCTGACGTTATTCCTGCCTCTCAAAGCATCCTCTTAAAGTCTGTGTGCTCATATTGATGTCATTTGTTGGTCTTTTTTACTTTAAGTGGATTTGTCTGCTCTTAAGCTTTTCAATCTCAGCAGCTTGTGAGCTCTGAATACCTCTTTTGTTCATTAAACTGTTAATGAGTGTATTAAGAGTCGACCTGGGGTTCATGATGTGTCCTGGGATGCTCTGAATCACATGGCACAGTTTTAGTCAGGAAACGGTGTTTGTGTTTGCTGTGTTCAGGAACTTTCCGTACGTGTCACGCTTCCTCTCCAATCCACTGTTGTTTTAAGGAGTTTTGGAGGATGAGGAATCAGGATAAGACAGGAAAGCTTTTGGTTCTTCCCTCGGTTACCGGTTTCCTGGAGCTCAGATAAAGTCGGAGCCAGGACCAAACATCTTGTTCACAAAGACAGATGAGTTTGTTTGACCAATAAACAGCCAAAATGTCGTGTCAGAACTTTAGAAAAACATTTATGCTCTTGACCTGATTTAATCCTAGATACTTGGGAGTCATTGAAGTCATTTGTTAGTTGAAATGGCTGATGTGTAAAGCCCCTGTATGCGATATATTTTTTTGTAGAACGGTAGGGGAAAGTCCCGCCTCCTTCGCCTCTGATTGGCTAGAAAAGCTGGAAACATCATCACATGCTTAAGCCAAACGTGGACTATTGGCTCTGTACATCGAACAGAACACTACAGAACATTATCGCACTTCTGAATCTCCTAACCCTCATCCTAATCCTAACCCTAACCCTAATCCGACAGACGATGACGTTTCACAGCCATTAGGAATAACCAATCGGAGCCCAGCACTTCTAGCCAATCAGAGGCGAAGGAGGGCAAGAGACCTTCCCCTACCATCGTACAAAAAAATTTCGCCCCCTGTTTGGAAATTTTGGTTGATATCAGTGTTGTTTTCGTTGACGATGACGTTGATAAAAATATTTCCTCAACAAAAACAAAACTGCAGAATATATGTTTAGTGTTTGACTGACGAAATGCTCATGAATTTTGCAACTCTCTTCGTCGTCCACCACTAATGTTTCATCTAGTCTCGTCAACGTAAACGCACATTCGACTCGTCACATATAAGTCATCTAAGACTAATGTTTAGCTCGTCAACGTAACGTCTTGGTTGTGGAAAAAAGGGGCGTTGACGAAATATTTTTGTCAATAAAAAAAACAACACTGGTTGATATCAACTTTTGCGCCCCCTGTGGACAAAGCAGTGCTCTTTTTTTTCTTTGCTGTTGTTTGTCCTGTTCATGTGAATTTAGTTTCCTGAAGAAAAATCTCATTCCTCATTTGAAATGCTTAATATGCAACTCACTGACCTAGACCTAGAACTCAGACCTACCCTGCAGAAAATGATCAAATATGAGTCTTGTCTCTTTCCATCTCTTTTGCTGTTGTGAGAAGCTTAAGTATACATTTATGAGGGTTTTAAAACCAGCTCATTAGAACTTTAACTAACACAAAGAAGCAGAAATAGTCTTAACTCAGTGAAAGCAGGAGCACAAAAGCAGGTTAAAGTCCTCAGACTGGTTTTCACAAATGATACTCAGTAAATTACAACATTCCCTCCCTCTGTGTGACCACTGGAGCTGCTTTTTATTTCTCAGATACAGGTTTCAACTGACACCTACCCCCTACTGACACCTTACAGTAACTCTGTAGTAACAGTCAGCTTGTTTTGTTCACTATTAAAGCTCATATTGAGCTTGATCTGTTTCAGTCTGTTTGGTTACTATCTATGAGGTCTTCACAGCAGTTTTATTATCATGTCCAACTGTTTAAGTGTCTGTTCCCTCGTATATTCTCTCATATAGCATTGGAAATGGTGTCTGAAAGCTGCAGTGATTGCTGTCAGTGTGACACCAGGAGAATACTGATGAGTAAGAGCTGATAGTGCCTAAAAGTCAGAGCTACAGAGTACTCACACATTGGAGTTCATTTGTAGATGCTTACATCATCCCTGTTCTAGCATAGGGTGAGAGTAGCCTCTTTGCTGTTACAGAGGACTGAGCAGAGTTGTTGCCGACTTGTGTCCGCTGTTTCACGAATGCCCAGTCCTAAAGCTCAGCCTCCAAAGAGTGATCAATACTACTGCGGCCTTTAGACTAATAACGCTTGTGTTTTGCTCTCCCCTGAGTAAAGGGTCGGTGTGCAGGCCGCTCGCTCGGTGGGAATCAATCACTGCATGTGTCTGCTGCAAACTGACGCCCGTCACGGGTGTTATTATTGAGCTGATTTCTACAGGATTGTTCCTTTTCAAATGGTATTGAATCCTCCATATACAAACTCTTTCAATATGGGTCCAGTTTTACCACAAGACGCTTTAAGCTCATTTGCACACAGTAGATCCTATTCATGATTAGGCAATACTTACAGCTTGGTAATTTGCTTTTGGCTCTTGCAAAGAAATCTTGCCGCATTTCAAAACAACCTGAGATTGTTTTGTATCAAACTTCCCATGCACTTTGAATTCTGAGGCACCGTGCCACTCTGGTTGTGTTTGAATGTCTCAAACTGTTTATAGCGAGGAGTCTACAGGCCCAGGAATGCAGACTCAAAGTAGGCAAGACACAAAACAAAAGTGTTTCTCTGTGTAGTGCTTCCAGTAAGGGATGAACAAACTTGTTTCTTTTTCTAGATCTAAAGGAATCCGTCCCCTTCAACCTTGAAACATGTATTTTAAGCGTTTTATTGTCACCAGAAATGTAAACATTCAGTTTAAATACCACAACAGGAATCCAACAAAAGTGTTTTTTTATTTGTGCAACTGCAGAGCTACATTAGACCTGAGAATGGGTGCTTTTACAAACACACATTTCTCTTATTGTTGTTTCCCACAAGAGTCTATCTCCTGGGAGACTCCTTTGTACAAGGAGTGTGGTTGTTTGTTGGTGCGCAGAGTTTTATTTTATGGGTAAGTGATTTCTGGGAAATAGATCCAAACAAGGAGAAGCAGCAGAAATGCCTGACAGACTTTCAGGTGAATTATTAGGAATATTCAGTCCTTCAGAGCGCCAATAAAACTTGAATTGAGGAGATTTTTTCAAAGATTAAATACTAACCTTTCCATTTTATGTGATTGGCAGGGAGGACGCTGGTGGAGACTGGCTAAAGCCTTGTGGAGATGGAGTCCAGTTCACCATGCGGCTGCATCTCATAAGCTGGGGCAGCAGCTGGTAGGTAGAATCAGAAACAGAAAGGAATGCTGGCGCTGAAACCAGCACCTTTCAGCACTTTTATCACATGTTTCTCCTTTTTCATAGGACTGCGTGTTTGGACAGTACTCGGTGAAGTGTATTCTGGACCAGGATGTGCTGCTGCAGGAGGATGTGGAGCTGATTGAGCTGTTGGACCCCAGTCTGCTCACCCTCGGCTCTTCCCCCTCTACCTCGTCCAGCCGGGCAAACACCCTACCTAGACCGAGCCTTATAGCCAAGCCTTCACTATGGTATATTGTTAGAAACTCAGACATACAATGGTTAGGTAAAATAGAGGCCCACCAAAGAATATAATACAATGGAGTGAGTGCACATGCATTCAAACTTGTCTCCCTGAATATAACCGAGGCATTTTTAGGGTTTCAGCCCAATTTAAGATCACTGCCTCAAACTGCAAAAACCTCCTCCAAAGCCACAGAGGACATGATAGGTCCATTTTCACTGACAATATGTAAAATTAAACTGTAGAAGGTTGCTCTAACCTAAATTCCCTCCTCTCATCCTCCCACAGGGACATGGCGGGGCTGGTCGGCCTGGCTGCAGTTCTCCTCGGTCTCTGCTCTGTCTCCGAGGGCTTGTGGTCTCTGGCAGCAGCCCCGTGGGGTCTGGCACTGCTGGGCTGGGTGGGGCTGCGGGGGTTCACGCTGTGGAGAGTGGGCCGCATGCAGAGAGCCGTCCACGCGCGGGCCACGCAGCTCCAGGCTCTGGTCCACAACAGCAAGACCCTGACGGGACTGTCTCGTAAAGCCCTGCGCCTAGTCCAGGAGACAGAGGTCATCTCCAGAGGTTTCACCCTGTAAGTGTGCTAGTTTTATGTCGGCCTGCAAACACCTCACCCAATCACATGATGCTGATGCGCATTTCCTGTTATGTCTCTGATGTTCACTGTCTGAGTCAAACCTGCTTGGATAATTCACTCCTTTTTCAGTAGCTCTAGTTAACTTAGCTCCTCAGGTAGTGTGTCTAGTGGTGTTTAATTATTCATGAAAGCACTTATTTTAGATCACCATTTGTGTCTGTCTGTGTGTAGTTGTAGAGCTGTCCTCAGTCAAACACTGATTATCCAGGATTGCACTTCAGTCTTAACTAAAAACAGCATTACACTTTAATCACATCTTTAAAAAAAACACCTTTGGATAATTGCTAACTCTCTTTTTGCTGAGAGCCAGATGTTAATATGAATTCTAATATATAGTGGCCCTAAAGGTCAAAAGCACAAACATTTTATAATTACAAAAAAAAAAAAAACACGAGTGCAAAAATATTTAATGAAACAATAACACATTCCAAATAAATGCAAAAATATTGTACAAAATGCAAAAATATTTAGCAAAGTGCAAAAAACAGTCAACAACAAAAAAACCCCATTTCAGAGAATGCAAAAATATTTCATTTAACTCAAAAAATTATTCAGAAATCTCATAAAATGCAAACTCATGTCACACGATTAGAAAACAACACTTTACAAAAAAATGTTTTTTCTAGAAAATAATTTGTGAGGCAAAATATATTCTTCAAAGATTTTTAATGAATTTTTTTACACTATATAATTTTTTTTTAATTTAAATGCAAATATGACATAAAACTGAAAAAGATTAAAAGCCTTTATTTATTAAAAAAATGCAGTCAAATGTTTTTTGCTCCATGAAATAACATGTTTGGGGGTTATTTTTGTGTGTCTCTCTCTAAAGTGTTTTTGCATTTGACCTTCATGGCCACCATACCTATCATATGTCTGTACTGCAAACAAGTTGATACAGACAGCTGAGTGAGCTTAGCATGTCAGTAAGCTCTTAAGACAGCACTTTATTTTTAAACACTTGAAAATAATCCTATTTTGATACGTACATTTTTTTAAACTGAAGAATTGCTGCCTATGTAGATTTTGCCATCTTTGGACAGAATCAGGCTAGCTGTTCCTTTGGTTTTCGGTCTTAATGCTAAGCTAACCAGCTGATGTAGCTAAAAATTTATCACACAATGATGCTAATAATATCAATCTTGTCTTTTAACGATCTGGGAAAAAAGTGAATTAGCATATTTACCAAAGTGTCAAACTGTTCTTTTAGTAGCACGTCATATTGTCTTGTATGTCACAGCTGGTCTTTGTACAGTTTTTATGTCTAATTGTCTCAGTCCGTCAGTTTTGTCTGTTTTGTTGCCTTTAGTGATGTGGTGTTCAGTGTTGTATGTGCCCCCCTGCCTCTTTGGGACGTCTCCACAGTTGTATCACATTTCACTTGTCAAGTTTGCTCGACAGGGTGAGTGCGGCCGGCTCCTTTAGCAGGGCGGGGCCAGGGGCGATGCCACGGGGCCAGCAGCTTATTGGACTGAGGAAAGCACTTTACCGAGCGCTCCGCTCAGCCTTCAGAGCCTCACGTAGGGCTACCTGTCACATGCTCAAGGCATATCCTTTACCTGGAGACAAAGAGTCAAAGATGTGTATTTATATCTGGAGTGTGGAGGGAAAATATCTCGAGGCAAAAGTCGTCAAGTTCTCATCTTAAAGTTTAACAGCTGCTTTAAGGCAAGAACAGACTATCAGTTCTTTGATGGCCATGTTGGAAATCCCAGAACCTTTTGTTGTGTCCTTAACCCCGCCCAACGTTCCCTCTGAACTCTGAGATCGACAATGTGACCAACTACGTGTCTGCAGTGCCTCTGAAGGAACTTGGGCTTGGCCTGGGGATTGAGCACCTGGGGGACGAGCAAGCTCAGGAGCTGACAGACGACTACAGTCTGCCTGCCCTGAAGGTGAGACCGGAGAGTAAACAAATAGAGACTGTTGAGGGGCTGGAATGTAGGTAGAGTACCAAGAGTAGAAAAGTTGTATAAATACAAGCCAAATATAATCCTCAACCTGATTTCTTGTCAGTTTTTCTACATATGATGATCTACATATGAATTAATGAAGTATAAACCAGTATACACTCTAAGAACTGGTACATGGCGAGACAGCTTCCATGTTTAAGTCTCAAAATCTACCTTAAGTAACTGTAATGCCCACTAGTTAAAACATTGAACTCACACATAGGAGTAAGTGAAATGAATTCTATCAAATACGGTCAGTTTCTAGCTGCAGTAAGCTAGCCGGTTAGTCCTTTGCAAATAAAAACTCGCCTATGCACGTTTACTCCTCCATCCTAGCAATCTTGAGAATGTGGGAGCCAAGCAGCCTCTACACTACTCTGCACCCCACCCACCGGTACACCATAGATTTTACAAGGCCGTTTGAATCAGCTCCTGTGGTGATGTAATGACAGGAGTGACTTGCAAAACCACTCCTGCTCCTTAAATGATTCAACTTCCTCCTGCACTGTTATTCATTGGAATGGCCTACCACATATACGTGCGCACAAAAAGCAAAAATGTGGAAATACCCCTCAAATTTTACCATACCATTCAAAAACATGCTCTTCTCACTGAGGCTCTGGTACTTCAGCAGTAACCTCCATCTTGTCTGAATCATGTATATTGTGTATTGGTGTGAGTTCTTCTGGAGAGCTTGCCATGTTTATTCTGGTGTTTTTCCACCTCTGCATTTGTCCCTACTGGTCAGCACTCCCCCACTTCTGACAACATTAAGCCACTACGCCTCATTATCAGAGCATCCCACTCAAATCACTGCCTGATTAATAAGGTTAGAAACTGAGGGGCTGCAGATCTTAAATCAACTAGGGCATGTTTTTAAATGCTGAAGCACTATCAGACGGGTAAATGCAGAGTTGGGACTGGAAATGGAGAAAACAAGCTCACAAGGCTGTTCCCACAAACTCTACCTCAGTTATTTTAAGCTTTTTCTTCACACTGATTAAACTAACATGATGTAAGGTGTTAATTTTTTATCTCGAGACGTGCCAGTAAATAGGTTCTCTACCTCTGGATGAACTCTGCACAGAGTTCTCAAGAGAATACAGCTAACCATCTACTCTTGGTGGCCTAACTTACAGACTTATGAGCAATGCACTTGATCTACTTCTCCATCATCTATGTGCAAGTTTCCAGGCTGCAAACACAGTATTTTCACAGAGCCTGCTTAAAAGTGGCATTGGACTTTGGATTAAGGCAAGAGTAGGATATTAATGAACTCATTTAGTCTGTAAGAGCTTATATAACAGCAAAAACTGGAAGCTATAAGGGAATTTTGCATATATTTCGTGATGACAGGCTTGTATCAACTGTAGAAATGTTCAGATCTTGTTTTTTTGTCTTCCTGCAGATGCTGTTTCAGCTCTGGGTGGGACAGAGCTCTGAATGTTTCCGTCGAATGGCTCTCCTCCTCTCCCCCCAAAGAATAGAGGAATTAGAAGAAGGCGGCACCAAAGGAGACACCTCCCTTCCACCTCCCTCTCCCTCTCCTCCTCCGCCTCCTCCCCCTCCTCTGCATCGGACCATAGCGGCAGTGACCGAGCCCCTTCATCACGCCCTGGCCAGCTGCCTCTGCGAGGTGCAGCGCAGCTACGACTTCCACCGGCACTTCGAAACGCAGCTGAGGGCGACAGGCACAGACAGGACAGGCAGAGCGCGGGAGAAATGCAGAGAGCTCAACACTCTGCACACCTCCATCCGAAGCCTGCAGCTGCACCTCAAAGCCCTGCTCAGCGAGTGAGACACACACACACACAAATATAACCCTTACTGCCCTCAATCAACACTACCTAGAGGATGAGATGAGAGTTTAACGGCCAGTATTGGGAAATTAGGTCAATCCAACAGCAAAGCAGTGACAGCACATGCTAACAAAAGATACAATCAACTCGTTTTATCAACTTTCCTTTTCTCCTTGTCTTATGTGATTCAGGATGATCATTCTAGAGGACGACCTGGAAAAACTGATGGTGTCCAAGGTGCAGCCAGAGCTGACATTCGAGGGCTACCAGGAGCTCAGCGACCGGCTGCACCAGCTGCAGCCTCACATGCAAGCCAGCACCGGCTGCTGGGAGGACACCATCACCCAGGTGGAGCGTATGCTGAGACGTGCCAATGCCTGTCCAGGTGTGGGAAGTTGGATGAAAATGCACAAAAATGAAGCAACTCCATACCTTTAAAAACCCCTGAAAGTTATTTTCATTCTAACAATTTCAAACATTTAAATGCAGTCACTTTCACAGGAATCACTGCAGGTCACTTACTAATTATAAAAACAACAAATAGCATAAAATTTTGCTATAAAATCTGAACGCTGTTGTTTTTATCTCCATGTAAGAGCTGCTATAGAAGCTCAGACTCTCTCCGAGTAAGCTTATGTTTGCCCCACATTTTTCTATCATGCGTTTCTCAATATGCCATAAAATATAAGCATGTCAGAGGAGTGACGCCCCCTTGTAGTATGCTGCTCTCCACGTATTTACAGCGCCTATTTTTGGAGCAGACTTCCTCCTTCCTGTACAGTGACTCAAGATTAATGCCGGTCACGGAGGAAGTAGCTCCTTCAGAATGCAGGACAAGAAACAGAGCACTAGAGCTCCAGTAACAAGATGTTGAGGTCATTTGTTTTTGTTGTTTCAGTAATGTCGGTACAATTTTATCTGCAGGTAATGATGAGGCTCTGGAGCAGTGTGGTCCCTCTTTTGCAGAGATTCCTGCTCCTCCTCCGTCCTATCCATTAATCCTAGATCAGGATCCTGTCCCAGAGGAGCTGGTAAGATAAAAATATCCCCCATTCACCTAACATCTCTCATTGTTTGCCTCTATTTACACAAAATCCCCCTCACTTGTAAGGACTCAGCACTCGTATTCCTTCTCAAGCTTGTCTGAGAAAACCTGATTCAAGATTTGTGTCCTCCTAATCATTTCCTTTCTCTGAAACAGGAGTGGGAGGCCTACGTGTCTGACTCCGACTCTGACTGTGAAGGTAGAGATTCCTGGTCGGACATGTTGTCACCAGAGGAGCGGGAACGGCAGCGGCGGGAGAGGGAGGAGTCTCGGCGCGTCCTGTCAGAGCTGAAAGCTGTGCTGGGCTTCCGCGCATCAGAGGGAGAGAGGATGAAGAGGAAGCAGCTGCTCTTCAACGACCAAGGTCTGAACTCACCCATCTCATCCGTCTGATGTGATAACAGGGCTTGTGCTGTTGACATTTATAGAACGAGGTCATTTCAAATTCGTTTATTTTAGATTCTTTTCAGTGTGCTCTCAATCGATACGCACAAACACACATTATTGCAAAAGCACCATCATCAGCAGTAAGTATGAATCAATATGAGGGAGAAACGACGTCTCTGCAACATCTGTGTTTTCAGTGTGTGATAGGAATCCCTTTGTGACTATTTCTTTCAGCCAACAAATCATACTGAAAAACAAACAGGTGGAATTGTTTATTTTTACATTCGTTCGAGGGTAAGTGCTCTCCTATTTACAGAAGGTAGTAGAGTATAAAACAGAAATAACCAGGTGTCTTTCAAATGTGAGAATGCATGCTTCTAAAATGTAATCTACTGGATAAAATTGATTCTGTCTCTATATTTTGAAAAATTTCTTCTACAATTATCCAAAAATGACATCTTCAAATGTCTCACCAGCTGTCTGAAACCCAAACATATTAAGGTACTCTCTTTTTTCACTTTTGCCTCGTACTTAAAATCTCAAATCAGAACATATTTGATACTTTTTTCATACAACACGAATACCCAAAAAGCCGGGACGCAGTGTGAAATGTTGGTTCGAATAGATCTTGATGATTTGCAGATTATCTGAACACTATATGTAATTGAAAATAGAGCAAAGACAACATATCAAATTTGAAACTGGGGAAATTCATTGTTTTATGAAAAGTAAATCCTTACTCTGAATTGGATATCAGCATCACTTTTCGTAAAATTGTGGCAGAGTGACGATAAAATACTGAAAATGTTGTGGCGGAACATTTTCCTACTAATGACATTACCCCTCTCCCTTACTCATTCTCTCTCTCCTTCCCTCTATCTTGTTCTCTTTCTCCCCCCCTGCCCTCTCTCCACTTCTCTCTCTCTCCCCTTATCTCTCTGTATTCCCCCTAACCCAGCAGCGGCCTGGTGGCTGTCTGGCATGTGTCTGGTCCTGCTCAAGGTTTCTGCCTGTTAAAAGGAAGTTTTTCCTTGCCACTGTCACTCATATTAGATGAGATGGGCCAAATCCCATCTTAGGTTAGGTCTTGATAATTCATCAAACAATGAGTGTGGTCTAGACCTGCTCTTTCTCTTGGAAAGTGTCTTGGGATGACGACTGTTGTGAATTGGCGCTATATAAATAAAATTTGATTGATTGATTGATTGGTTGATTGACTTTGCAGCAGGTCAGTAACCTGACTGTAGGTGAAAAGAGCATCCCAGAAAGGCTGAGTCTGTCAAGACTGAAGATAAGTGTTTGACTTCTTTTTTAAGGGACTCTGTGAGCAAATATTACAGCACAATTTCAGAACAATGTTTCTCAGAGTTAGTTTGCAAAGAATTGAAGGATTTCATCGTCTGCAGTGAATGTTATCGTTGAAAAACTCTTTGTACAAATGGGACAAAGTGGATTTATGAACATTTGACATTGTGTACTTTTTTAATTGGAGTTGTAGTAAATAACTTAGTAGAGGAATTCTTACTAATTAAATAGTTAATAATCTGACATTTGAATATAAAATATGATGACTCAATTGAAAAACAATCTGTAGATCACCACTCACTGAAGATAATGAGCTGCAGCATTAATCCTGTCTGTTTCTTTGTAGTCATGAAAATTTAAAGGCCTCCCATTGTGGCTGAGTTAATCATTCTGGATTTGTAATTAAACTTCAGAACTAACCACGGTGAATCACTTGACATGTTTCCTCTGTTTCTTCCAGCTGCTGTGACGCCTTCAGCTCACAATGAAGCTTCAGGCTCTGCCGCAAACCCATCAGAGGCAGTGGCTTCTCTGAGCTCAGTAGAAACCTGCGATGAAGACGGAAACCACCTTTCAGAGCGTCCTGCAGGAAACGGAGGGGAGGAAGGGGAAGGAAAGGACGGCAGGGTGAGTCCTGACCCTCCAGCAGAGCCGCTGACAGAGTTCAGCTGCGGTTCGGGGGCGAAGGATGGGGATCTGGGAGGAGCTTCTGTCTGTACAAGAGGGGGAGGAGGAGCGTCAGAGCTGCATCAGTACGACGGCGTCCTGGAGGAAGGGGAGGCACAGAACGGTTTGGACTGTTTCATGAAGCCCAAAGTCACTGCTGTGTCTGTGATGGACAGACTGACGGAGATGCACGGCTCAGCGGCTCTCAGCTTCAGCTCCGCCATCGCCGCACAGGTGGCAGCTCGCTCACAGTCACTCATCAGCATGGAGGAGCAGACATTCGGAGACGAGGAGGAAGAGGAGGAGGAGGACAGACGAATCCCTGAGAAAGACTGAAATGAAACCTTGCTGCTGTAACAAAGCACTGAGCAGACACTGTATTTATGTCTGACTGTCCTGGCGTCTCTATCGATGGGTCTCGTGTTTCATCATAAATCTTCCTCCGATTTCTCTCTGTCGCCCATCCGTCCACGTCGCTGTTCATCACCCACAATTCTTACTGCTCTTTTGCTGTTAAAACTCAGGTACCAGAACCACTAAAGCGAATTCTGACCCACCAGTGTTTTGGGGTCAGAAAACTCAGAATGTTTGCAGTTTACCCGGCGACATCCACATAGTGTTCATCCTTCACAATCGCGCATCAGGTGTGGAAACAAAGATTGTAAAATTTAAAAACAGTAGCTCGCTTCATTCATTAAAAATGGAGAAGTAAAAATGGTCGAAACGGCAGTTTTATCATTTATCACTGTGATCAAAACCTCCATCCTTTTATTTTTTTACTGTCAGGAAGTAGGACCAGGACTGGAGAAATACAGTTATTATGGATGTGTTCAGACAGAACGCCAGAATACATTCAGTCAGACGGTTAATCTTGAGAAACAAACCAGAGTCTTTACGAAACTTAGAGGAATTTAATCAAATGCTGAGCTCGTCAAGCACTCCTTCAGTCATGGCCGTTGCATCCTTTGCTAGCTAGATAGCAAACAGCTGGATGCATTTATATCCAGTGGCAATACCTTCTGTACAATGCAGAGGCTTTTTCATGTCCATCTGTAATACATCTCCATTGAAACATGCAAGGAATAGAGACTCATCCCACTGAGCATTTTGTTGGTCTAAGAGGTCTAATAGACGTCTAAATGTAGTCTAGACGACTGGTCTAAAATCAGGCTACCACAGGTCTAAAAATGAAAGTTTTCAGACATCTAAATTTAGACTAGCCGGCTAACAGAGGTCTACCAGTATATTGCTCAACGGCTATCACAATTATTTTGGTTAAGTACTTGGAGATCACTTGTGCAACTTACAGTTGCTTTTTGAAATAAATACTTATGGAATAGCGGGTTAAAGTGCAACATCTAAATTCCGTCTACAGATATACAGAATCTAGACAGTTAAAATTAGGTCTAAAAAATAACTACACGTCTAATAGCCGTCTATTGCTCAGTGGGATGACTTTGTAGCATGGCAGCAGTGGAGAAGGCTTCTGGAGTGCTGAGTTCCAAAGTGTCTTAGGGGTGTCTTTAGAGAGAATGGGTAAAGCATTTCATGCCAAAATAAGCTTAAATATACTTGGTACTTGGTTCCGTTTTGATCACATTCAGCCAAAAGTTATCCCTGCAGTCTGTCTGAACACATCTGAAGCATAAGGTCGAGCTCAGCTGACATGAATCCTCACAGACAGACGGGTATGTAAACACTCAAAGTTCAAGAGGAGGAAGTGAAACTATTTTTACTACGAGGCTTTTATTTTTGTCTGATCCGTGTCTCTGCTGTGTGACTGGACACAATGAAGGAGTGTCTGTGAAGTGGACACATGAAGTGGCGTTCATTCATTTGCAACAATACTGTATTAAGACTGGAACAATGCTGTTAGGAAGAGGACAGGAGGACTCATCGATGACTTGACACTTAACTAAATGAGCTGTGTGGCATGAATTCACTGAATTGTGCATCCATGGGGTGAAAAACTAAATAAATACTTGTACGGGTGAAGTCAAAAGAAGAAATATTCTCTCATGTGAGGGCAATCTTAAAGTTTATGTTACATATGGAGTTGCCATAAGAGTCCTGATGTTTGCCTTCACCCCGTCCTCCTCCACCCTCCCAGTCTTTCTTGCCACCATGTCTGCCTTGTCCTGACCCTCCTGCACCCTCTCTCTGGGATGAGGTCTCCTCCCCCTCCTGCATTTTCCAAACGTGAAATAAAATACCATTCTGAAGTGTTCGTTGTATCCTCCAGTGTTTTCTGGCGCTCATGTTTCAGACGCTCTCACGGTGTCAGGGGCTGGAAACAGGTTCAGTGAGTTACTTGATATGTTTTAAGGGGTTTTGCATTTGTCTTAACCACAGCAGCTGGTGCTCCCCTTTAAACCTGTCCCTGCCTCCTTGAGCTTTAAACACAGGTCAAGAGCAGTGGACTTAAGACTTAACATACTAGTCCCCTCATCTGTAGAGTTCAAACATTTATAAAGGAGAGCAGCATGTTTGAGTTAATCAGCTGAGAGGAAAAAAAACCTGTACAGACACTGTTTCCAATAAAATGTTGATCAAGTGACAGACGTGTTTCTAAATATAAAACCTTAACAGCTTTATTAGGAAGATTGATTTATTGGGTTTTAATCTGTATTTGCTCTGCCACCCTGTGGTCACTTCTATGGCTGCAATTATGCACAATTTATTTTATTTATTTATACCTCAAACTACACCAAAAGCATTTATTTTTTTTACATAGAAATAGTAACTTCTGTATATTTTTCCCCCCATATATGCTGGTAATCTTTTTTATTTATTTTCCTTATGTTACAACTCAAATCAGGTCAAATCTGCTCTTTTTTCTTATATACAGAATATAGTGAAATTGTTATCAAGGTTTCTTTAAGTTTATTTTCGTCCCTCCATATGTTATTTTCTCTGTAGGCTCACTGCACAGTCCTCGCTCTCCTCTTCAGCCGATTCAGCATGTTTGACATCGTGCTGCCTTCACGTGCTCCCATAAATTCTACCAAGTGGTATTAGAAGTCTAGTCATGATTATTGCCAAATGTTTTCACAGGAATCAGCAGTATATAATACGTAGCACGTATATATATATATATATATATACATACATATAACACAATAAGAGCCGAATTTGAGCCCTAGATGCTTAACATGTTATGAGAAAGTTCAAAAATGGATTTCAAAAAACAAAAACTGAAACCTAACACCAAAATGTAAAAAATTAAATAAAGATATAGGTATTACATTTGCATTATTTGGCACAGTGACCCAAAAAGTTACCGCATACATGTCATAAGATACAAAAAATGTTCACCACAACACTTAACACATTAAACGCACATAAATATTTTCTGCAAGTATAAAAACCAAAAATAATAACTGAAAAGCAGAAACATTTTCGGAAATGCTGAAATATTTCATGAAATGAGATAGTGTTTCAGTAAATGCAAAATAAAATGAAATACTACTACTACTACTACTACTACTACTAGTGCTACTAATACTACTAATACTAATACTACTACTACTACCAATAATAATAATAATAATAATAATACCACTACTAATACTGCTACTACTACCACTACTACTAATGATAATAATGATAATAAAATAAAAAAAAAGGTTAATTTGCGTTTTTTGCAAACCATATCGGATATTATGAAACATTTTTTTGCTTCTTGAATTTTTGTTTGCTTTTCACAATTTTTTTGTTGTTGTGTATATATATATATATATATATATATATATATTTGTTTTGTTTTGTTTTTTTGTTTCTGTTACATTAAATGTTGGGTTAATGAAATATTTTTTGGCGTAATAATTGTGCCACTGATCTTCCGGGCAATGAGTGCATAAACACGCTCATAGCCAATAAAGGCCGAGTAATTGAGTGTGGGACACGGTTTGAGAAGCTCCGAGCGTCCCTGAAGGCAACATCACACACAGCACTCCCACAGTCCCTCGCGCTTCCTTTTCCAGCAGCGCCTGTGATCATGGCGGACGTGGTTGCGGAGCAGGTTGCGGACCAGAAACCAGTCCCGGACCGGGAGCAGAACGGGGAGGCAGAGGACAGAGAAGAGGCAGACCCCGTGGAGGAGACAGCGAAGAAGAAGAAGAAAAAGAAGAAGAAGAACAAGTCTGCAACAGCAGGTGAGGCTGACGGGGCCAGTTTAGAGCTAACATGCTAGCAGAGCTACTGAGAGTTATAGGAGCTGCATCAAGTTAGCCGCATTGACTTTAGACAGACTCGGTATGAAGGGGAAGTTACTTTCAAAATAAAAGTCCACAAGCCCACTGGTGGAGAGGTCTCTTCACTGCAATACAGAAAAAGTAGCAGGGATTATAAAGATGTCATTCTGTTAAATGGGATTTGAAGGGGGAGCTCAAAATAAGAGATATTTTTAATGCAATTCTGAATTAAAACAGACTAAAGCTATGGGGGTTATCAAGGACAATTTCACAAATATTGAACGACCATGTAATATAAATTACATTAAATGCCAAAAACCCATATACAAGAATCATTTGTTAAATTAAATTTGAACAAAAAAATTGTAAGATGTCACTGTCCTTCAATTTCTTTTGCCCATATACTTAAACATTACGCATAACACGATGATTTTACCACTTAACACATCATAAAACGAAAATATAATCCCTGAAATCTGCGAAATAAAAAATAAAAATTCTGCGATGTTTTTTGTGCTTCATGTTTTTTTGCATGTTGCATTTAGCGGAATGTTAATAGAAGTTTGTAAAATATTTTCACTACTTCACTGAAATATATATATTTTGGTAAGATTGGTAAAATTTACAAAAGCTGCAGTTAATCCTGTACTTCAATTTGGTTGTCAAAAAAGAAATTATCCACCAACTAAACGATATTTGCAGTTTGAACAGAAGTATGGCGCTTCTTTCTTATGCGGCCTTTATTTTGAAAGTCGTACCGGAAGCATGTTACTTTATCGGGTGTGTCTTAACACTGATCCTCATTAGCCATGCGGGTTATGAGCAGTGTGGACGGAGTAGCTGTCAGGCCTTATGAAACACGCCGGGCTTTGGTCAGATCCACATCTAGGAGCGGTGTCATGAACCGCAACTGCTGTAATCTGAAATTTACACTTTAGTCCGAACAAAAACACAACAACACGGTGAGCTAGCTGCTCCTCTGACTGACTGTTTTTCTTGCTGACTGAGTTGACCCTCAGCCAAGTTTTCCTGTTTCGTAATTCTCCCCTCTACTGGAGATATTATATAAGAAATGAAGAACACCAGACGAGGATTTCTCTCTGAATTACCATGACAGTAATATTACAAAGCCATGGGCGCTTTTATCAGTGAAAGCCCTCAGTAGAATCCATTTTACTGAGGGACAAACTAGCTGCAAATATATACAAGCAATAGCAGGTCCTCCTTAGACTTACTGATATCCCTGCAACATAAACAAGGCAGGAAAAGTGGTTAAATTTAATATCTATTTGCCTGTTTGAGGGAAGTGTTGTTGAATTGTACTAATTTTACCTTTCATTATGTCAGTCTGAGACACCCACAGGACAGATTTGCATGATTTACTGCTAAAAATAACTATCTAGAAAACACATCTCCTATCTGAGTGGGGTCTGGAACTTCAGTATGGACGTCCAACACCTGTATGAGGGTCACTCACCTGTTTTTCGCTCTTACGAGACCGCTTTATTTGTTTGTTTTCCGCCGTCACCCTCTGCTGCTTCTGCTGACTCAGCAGACCTCGACAGCTGCCGCTACCTGTTGGTGTTTTACTGTTTGTCGAGTTTCTATTCTCGTTGTAAATGGTGTTCTTCTTGTCGCTTGCAGTTACTGAGGCGGAGGCTGATGGGGTGCCTGAAGTGACCAAACAGCTGGAGAAGCAGGCGATAGAAGACAAAGAGAAAGAGGAGGATGGAGAGGAAGGTGGTTGTCTTTTTAACATTATCATTGCGTTCAGATTTCGTTGATGTTGAATATTACAGGCAGAGTGTGTGTGACAGCGGTGTCTTTTACTCACTCAGATGGAGACGATGGAGAAAACTCGGCAGGGAAAAAGAAGAAGAAGAAAAAGAAGAAGAAAGGACGTGAGTTGTGCACATTTAAATCTTAGAGGATGGCTTCACATCAGACTGCAATGCTGTGATTATCGACACTGTAAAAAGCAGCATTCGTCCTCAGCTGAAGGTTGACTGTGTCGTCTCAGTTGTCCTGATCCAACCCTTCGTAGTAAGACATCTGTTCCTCAGTCTGATCTCCTTTCTCTCTCTCTCTTCCTCTTCTCCAGCCAAATCTCAGACTGATCCCCCATCTGTGCCCATCTGTGAGTTACACCCAAGTGGAGTGTTCCCTATCGGACAGGAGTGTGAATACCCCACAGTTCAGGATGGGTAAGAGAAGCGCACACACACACAAACCTTCTCTTGTATTTTTGCAGCTCGTTCACATGACAGCTCATTAATCCTTTTAGGAATAAAACCGCTTCTGCCTCCCTGGAGGCTGAAGTACTTTCTTTTATTCAGTGTTTTATTGTTTTCTTTTATTTGTAGCTTGTACCATTTATGGACTCCATCGTTTCGGCTGTTGGCCCTTTTTTATCCCACAGTTTTTCTTTTTTATTCTGTGTGAAGCATTTGGTGATTTCTGCCTCGCAGCTTTTTTACAACCCCAGTTCTAAAAGGGTAGTGATGCTGTTTGAGATGTTGAAACAGGATTTGATTCACCGATATGTGCAGGTGAAGCTCAAAAACCAAGAGTATCCATAATACAAGTCAACAAGTGAGACTTTGTATTTGATAAATTTAGAATTTATCAGACTTTTTGATTTAAATTATAGGAAAAATTGACTTTTTTGGACTTGTATTTTTACTTGTAAGCTACCAGGGATGCTGGCTTGGAAACTGCGCTGATAACAAGCTGGGTGCTGCCTTTCTCCTGAAGAGTGGAGAGCATGGTGTCCATGATTTCCAAAAAGAATGTCAAAGTTTGATTTTTCAGACCACAAGAAAGTTTTGGTTTGGTTTGTAGATGCTCTCCAGGTGTTGTATATGATAAAAATCCCCAAATTCTTAGCATTTATATGGAATATAATCCTGAAACCTTTGAACTATTTGTTTGCACAGTCTCTCACAGAAGAATGAGGTTCATTAAGACGCTTTATAGCATTTCACAACTTTTTCCAGTGTTTTTTTTTATTGTTTTTGGAGTGTGTTGCTGCGTTTAAAATGAGTATACATTTCTCACAAAGTTGAATTTAGCTGAATTTCACATGCTCTTAGTTCATTTTTTCAAGTTTAAATGTGTCTATATAGGCATGAAAACCACTCACAGGTCTAAGAGTAAATAAAACACATCATGAAACCTATCAAACTTTACAGATGGACACAGTTTTCGTATTTAACAGCAGTAAAGTTTGTGACTTTTGCTGTTTGTGTAGATGAACTCATTGACCCTGATCAGCTGATTGTAGCCTGCAGATCAGTCAGGACTGTAATGTTTTTAGTGAGTTGTAAAACCAGTTCCTGCTCTCAGTTTAAACATATTTAACTGTCATCAATGACAGTCAACATGCTAAGCTGGTCATACTACACCAAATTCTTAACCTGCAGCCCAGAAAGTTAACAATGTTACTGTTTTGTTCTTTCAGTCGCAGCGCAGTGTGGCGCACCACCATCGAGGAGAGACGGGTGATGGATAAAGCCAATGAGGAGGTGTGGAACGACTTTAGACAGGCAGCAGAGGCCCACAGACAGGTCCGCCAGCACGTCCGCGGCTTCTTGAAACCCGGCATGACCATGATTGAAATCTGGTGAGGCTGCCTTCGTCACCGCCAGATATCACAGTGATGCTCCTTCAAGCTGTTCTAGTGCAGAATGTTCCTGTGAAAAAGGCACTGATTTCCTCTCTGGAAAGTATTTTAGTTTCTCTCTAATCTTGTTTATTATCGTTTATTCCTTGTCCCTCTACACAGCGAGCGGCTGGAGGACTGCTCCCGTAAACTGATAAAGGAGGACAAGCTGAACGCCGGTCTGGCCTTCCCCACCGGCTGCTCCCTCAACCATTGTGCTGCCCACTACACTCCCAACGCCGGAGACACCACCGTCCTGCAGTATGACGATGTCTGCAAGATCGACTTCGGCACGCACATCAACGGTACAGCAGGAATAAAAATCTCCAACTCCCCATGAAAGAGTGTTGAATTTTGTCTTTTGAAGAAAAGATGTGCCTCTCTGATTGTCAGCTGCTGGTGGTCTGACCTGAGTCAAACCGTATCAGCGCCCAAACTGAGCCGCTTAAACCCATCAGCTGAAAGATGCTCTGCTCTGTGTTTGTTTTCAGGGCGAATCATTGACTGTGCCTTCACTGTCACATTTAATCCAAAGTACGACAAGCTGCTGGAGGCTGTGAAAGACGCCACCAATACCGGAATCAAAGTACGGCACACACACGCACTCAGACAGTTTACCTCTTGGGTGTTTTATCCTTGTGGTTTCTGAAGTCAATAATCCCATTTGTTTGTTGCAGAATGCAGGTATTGATGTGCGTCTGTGTGATGTTGGAGAAGCAATTCAAGAGGTGATGGAGTCCTACGAGGTCGAACTTGATGGCAAAACGTACCAGAGTAATTCATCATAATTTCTGACACGATCATTTACATATTAATTTCATATTGTCAGAAAAATTTCATGAACTTTTTGCATGTCTGAAGGTGTTGATGACAGTTTATCAGATGATTTATGATTTGAGGTAGCATAAAGTTGAGATGCGGACAACCAGCCTTGTTGCGCCTCTTCTTTGAGACTGATTTCTTCTGTTCCAGTGAAGCCAATCCGAAACCTGAACGGTCACTCGATCGGTCAGTACAGAATACATGCAGGCAAGACCGTGCCTATCGTTAAAGGAGGAGAAGCAACAAAGATGGAGGTGAGTTAATCACGTCCACCATCATTCTGGATGAATCTTACTCCTCCCTCACAGTGTAGAAATGTGAATGTTTGACAACTTAATGCTCAGATTTTTGCACTTTTTCTTTTGTCTAAAGGAAGGAGAAGTTTATGCCATTGAGACGTTCGGCAGCACAGGTAAAGGTGTGGTCCATGATGATATGGAGTGCTCTCACTACATGAAAAACTTTGATGTCGGCCACGTCCCAATCAGGTCAGTTTGTGACTGTAATCTCTGCTCATAAACCCTGATAGTGTTGTTGAAAGTGTGCTAAAAATGCTCACCAAAAGTTATAAAACAAGGAGACTTTTGGTCTAACATATCAGATATTATATCAATCTTACTCCCCAGACTTCCCAGAGCAAAACATCTCCTCAACGTCATCAACGAGAACTTTGGCACGTTGGCATTCTGCCGCCGCTGGCTGGACCGTCTGGGTGAGAGCAAGTACCTGATGGCCTTGAAGAACCTGTGCGACCTGGGCATTGTGGACCCATACCCTCCCCTCTGCGACACCAAGGGCTGCTACACGGCTCAGTTCGAGCACACCATCCTGCTCAGGCCCACCTGCAAGGAGGTGGTGAGCCGTGGAGACGACTACTGACACCCCAACCCCACCAAAAGCACCACAACACCCCTTCACCTCCACTCAGATCCTGTCAGCAACTCTTCCTCCAGAGAAACAGCAGAAAAGAGCTTGTAAAACAGGACGTTGCCTTCTCAGAGAAACTCTGAGGGATGCCAAATGCTACTGTATTCTATCCACAATGCACCACTCACAGCTTGCACGGAAGAAGAACTGGCTTTTTGAGTTTTTTTTTCATCATCCACTGCTAAAGAAATTTAAAAAATGCCTCAACATTTTTCTGAGGGAGGAGGAATTGTAGTTTTCCTCCACTGTCCTGCGGACCTCATTTTACAACACATCAAAAAGTTAACTGTCAGACAGTTCAACATTTATTTAAGCTGCCTCTGAATCTAATGCATCCCCAGTATTCATGAGATGGTGAGCGTGGAAACTCCTCTTTACCTCCCCTTTTCATTTTCAAAGTTTCTATGGCTCCACTCTGAGCCTCCAGTGCTTTAGTGCTCGAGTTAAATTAAGCACAATTGCTACTGATGTGTTTAAGAAGTGGTTATGCCGATGCATGGCCAGAAATCTCTGCAAAAGACGATTCCTAAAATTTAAAGCTTGGGGTGTCGTAGTGATAAAAGATGTCTACATACAGGCACCGTGCATCTGCAGCTGTATGTTTGGCTTCTGTTACTACAGGAGGGAACTCTGCACTTTGGCCCTGTAATCATCGTTTCTTTGATGTTTGTAAAATATCTTTGAAATGGTTGCTGCCTCAGTATGTTCCCAATTGAAATGCTTCATTTTGAACTCCCTGAAAATGTTTTTGTAAGAAAAAAAAATAAAGATTAAAATGATTTTGCTCATTGTGGAGTGTCCTCTTCTGGTGTTTCTATCTACAGCACAACAAATCTAACCTCAACCTCAACAGTACTCTAAGATAAATGTAACCAGTTAATGTACTTTGTATTTTCTTTACTGATCATCCGGAGTAAATGGACTCTATGCACAGCTTCACCACTTCCTTAACTTAAGGCAGCTTGTTTATTTCCTGGCTTACAATACTGGACAAACTGATAAAACCAGGTGTGACTGATCAGACACACCTGGTATAATCAGTTTGTCCAATAATGTAAGACATGAAATAAAGCAGTGGAGCTTTGCTATAGGGCCCAGTAAGTGCATCAAGCAAATGTCCTGTTTCATAACTCCAAAGATGAAAAACGGGGCTTTCTGTGAGGAGCATCTAAAACCCTAAATCATAACACAGAGACAAGCTCTAAAGAGTAGCTAAACATAGACGAATAAACACCTGTTTGGATCAATACTTGGCTACGTACGTTACAAATTAAAAGCTAGCTAGCAGCCGTTAAATTGAATCAAGCTAGCAACCGAGGCTACGTAGCTCAATAAAAACTTTATTAGTGTTTTAAGTTATTACAACTAGTTTCAGTAGAGCGGTTTTGTCAGTTTTGGACGAAGTAAGCACAGTTGTTTGTCCTTCAGCTGATTATTTCTATACGTTGTCGTTTTTAATTAAAATTGAGATAAGTATTCTCGAGTTGTACCGTTGGTTATGCTAAACTTGCAATTTTAACGGACATGTACGACTTAAAAATATTTGATACATTTTTGCCATTTAAAAAAAAAAAAGCTAAAATATTCATTTATGATACTTTGGAAGTGTATTCACCACAAAAACGTCTGTTGTGGCCAAATAAATATGAAACAACCTGCTAGCTTTAGTAATCTGCTAGCTCACTTTTTAAGTTTGGTTTCAATACGTTAGCCCTCCGTTAAATGTTATGTTTCCTATAATATTAGCCCTTATCAATTTAAAATTACATTTCTGTATAACTTGTATTATTTAGTATTTAAAATATGTAACGGGGAACACCAAATTAAGCCTTTTCAATCAACACTTAGATTTCTGGTGTCAACAACATACTGTCATAAATAAAAACAAGCAAGAGTCAGACACTTCCATCTTTTGTAGAAAAATGAAAAAATATTCTCATTTATTGAGGTAATTTTCTCTAGAAAAAATTGAGGTAACAATTTGCATAGTATATCTTTCATAAATTTACACACACACGCAAACACACGCACACACACATCCATGGAGTAGTAACCAAAATGCCAACAATGTGTCACAACATCAGACAATGGAGGAAAAAACAGTATGAAGTGTGCTTTGAATCCCCCTCCGATGGGATCAGAGGGAACAGGGTTGATGAAGAAAATAAATTCTTTTTTACAACTTCTCCACTATGGAGATAAATATCACAATCTGTATACACTGCAGAAATCCGGTATAATATGAATATTTTACTGAACAGAAAGTAAATAAAATACAATATATACACTCACTTACATAATTGTGGGAAAAATGTGAAATCTGTCTTATCTGCTGGTGGCTTTTAACAATCTGCGCTTGTATAAAATCTTTAAAACAGTCAATGGTGTCTTTTCTAAAGCGTCTGAGAGGATTGTATAAAAATACATTCATAATCTAGATGCTGGTGTGAGTGGGACTGCAGCTGTGCTTGTTCCACTTCCATGAATCAGTATGGACTATAAAAATATAACTGCTTTTTCAACAAAAGGGCACTTTTCTAGTACACTAGTATGTCTCTGGTCGGGGATGGTTCACACTAAAGATAGTTACATTCTAGGGCAGAGAGATGGCAGCATTTAGCCAGAATTAAAAACCATTGGAAACAGTCTCCACTCAGTCAGAGGAAAGAAAATATAAACCCAGCAAATGTTGAACCGTTTTGGAAATGCTGGGAAGTTTTTCCATACACTTCTTACGAGGCTTTGGCTTGAGGTCTGCCGATTTTCCTGACAGACCCAGGAGGACTCCAGAGTGAAGAATACATTTCATGCCCTATTAGTAACACAAATAGGAATCGAAGCCGAGTTAAAATACAACCTATTCTGTAGAAATTAGTGCATTTCTGGCAGGAAACTGTTGTGTGCATCTATCAAAACTTTACCTGTGTAGAAAACAGGAAGGCCGTTTTACCAGCTGAGAATGACATTGAACAACCCTACATCCAGTTCTGTGACAACTATCTAAAGTGACTGAGAAACATTTGAGTTGATTCCAAACAAACAGCTTTTACAATCAACAATCCACCATACGCAGGCAGGCAGACATGTGAATACACCTGTAACACCTGTAGAGGACACTTGTTTCTGTCACAGTCTGTTGGCTGCTACTGAGACACATCTTGGCTGATACTCTTTTTTTTATAAAATACAGCTGTACACAAATCACATCACCTTTTTTTTTAAAATACCTACATATAAACAGCATATACAAAGAGTTCACAAAGCAGAACCAGGTTTAAAAAGGGAGTCCTTCCTCTCTTTTGTTTCCTTATTGAGAAAATTTAGAAAAATAGACTTTAAAAAAAAAAACGCACCCGTCCTCCTAGAATAAAAAATGCCCAAAGAAATAGAGAAAGAGCGAAAGGTGGGGCTGTGCCGATATCTTCTTGAGGAGGAGGGAGGATTGTGGTCCTATAGCGGCCGGTCTTTGTCCTGAGTAACTCGCTGTGTGTAGAAGAGGATGTAGGCCTGAGCACGACAGACCTCATCCACTGAACACACGTTTAGTTTAGAGTCATTACAGTGAACCCAAAAGCCTGGAGGAGAGAAGACAGAAAAAGTGAGTTTATATAAAGGCAGCAGAGGCACAAAAGTAAACAACAACATGTCAGACTAAACTGGGCAAATATTGCTCAGTAAGTCAAACTGAGAGTGGATTAAGGTTGGGTAAATTGCGTTCAAAATCAGATTCACAAACATGTGCCCCTGTAGCGGCTTTATAATAATCTGTTTCTGACTTTTAAATCCCACCAGAGCAACTTTGGTTTGAAAGTCATCATCCAAAAAGCTCTACCAAGTCCAAAGAGCAACCACAAGCTCATTAGATGAGGGTTTTTAGAGCAGTCCCTGGCTATAAATGCATTGTAATTCAACAATCCCTAAATGTAGACCTTTTATTCACAAAGTTATTGAGTTAAGTTATATCCTTAACCAATTTTAACTCCTCACTCACCTCCTTCTGTGTTGTAGCAGTAGGAGGTGTAGTGGCCAGAACCAAAGCCTTTCCCATGATGCATCACCACAGCTGAGAGGTCATAGAGGAAGTGCTTGGGGCGCGGTGAGCCCGTGGAGCTGGGGCTGCTGGGACTGGAGCATGTGGGCGAGACTTTGGGTGAGGGGTCTCTGCAGCAGTACGGCTCCATGTTAAGGAGCTGGTCGAAGCTGACATGGACTCCGATCTTCTCCCGGTGGTTTCGCCCAGACCACCTGAGGACCAATGAGGAGACAGAAAACAGAGACGTCAGTCAGACATGATTTAGAGTTGTTTCACTTACATACAGGGAAATTCTCTGCATGTCATCAGTCATGCTATCTGTCAGCAAGCACTTATTTTGAGCACTGGGATGTTTGCCTTTCTGTAGCTGCTCGGGAGTGTAAGGAAGTAGCTTTAGAGACTGATTTATCTCAAAACAAACATCAAGTATTAATCATGTTTTTATTAGAGGAAGTCATGATTTTCTCATACAACATTGACCTCCCTTTAAAACTCGTTCTAAAGCAGCAGGGATCTGTGGTCTGAGCTGCCGAATACAAATAACCCATTAGGACTGAATGAAAATGGACCCCGGAGCAAATGTCCTACCTGAAGCGTTTGAGGTGAAGCCGTAGGACCTGAGGCAGTTTGTGGACCATCAGCTGTTTTTGTGCTTTGGTCAGGATGACTGGTTTGGAGGAGCTCCGCCTTCGAGCAGCTGTGAACAAAAAGGAGGGTGTTCAAGGAAAAATAAACAAACAAAAATGACTTTGAGTGTGAACCCTAAAATCGAATCTTCCACCTTACTTTCTAATGAGTTGAGTGAATAATCTTCCCTCACAAACAGTCTTTTGATTGCAGACAGTTACGACAGGCAGAGTCTTGTCGGAAGCGTTTTAATAAGTTTAAGGTTCGACTGTGATCAAGTTTCTGACAAAATTATCATCATTACTGACAGCTGATGTTACTGCTGCCAGCAACATCAATCCTTTGGCTCAAAGTGAGAAGCGGTTATCAGGATGTTTCGTACATTTCTCTGCTAATGAGAAGCTGGGAGGACATATTCGTTGGCACCGTGGCTCAAAGTTTCAAGACAAGGTCGTCACTTGCTCCCTTAATCACCCCTTGTGGTTGTGAAGTGATGGTGGCCGTTAAGGTCAAAAAGCTCCTGTGATGAATGATAAGTATGAGCCTCCATTTGTCAAGTTTGTACCACCAAAACATCCGTCAACACTAGTTCTTTTGCACTCAGCAACCACTCAGTAAGAATGGAAATACTTTGACATCTAGCTGTCACATTGCAGACTGAAATGCCCTCTTGCTCACCCTTTCTGACAATCAATGGATGACCTGGCAGACTTAACTCCTTTAGGCTGTAAAACTATCCATTAATATGAAACTTCTTCTCGCATTTAGAAGATTGATTGATTTAGGATTGTAGGCAAGTATGAACATTTACTCTCAATGAACTCCAAAGTATTCTGTAACCACACTAAATTGAGAAGATCGATATCAGTATCTGTGAAAATCAGTACTGGGCTTGTTTAGAGATTCTTAAGGCTACAACTGAGAAGAAGAGAGAAAAAAAGCGACCTACCACAGCCTCTTTCATAGAAATGTCAGGAGTCACGCCTCCAAATTAAGTGTTAGTGCGCAAGATATTGAACTCACAGTTACACTGGTCACAGGCGTAGATGTTCCCCTCCAGTGCTTCAGTCTCAGTGAACTTGGCCAGCATCTCTGTCAGGTGGCAGGACGCCTGAGCAGCCGACTCCCTGCTGTTACTGTGATAACGCTCTGGAAACTCCAGAGACAGATCCCAGAATGGCTCCACGGTGTTGGAGCGATGGTCACAGGCCAGACATGTCACCTGCAGAGAAGAGAAGTGTCTGCTTGTAAATGAAAAAGTACATTGCAGCTACTCTAGCAAGCTGTTTTCTTGTCTCTTCATGCTGGCAAGACCCTCGAGAAATTGAACAAACATCTGGACGTCAATTTTTTTTCATGTACAATACAAACTGCTCCTGCAGTAGTCGTCACAGTTTGCTAACACAGTCTGGGCCTGTGCTTAGTCAACAGCGACAGGACCAACTCAGACCGAGATGCCCCCAAAAACCCGTTTACAGACACACAGCCCTCTCTGTTCAGAAAGAGCAGGTGTCTCAGTGTGTGCTCAGCCTCTACAAGCAGAGGATAATCACTCTCTTCCATCAGCTGCTGGAAGTAATGTGTAACTCGGGTTCAACTCGAGGTCGTGAGTATGTTTGCACATATGCATAAAATACTATCGGCTCAGAAGCACATGCTACACACACTGGATAATGTGATAAAACTGAGATATAAGATTTTAATGTATAACTACATTGTATCAGTTAGGCAGAGATGCTGGATTTTGTTTGTCTGCAGTGCTTCATCCTGCACCCTGTTTAGGTGTATCTGTGTCAGTTTCATTCTGCTCACTGTCGAATCTGCAGCTCTCACACAGACCCTACACAATCAAAAGTGTCCTGATTCACAGGCCGGGAAAGTTCAAAGTCCTTTTGACATCTGAGAATGATGCATGCTTCCTTTTGTGTCTAATACAGACATACTGAGAGCAGAAGCTAGTAACAGCAACATCACCTGGACCTTATGTATTTTATTATAGTCCTGATCTATGGACCGTAGACAGAGAGCTTTACCCTGCACAATGATTGATGCCAATGACAAACTTTAACAATGCAGACACACATACAAACACCACTCCACACTTCTTCTGGATTATGAACGATAATTCAGAGGAAAAATACCTGTTGCATATTTGTTCTAGTTCTCGTTTTTCTTTACCAACAAATCTTGTCGTGTCGTATTGCCATATTTTATTAAAGTTTGAAATCTTGGCACTGCAACAACCCTTTTAGATATCACACCAAAGTAATAGCTGTTGTCTTAGAAATCTGTTTATTCTGCATTTCGAGTGAAAATTAATCTGGTGACTAAGCTGAAACATCACAGAGGAAAAAAAACACTAAAGTAGTCAGTGCTTGAACCAGGAAAAATGTTGGTTTTAGAATCAAATAGGATGGAAAACAGTCTTCTCCTTAAACTGTGGTTTTAATGACAGCGTTAACACCCGTCTCAAATAAAAACTGTCATAAATGTTTGAGGTCAGCAAGAGAAAGTCATTCAAATGTAGAGGGTTTATCCTCAGAGGAGCAGGAGTCTGGTTCAGAGGAAATCTGACAGAAAATAATGACTCGTCCCTTTTTGACCAGTTTTTCAGAAGTAATCTGATCAGATTTAAACTTTCAGATTGGATTTAGTGGGCTGCTTGGATGAGAATCACAGACTATAAAACACAAACTTTGTTAAAAAAGAGTTGGGAGGCTGCTTCGAATGTTGATCAAGACAGATTTTGATGGTTTGCAAAATATTTAAAGCCTATAATTAACTGAAAATAGTCGGCATATTAAATGTTACAAACCAAACAGGTCAAAAGTTGTGTACTGCTAAAAAAAACAACTGGAGAAACATCTTCTAACTACCATATTTTCCTGACTCAAGTCGCAAGAGCCAAAAAATGCATAATGAAGAAGAAAAAACATATTATACCAGTATAAGCCGCATTTTTGGAGGTAAATTTATTTTTTACAAAATCCATGACCAAGAACAGGGTCAGACAAATCAAAAACACCAACAAAAACGGCCTCTAGAAGGACACACTTTGTCCTAATTTCTGCTTGTGTGAAAATCTATTCACAAATTTTAATTTTAACCCTCAAGTATTAAAACTAAATGACAACTGTGAAAAGCTCAGGGTTGCTTTTTTTTAGGGTTTTGCCTTATCACAGATTTAGAGTATCAAAAAATAAATATAAGTCTCTGTCTGAGGAACAGAAAACAGAAATCTATGCTGACCTAAAATATCAGACTCATCTCAAAGCTGGATAACTCGATTTAAAAATTTTAAGTAATACATGAATTAATTATTTGCAGCTTATTTAATCTGAATATGAATTAGTGATGCACTTCAGTCAGAGCTGATGATAGCTGCTGAATTTTCAATGTGTGCGGGCCGAGGGGGGTGAATGTGTGTCGCGTGTAAATTTGATGAACCAGATGAATGAGTCAATGATTAAGGAAATGTTACAGCAGCTGAACGTGAGATTGTGTAAGTCTCGTACCTGGCTGAGCAGCTGGCCGTGAAAGATGGTGTTGACCACACTGAGCACCTGCTTGATGAGTCTCTTCTGTGTCTGTGGGACTCCTGCGCTGGTCGTGTGTTGCCCGGTGCTCTCCAGCTCGTGCTGCACCTTGTCCAGCAGCTCGCACAGAAACTCCTGAGCGTCCTGCTGAGCGTAGCCCCGAAACGCCGGGATCAGCTGCCACACTGAGTGCAGCATGGCGAAAGGCGAAACCAGCGCCCACTTGCCTGACCACATGACCTGGAATAAGGTGTGCAGCTCGTGGCAGAGGGAGATGTGCTTTGAGCTTGGCTCTTTGGGTTGTATTAACTCCATGCTGCGGGCCCTGGAGGCCCCTCCGCTCAGCCCCGCCCCAGAGCCTGAGCTGGCCTGTGGACCCTTCTTTTGGACCAGGGGTGACAGGGATGAGGTCTTCCCCGTCAGCTGACCATGGACAGCAGAGGCCAGCAGCTCCAGCGCCTGGGTCAAGTCCAGGCGCAGAAAGCACTCCCTGAAAACATGCAGGTGGCTCAGAACCTGCAGGATGGAGTTCATATAACACGTGTTGCCGAGATTCCTCAGGCCCGTCACTCCAGGGGTGACAGTGGGACGCCGTTTAAAGGGGGAGCCGCCCTGTTTAGAGCTCTGTTTAGAACTCTGCTTGCGGCGAGCGGGAGTCTGAGCAGAGCGGGGGGTTGCTGAGAGAGTTTTGGGCTTCGGTTTAGTGGCAGAAGAACGGCTCTTGGTTTTGGGGGTAGGTTGGACCTTTTTGGTCCTGACAGCTTTCTTGGGTGTAGCAGTGGCGGGGCTTCGAGTCCTTGGCTTGCTGGTGACAGGAGGAGGCTCTGGAGGTTTTGTCTTGTTGCGTGCCCTCCTAGAAGGCGTCGTGACTGCTGCTTCTGCTACTTTCTGGCTCTTTCGACGTAAACGACGACTCTTCCGGAGAGGGGCATTCTCCAGCTCCTCCTGTAGCTGCCTCTTTAAAGCCCGCCTCCTCTCCCTCGCCTCCCTTTTCTGCTCCTCCTCCTCTTCCCTCTTTCTCTCCTCTTCCTCCCTCTTCTTTCCACATTCAGTCAGTCCAAACCAGAAGCGAAAAATACGTCCCATCAGCGCCCTGCGGCGGTGCCAAAGTGCAGTAAACATCCTGTCCTCGTCCCTAAGTTGCAGCTCTCTGGCACCGCAGGTCATGACGGCGTCAGAAGGCGCGCTGGCAGAGCGGAGAGTGCGCCCGCTGCGTGTGGTCACCTCATAGCGCTGGCTCTGGATGGCGCTGAGCGTACTCCGAAGCAGCTTCAGATCTCCTGTGGCATTATCGTTGAGGACGTAGTCGTCACACAGATAGCAAAATACATAAAGTTCATTGACCTCGATGGCCAACGGGTGGCCCTGCAGCTGGAAGTGCTGCAGAGCGTGTTCTTCGATGTAGCGCCCACACGCCACATGAGCGCAGCCCAGACAGGCCCAGATAGACTCGGAGGTGTTGCAGTCCACGCAGTGCCACTTCTGTGGGTTGAGAATGGAGTGGTCCGGGGCGAGCCGCAGCCGCCCCACATGCTTACACCTGTCCATTACACACACACCGGCCGGCCGAGCTGGCTGGCTGGCTGTGTCAGTCAATAACTGACTGTATGAGTGTGAGTCAGAGTGTGTGCGTTAGTGTTTCACACTGGCTTCATATCACCATGGTTACCCTGGTGAGCAAAGAAATGGGACCCTCCCAAGGCATGGTGGTGGTCTGGAGGAGAGAAGAAAAGAGATGTGGTTGGTCCAGATGGAAAAATAGATGAAGAGATACAGTAAAGAGAAATTAAAATCGACTTTGAGAAAGTGGCATACATCTGAAAAAAATACAACCCCTTTACTATGAGAGTGGGGAAATGCAGTAAAATGTTCATAAAACACAAGCTGAGGATTTCAAAATCATTTTAACTCTATATTTAATTCAAAATAGAGCAAAAGCGCCTTATTAAATCTTGAAATATTTTTTCTTTTAACATTTCATCAGAAAAATGGGTTGTTTTGAAATTCTATGCAGGTGACACTCTAAAACAAAAATGTTAAAACAGGGAAAACAAAACAAAAAATATGCAACTGGTTAGTAACATAACTGGATATAAAAAGCGCATACTTTTCAGAATTAATAAATGCAGCATCCTCTGTTTGAACATTAATGGTGAACAATATAAAAAGGTTTTTAGGTGATAAAGGCTGCCATCCAGACAATGACGTTTTTGCAGATATCACAGCAGCATGACTCTGTAGTAGAAGAATATATGAGTGCCAAACTGGCCGGACTGCAGTCCTGATTGGTCACCTATTAAAAATATTTGACACAAAACCTACAATAACAGACTCGAACGTGCTGAGCAGCTGAAATCCTCAAACAGGCAAGAATCAGACATTTCACTCCCAACGCTCCAGAAACTGCTCTCTGTTCCCAAATGTTTACAGAGTGTTTTAAAATGGTTCTTAAACACGTTGCTGAACATGCATTTTTCACAGCAACATGTTCTTTTAAAAGTAAAGTATAAATGATTTGCAAATCATCAAACTCTGCTTTTTATATACATTATAAAAGACATACTGAATCTTTTCAAACTCGGATTGTAAATGATGAATAATGAATCTCTTTAGGTTATTGTAATCCTGTTATTACATTCCTCTTACAGGCAAAGAAATTTGTTTTTAAAAATCGATCTCCTTTCTGGAAAACCACATTCAACACAGTAATTATTTTATAGTTGCTGCATCTAACCTCGAATGAATGTGTTTTATGAGGCCAAAGCTACACACAGTAAACTGTGGCAAACTGCCAGATGGTACGCGGGCTTTAACATATCCTTACAGACGCCCGGGCCAACAGTAAAATGTCTGGATCATAAACATGACTGCAGTGAGTGCTGCCAGGCACATTCACAAAATAACAGAAAGGTGCGTAAATGATCATGAGCTGTTGAAATTAACTGTGAAAACATCAAAATGTCAAACTTTGGAGCTTTTCCAGATATGAGAATAAACCCTCAGTAGAAACAACATATCTCCTTCATCGCATTTTCAATTTGATAGACAGCTTAGGAACAAAGAGGATGTCTCTGGACAAAAATCCAATCTTGGTTTTTTCCTGAGGAGGAGTTGTTCACAAACACAGGTTGAGAATAAGGTTCCACTTCAGTGTAAGACCTACTCTTAAAACCAGTGCCAAACAATCAGTCTCCACTCAGCCTCCTCTGGTTCCTTTCACATCCCTGTGGGGCTCATCTGAGAAAGTGGGGATCCTTGAGTGGACTGAGCGCTATCAAAACCCCCAGAGAGGTCAAGGAAGTACGAGTATCCAACAAAGGCAAGGGGACTGAGATTGCAAAGCAGCGCACCTTTTGTCTACCTCTGCTGGGGGAAAGGGAGAGTGGAAACCAGGGGGAGTAGAAATGACTGCTAGGACTGGGCAGCAAAAAGTAGAGTGATGAAGGGACTAAGACAAAAATAAAAAGATTGGACAGCAAGAAAACTAGTTATGTCCTAATCCTGCTTTCCATGACTAGATCAGATCAGATATGAGCATTATTTCACTGATTGGGTATCGACAATTCAAGCCGATCATCAGGACCTGATCAGTTACATCAGCCGTCATAAACTGAGCACAGGTTTTCACAGAAGTTTGTGCTGACTTCAACATTAACAACTTGATAAAACACTATAAAACTAAACCTTGAAAAGAATGCAGCACATTAACTGAGACAAAACAGGAAAAAGTTGCTGTGCCGAGGCAAGACACCATTTTTCAAACGCCACAGTGACAGTCTTGTAAATAACAGGCTGCTCTGTCGGGTGCAATTGTGCGTTGTAGGTGTGCCATTATATTGTCATAATGTAAGAGTGAGACTTCCTCCAGGGCGATAATAACTCAAGATGCCTGAACAAGACATAACTCAAGATTTGACAGTTGTTTTGATTCTGTTTTCACTTCTAAGAATCGTTAACATGTTCTAAATGTCTCAAACTCATGAGGAAATCTGAGCAGATTCACATCAGTGGGGTCATAATTGTTCTCTTAACCATTCATAGACATGTAAGTAATGCCTGAGAGATGAAAACCTCATCATTTTACCATTATAGAAACATTTTTTCTGTTTAGTTCTTTTGCTGCAGCAAACTCCACATTGGCTCTATACTTGTTACAGCAGTCCAGACTGCTGTGGGGTGACAATGGAAAAGTGGAGTAGCTTATTGTTTTGCAAAACACATGCTACCAATAAGTCCTATTATAGTTCATTTAAGAGTAACAGGGAACAGTTAAGATTGGCGAGTGATTTTTTTAGATTGTGATATAAATCTATATCGACTGACATGAAAAAAATAACTGTGACGGACTTTTTCCCATATCGCCCAGGCCTACTTTAAGTAAACACTAAAGTTTCCAATACTAAAAACAGAGTATATCTCCATGATTTATAACCACACAATTACTTTTACCATTTCAAGAATAAGACTATGATCAAATAGTTGAGGTTATAGACGGTGTTAGTCTGTGTAAATGTTGGAGTGGGCGTGTTTATTAGATAACAGCTCATCAGACTATCCTACCTTGAGAGTGTGCAACTACTGAGATATAAATACAAACTCGTGTGGCAAGGATCCAGAATAGACAGCGTGTGTCGGGCTGATATCTAACTCAAAGTCCTGTTCAGATTGAAAATCATTAAATCGTTTCAGGTTGGTACTTTGGGTGCAATAAAACGAGTAGAATAACGTGGCACTATGAGCTGAGTCCACATGATTAATGTCCACATCTCTACGGCGCTGGGAATTAAACCCTCTTTAATAAACATAACGGAGCTTTGCAAAGAGATTAATCGTGCTTTTTCTTTGAAGACAGATGCGGGGTCGTACAGAATAATGAGCGTGGGGACTCCGGATAGGACAGCTCCAGAGTTTGTAATGTTACTAAGTTTGATCAGCAACTTAGCGCGCTTTGCCTGGTTTGTCCTTGTGCTGCGTGCTGGTAAGAGGCTCAGACAACACAGCCTTGCGTTAACACTGCTTAAACAAGTCACAACAACTAATCTCGCTTTCAAAAAACTCCACTTTATCGCAGCATTGTGATAAAAATCGTCAAAATAGACCAACTTTTAAATAACGTTACCTCAACGGCGAAGGTTAGCTGGCTGGTGCTAGCGTGTAATTGATACAGCCAAGGGGAGTTTCAATTACAACACACTCAAATCAAACACAAAGAAAATTAACACAACTTGAAAAACCCCGAGAGGTAATTGTGCAAAATATACAACAACGTATGTGGCGCATGGATATACAAGCGCCACTCCCGTTGGTTCTTTTGTTTTTATTGTATTTATTCAGGAGATTAGTGAGCCCTAGCTGTCTCGCTAGCATTAGCCTAGCATACTTGGTAGCTAGCGCGAAGCTATCTTTGATAATCCGAACAAGTTCGTGCTTCGGCTCCGTGCGTCAGTCTCGGCATTAAAACCGGTATGTGAGATGAGTTTTAACCAGAACAGAAATATCATTGGATTCCCCGCTGAAAACTAACAACAGTGAACAGTGAGTGTAAAGAAAACAGCATACCGAGCCTCTCCTTCACGGCAGTTACTCCTCTGTTTCTAAAATCATCGCCATCTTGTCAGTCCCTGTCGCGTGGTGTGGGCTCGAGCGCGTCCCCGAGCCGTGACGTTGTTGTTGTTATTGTTGTTGTTGATGGTGGTGAGGGTACCTATGCAACATATTTTCCATTCAAACTCTATATTTCCTCCCAAAGATGTATCTTATACAATCTGTTGTTGTTGTTGTTTAATATCTTTATATCAGTTTTAAATCCCTGATAGTTCTGTGCTTAGAGGCCTATTTCTGTCCCCTTTAATATTGAGTTGTTTATCGTGTACCAAAATGTTGTTGTGTTGCTTGTGTGTCAAGTATCACAAACACAACCGTAAAGCCAAAAAAGGACTGGACAAAATCACTGCTGTGCATTGACAACGAAATTACTACCATGCTACACTGATTATTCACCACTAGAGAGAAGTGTTGCACCAGTTACAATCAAATATCAGCCTGGGCTTGTTACTAAGCAGGTTTACGCAGGCAAAAAAAAAGTTTTCCAGTGTTTTGGTGAAAAACAGAAATAGGGGAGAGTGGGTTGAGCCATTATCTGATATTTTGGATCACTACATCAAGGCAATCATAGTTTTGTCTCTTACTAGTGTATCTGCATATATTTTCCAACAGAATGAGTGTAAACTTAGCTGTCTTGATAATATAGCATGCCAAAAAAGTGGTCTCCTTTGGTCAACTTACCCCATGTTTAGGGTAAGTTGACCATAGGAGCGGGGTAAATTGAGCCGTATCCCTACTACACCGCCAGCTAACCATTTGGTAAGAGTTTTTGCAATTTGGGCAGGTGCCAAGTCCTGCTGCTCAAGAAAACTGGCATCATCATAAAGCTCGTCTGCAAATTGAGGCCAGAAGTGTTTTTACATTTCTAGACAGACTTTGGACTGAATTAGACCAACACCAGAAAATGATATGGCAGACTTTTTAGACTTCACACTTTGATATCTGTGCCTTTTCACTTTTCTTCTCAGACTCTAGGACCACAATTTACAGATGAAATGCAAAATAAACTTTTGTCTGAAAAGTGGACTTCTAACCACTGTGCAATAGTCCAACTATTATGGCTTAATATAGAACCCTGTCATTGCTTAATATTTAATGATTGATACATGTACGTAAAGTTAACAGAGCAAAGTTAATTGGAGTCAAAGTTCTGAAATGTGCATACAAACAGGAATTACAGCTGATTCAGATTTTAATATATTTAACTTTCATTTCAGAGAAACAGCAGCAAAAACAGGATGAAAACAACGTCCATGTCAGGATCATGTAAAAGTTTCAATTTCTAACAGTAAAAGTAAACAAAAAGTACAGGATATGAAATGAAACAGATTATGCAGATTAAATAATTAAAGTTCCCCTGAAAGGAGCTTTTGGTTTGTGTCGACTTTGGCGCCCCCGGTGGACAAAGCAGTCTTTGGTAATCTTTTCCTTCACACCCTCAATTAGCGTCATCTGTCAGAAAAATCCCATCCTACTGAATTTTAACTGTGAAATGTTTCATTTAATATCACATTATATGTACAAGTTATGAAAATAGAGATGTTTTTCATCGCTGCTCCACCTTCATATGCCCCCTTGCACTGATTTGAGACATTAAAATTTATATGGTAAAACCTGGTGTTGTTCCCTTTTGTATGCTTAAAAAGGCATCAACCAGATTTTCAGTTTGTTTCATTAATCCAATAACTTTAACAGTTATGATTTAAACACTACCTCTGTGATTCTTTCTCGTAACACAGCAATTGTACGCGTGGTTTCTGTGTGTCTTACCTGAACAAATTGCTTAAATATGGATGCCTTCACCCTGAGAAACACTTTCTTTCATGGTTAACCAGTATGTGTGTGTTTTCCTCTGCCCTCTGGCCCTGCGGTTGTACCTTTAGCAGGTATGTTAAAGTGTTGTGTGCTGCTGTGGGATGCAGGTGTAGCACTGCATGGTGGTTAATGGGGGCTGGTGGCACTCAGTGTGTAGATCCTATCAGTTTAAAACGACAACACCGTGCTGTTAGCTGTCCTAACTAGTAAAGTAAAGTACTGTTACAACATGTGAATCCTTGTCTAAATCTAAGAGTAATTAAACACTTAATGAAAGCGTCTCTATTATGAGGAAATAAAGGAGTCTGTTTTCATTCAGATAGTCGCGTCTGAAGCAAGACTTTTAATCTCCTGATCCGTACAAGCTTTGTTAAACCTCCTCTGAAAAGAGCGTGGGTGTGTTGATAAAGGGTGTGTGTGTGTTTTTGTGCTTGTGTGTCTGTCAGTGGACCCGAGGTGTGTGTGAGAGAGATTAAGGGGCGTTTGTGAGTGACTTAGAGTAAGAGGTATGTGTTGATATGCCATGCGATGCCTGCGAATCACCTCTAATGTTTTTCTGCCTCTATGTCCCCAGGGCCTTCACTGCCTTCATGTCTGCACATGCTGACACACTCTCCCTCCCTCCGTCTCTCCCTCCTTCCCTTTTCTGTCCTCTTTTCATCTGCGCTCTCTCCCTCACTCATAAACACACACTTTTCTGTTACTGTTCCTCTGAGGACCTGTGTTGATTCACTTAGAGGGGCGTAATCAGTAATTTGTAGTTGGAATCTAATCATCTGAAATGTCTTTGAGATTTATCACAACTCTTTTAACTTGTTTTGGTTTTACAGTGTAATAACATCATAATTTAGAGTAATTTTTTTACATTAAACCTTGTTTTTAACAACCAAGAATACACATGTTTAATTTTGGTGCTTTAAGTTAATGAGTTCACATAGTTTTTTGGAGTTTGTGCGACTTGAAATGCATAAAAGTGGATAAAAACAGATTTGTTATTGTCAAGTGGTCAGAAATATAATTGATCTTTACTGGTGGGTGCGAAGTAAGTGTATTCACTCAGCTTCTGTACTGATGTACTTGTTTTTGTATGAGTATTTCTATTTGATATAGCCAGAATTTGATGGTTTGATGAGTATTTGAAAACAGTGCAAAGACATCATGTCAAACGTTGAAAGTAAAAAATATTGTTTTATGAAAAAATACAGTTAAATTTGATGCCAGCAACATGTTTCCAAGAGTTTTTTCATCGTCAACTCTCAGTACGTTTGGAAACTAAGGACATCAGTTTGTGGAGCTTCAGGACTTCATCATCATATTTTCTGTCACATGTTGTGTTGCTGTTGTTGTAATGCATGCAGAATGTGATTAAGTGTTATCTTGTTGTAATACGCAGTCTTCTTGAAACAAAGCATTGTCTAATGGTGGCATATGTTGCTCAAAAGCCCGCATGTTCAGTTTCTTTCAGGATTAATGGAGCTTTTCCTGATGTCTAAGTTGCAACCCCATATCACAGGTGCTGGCTTTGAACTGGGTGCCGATAACAAACTGAGTGGTCCAAATAGCTTTGGTATAATTTTTAAACTTTTGTTTTTGTTAGACCTGAAAGTGAAAATTGGACATAACAAGGAAATGCAATCAGACTGAGACGCTAAGGCAGAAGAACTACCGCGTCTGCAGTGTAGAATGATTAATATGGTGATTATTACTTCAAGGAAATGTAATGATCATAAATGTTCTTCCTTGAGCTGCACCCCCCGCCTCAGTCGGTGATGGACTGGTCGAGGTCTCAGTACAAACAAGCGGCTGCTGGAAGAGAGTAGGTGAGTTGTGTTTAGTCTCTTTGCTAAAGAAATAAGGCAAAGCTAAAAAGATGTTTGGCGGCTAGCACTGTGGCTGGGACCCTATATGTACTGTTGATGAAGTTAGGTGCTGTTCTGAGCATTATTTGTGGCTATAGAGTAGCATTTTGTTTGAGGTTTGTTTATGGCTCCTCAGACTGCTGTGTATTGCTATCATGCGGTCGTTACTAAAGTTGGTGTAACTAGAGAAACAAGCAGTTGGTTACATTCATCTCTCGAGGGGGTGTCTATCCTGGTGTTATGGTGTGTTTGACCCTAAATTAATTTTACACCAGAATATCCCTTTAACACCTGACTTCAGGCAGCTGTTTTTTTTCTGGTGCCTAGAGCTATATCTATGTTTGTTTGTTTGCATAGCTGAAGTATAGAGAAATCAATCAACACTGGCATCAGCTCAGAAAAATGTTACTGCCTTCTTCAGCTGTAATAAAACAATCAAACACACTGATGTTAACATAACATTTTTATCCTGTAGCTTAAATTCTGAACAAGTACTGGCCTTCCCCATAAAAGTGCAAACTGTCACGTCGAGCCACCTGGAGAGAATAGAGTTTTATTAATGCTCACAAAAACCTGCAGCCTCACAACCTGCAAAGTTGGTTGATAATTTCAGTGAAAGGAAGCTATTCCGGTGGTTTCATGGTGGTGTTAACGCAGCTGGACACGGTGTTGGTTTTGTAGCGGGTGAAAACACAGGTGCTGATGACGCCAAGGGGAAATGGTTTACAGCCTGTAAACAAGGACTCCTCCTGTAATCTGTGCTCCGGTTGGTTTTGCCTTTATGTTACTGTTGGCGACTCAACAGCTTCTGATGTTTAATCTGTTTTTAAAGAGAGTCCCAGCTTGTCATGAGCGTCTGTTTTCCCTCTCAGACTGTCTGCCTTGTCACGTTGATATGTGGGTTTGGTCATAATGACTCGATGACATCAGGTCCTTGTTTGCATGTCTGTATATAATAATCAGCAGTAGCGTCTGAATCACTCTCTACTGTGTCAACATCACGCACCCTGTTCTGGCTTGCTCTGATGCTCTTCAAGTAGAGAAACATTCCTGATGCGTGTGTGCATGCATGTGTGTGTTTGCACCAAATGAGTGGAGTGGATGGTTTCTAAGGACAGAGCTGGATATTCTAAGGTGAAGGTTGTCCCTCACAGAGCGAGCTCGTGCCCTTGAGAGTAAGGTGAACACTCACACGCAAACATGAGCAACTGAACCTCTCTCTTAATTGGTCACATCAAGTTAAGGTCTGTGTCAATTTCAGCTTCGCGTGAGTCAACATAATCATCTTTAGGCTACTCTTTCTATGCCAAGTGTGGGAAGCACATAGGGGTTCTAAAAGGACACTCAAAACCTTCATGAGACCATAAATCTAGATTTAACAGTGATTTATTACCCGATTCTCCACTTATGTGTTTAACTTGTGCTTAACTTATTTGCAGCCAATTTCTTCTCAAGCTCAGGCTGGGACACTCAAAAACTTTTGTAATGTTGTATAACTGTTACCGGTATTTTTATTTGGCCACATCTTACAGGTTCAACATGATTTATGGCGAGGTTTCGACTTGATTTGACTCTTTATTCTATTTTTCTTCAAGCTAATGTTGGAAGAAAGTTACCAGCTCTGTCAAATTAACTTCAAAAAGCAAATTTATAAAAGTACAACATTACAAAAAAACGTTATTAGCTTCCAGTGACTTCTTGGTTGACACGCGGCTGTGTTTTATATCGCTTGTGCCAAACGTATGAGTAGTTTGTAGAGCTTTTTTGAGACAATATATTAGACATTGCTAATTGTTTTCCAACCCAGTAATGATTTGTCCAAGGACCAAGTAAGTCAGAGGCTTGTGTGTTGATCTGCAAGAGCAAGAATTTGAAAGATATCGCTTGGACTTTCTCTTTGAAAAGAGTCATTTACTGCCCATTGTCTTCTGTTAGGACAGGCCTGAGCTGCATTTATTGGTGCACCTTATTGCACTATAAAAATAAATTCACCTGGACTGTCGTCTGAGTTTTATCCTCAGTTTATGCTTTAGCCACTAGGCTATCTTTACAGAGCTACTACAGGAGTTTCAGTCTGATTTCCTCTGCCAATAATCTTCTCATTTCCTCTGTAAGTGAATCACAGCTGATGGGATAATACTGACCACATGACTCACTTATCCGGAGCACACTTCCTCCTCAGGAGAAATCCCCTCTTGGTTTATTTTCTGCTTTTATTTTCCTCCTCCTGCCCTCCTCAAGACCTTTAGGTGCTGGTGCTTGTGCAACATCCATACAGCAGGCCAGCTTCAGGGCGTCTGTCTCAGGGTGCTGGGTGCTCCCGAAGAGGCGCATTGTGACTCCCAGTGAGCAGATGGGGGGTGTCAGAGAGGGGGGGTTATTGTCCCCCAGCCTGCGGGAGCTGCCATGCACTCCGAGGCCAATAGCAACACAAGAATGCTGACAGGACAAAGGCCATAACTCCATTCTATAGCAACACAAGCGGAGCATTGTGTTCATACAGGGACTCACACACACGTATACACACACATGCATGCATACACCATTACTACAATGACAGACTCACACATAAACTATACAGGAGCAAACTATGCATGTGTGTAAGCATGCCAAACACTCATTCATCAACTAGTTTCCCACACCATGCAACCCCCCACAGGACATCTCCATCACAGGCTGAGAATGGCCAGTCAATCTGGGGACAATGAGCGAGTGAGCGAGCAAGGGAGACAGTGAGAAAGACACAGAGGGAGAGAGAGCGAGGAGGTACAGGGTTCAGCTGCTGCAGTTCATGTTTGTGGCTCCCTGTTGCGTCTAAGTTTCAAGGCCAGTTCCCACAATATGAAACACCTCTACCCAACCTGCTCTGAGTGGATTTTCAAAGAGGTCCTCAGGTACTCAGATTAGATTTTTTTTTTTAATCAGTGTCCAAATGTTTTAATAACTTTATGAAGGTGGTTACAACTGAATCCTAGACAGTATTTAATCATAGTAGTAGGTGGAGCTCACTTTAATTACTTTATATAAAGTTAATCCAGTTGTCTCCACTGAGGGGTTGGCCCCCATAAAAGGGTTTAACTTAATCTGACGTGTCAGGAGATGATTAATGGGTCCGAAAAAAAAAGAAAAAACATCATCGCACAATTCTTCTCTACTGGATTTTTGTGCTTCTCTATGAAATATTGGACTAGTCGACCTTTTTTAAGTCTCAAATGTAAATCTTTGTAACTTTCATGTTAAATGTCTGGTTATCCTCCTTTTCTCTGTTGAACATTGTCAAATGGCAATGCCCCTAATTATGTGAAAAGGGAGCTTTCGATCCACAATTAAACAGAATGAGTGACTGCAAATATTAAAGGTGGGGTAGGCAGGAATCTGTTAAAGAAGAATCTTTTTTGTGGTGAATATACAAAAAAACTTTTCAGTCAATTGCCATTAGTCATTGATGACATTTGGTAATATAACAATATCGTTGTTTTTTGTTATATGTCTGTGGTTGTGAGGCGGACCTGCTCCCTCGTGTCATTCAGGAGCCCAAACAAAGTTAACGTGCTACAATATTGGACAATGGAAACCAACCAGAAAGTACAGAAAATTGTCTGAATCCTCCTTTAGCAACGACTGCCAACACAAGCAAGAAAACTCTGGTGGAATAACAGGAGCTAAAAAGGCCAGGTCAACAATGATGGGGGAAGCTTTGGGATCTTAGGGACCCTGTAACCTTTATGATGGACAGATAAACTGCTCTAACAAAGTTAGCTAAGTGTCTGTAAAGCCTTGATTGATGGGGTCTGCCTCTTGTGGACACTTAAGGAACTGCAGTTTTGGACTTTTCATTTACCTGATTTTTCCACAGTGGGGTGACCCTTTGGTTTGCACATGATACTGTGAAAAGTACTGGTGTTTGACAACCTTAGTTAAGCTTACTGTACAAATTCATTAGGTTTTGAGTTAAAGACTTTTTGTGTGAATTTCTTTTGTGTATTCAAATAATCAGTAATATAAATTAAAGGATTAAGTGTAATTTTCCACTGCCGTGTTGTCATATAGTGGTATATTTCACTTTAAACATGCAGTAACAGTGGAAATACCCAATTTGAGGGACTTCAGTACTTAGTTACTCTGCACCACTGGCACTGAGACATTCCTTGAAGTCAGATCCCTCTTCCTGTATGCACTCGTTCACCCTCCCCTGCTGCCTAGAAGCAGCCTGGCAGAAACCAGGAGGAGCCGTGACCTCTTTGCCACAGATCTGTGAATGGGCCATGAACGAGGAAACGCAAGTACAAGAGGCTATCCGGACACAGCTGCAAAACAAAAAAAAACATCAAGCCATGCTCCTTTCTTGTTCAGGAGGCGAGGCCGGCAGACAGGTGAGTGACCTTTGACCCCGCCTGCTGCGGAGCACCGTTTGACGTGCCAGGAATGCGTCCACACCTCTCGGCCAACCACGTCACAGCAAGTAGGCGAGGAGTCGGTGGAAAACACGCAGGCCGCCTTAACCCAAACAGAGCGTGTGTGCTCGCCCAACCTCTCTGTTATGGTCTACATTCTGTGGCGCTGTGTGAATGTAGGGGAGAGTGTTATGGGAGCGGGAGTGATGGATGACTTAATCTGAAGGGACAAGGAGAAAGGAGCAGGAGGTGTGTGTGTGAGAAAGAGAGCGGGGTGATAAGGATATTTTTGTCCAAATTATGACAAGTATTTCAAGGCCTGTGTGGTTATATCAGCTGTTTTTAAGAGTTCATGTGTGGCTGCAAGGTTTTCAACGACAGAGGGAGCAACATCTTAGAAGAAAGTGGGATTTCATACAATCTCAATTTTAGGTTTTTGGCCGTTGTCTTATTTTTGTTATGAAACGTCATCCTCTATCCAAGTTGATTTATGATTTACTGGAGCGTAGCATCATCGCTAAGAATGCCAAGAACAACAGGACAAGAAACAACCTGTTTAAGGTGAGAAAAAAAGAGGATAAACTGAGAAATTATTTCACAATCTTTTCTTATCTAACATCGTTAAAGACAATCCTGACTGGCCGTGACAAACCATTGACTGTCTGAAAGGCTGGAGGTCGCAACAGCTGTCTAAAAGTGGAGCTAGACCGTTGGAGCTCCTCCTACTGGCTGGCTGCAGTATAGGTCATGAAGCCCACCTCCTCCATATAGACAGATGGGACATGGTTAGAACTAGGGCCTGACTGATATGGATTTTTTTCGGGCCGATGCAGATACAGATTAATAGGGGGGAAAAAAATCTGATAACTGATTAATGGGATGATTTTTAAAAATTTCAATCAGTGCTGCCACGTCTTAACTCATGTTACACATTTCCGGTCCGGTCTCATCTGGAGACATGCAGCTGCCTCAGTAAGAGAAGTAGCTCGATCACGTAATGTGCACTGTTGTTTATTCTACCGTTACTGGCACTGCTAACAGTGTAGCAAGACTAATAGCAGGTGGCCAACTCTAACTTTAGCTTGCATATATTGTTAACTCGGCGTGACCTAGACCAGCACAGCGGGGAACATCGTGAAGTGGGTTGAACTGAAACTTGTTGACTTATTGTTTATTTCACAAACTGGTTGATTTACCGTTGAGGCGGACCACTCTCCTCTGTGCGTCCCTGCAGCTGCCTGCTTCAGATCCGTCACTCTGCTGTGCTGTGAGGTAGTTAGTGGATGAAGATTGTCATGAGGTCGCTGCGCCATCTACAGGATAAGTCGGAGAACTTTTCAAATGGCGAGACATTTACGAAGTGAAACCGAATCTTATTCTCCGCATTTTATTTCTGAAAATACCAGCAAAAATCAACGAGTTTTGGCCAATTACCAGTTAGTCCCAAATGGGCTGAAATTGGCCGGTTTAATCGTCTTGCCAATAAATCGGTCGGGCCCTAGTTAGAACAATTAAAGTGAACAAGTCACTGAATAAATTTTCCTCAAACATGGTGTCTCTGATTGTAGCTAGTTCCTTTCATTATTAAGTTTTACCAGGAAGTATAAGGATTTTATCTCTAGGTTATATGTTTGTTTTGGTTTGTTCTGGCTCTACAACAGCAGCACAATATGTCAGTGTCTGTTTTGTTTGAAGGCTTCACTTAGAGGGGAGGACCACTGCTAGCATCCAAATCTTTCAACCGTATACTGCACAGTGCATGGCACAGTCTAAATGGAGTTTTGGATTTTTTCAACTTTCTGATGAATGTTGGAGTAATACTGTAAACGTGCAACAATAACCATCCAGCCCTAGTCTCAACCCTTGTGTTTGGACTTTCTGAAAAAGACTCTGCAATCAGTGTGTGTAATTAAAGACTATCATAACTGAGAAAAATGGCGGCTTACAGTAACTACCTTGGATTACACTTTCATCTTATCACATAAAAAAAAAAATTAAACAAAGAGAGAAAGAAGAACATCATATTTATATAGATATGTACAAATAATACTGTACAGGAGCACAAAGGAAGGAATAACAGAATGTTCAGGATTTTACTGTAATATGAGATGAATCAATATACAAAACGCTGCAGCATAAAGATTGGAACGGCTGTTTTTAAAAAGTGAACACAAACCTACAGAAAGAGCCGGACTGAATCTGAACTGTGCTCGTAATAAACCTCTGCATTCAAGCACTCTCTCTTTGTCTCTCTCACACAAACACACACACACACACATTTGAAAAACAAGCAAATACATTCACGTTCGGGTAAATCCCATTCACTCTGATTTCAACACAGGCACACCTGGACTGGCTAAGGTTTAACCACCTGTAGTGGCTTGTATGGCTTGTTCAGCGTCACTCCAAGTGCTATGCACATTACGTCTGCAGCACACACACACAGGCACACAAACTGCTGTCTGTGTGTGTGTGTGGATGTGGAAATGAGTGTGTGGAGCGTATCAGGGAATGGACGTGCTGCGTCCACAGTCCATGTCAGGGGGTCATTTAGAGCGTGTGTGTGAAGTCTTCCTCTCTTTGTGTGTCCATGTTCCCTCAGTCCATCTTAGGCTAAAGTGCAGCAGAGAGGAGGAGATTCAGTCTTTTTTTTGTGTGTCGTTTGAAGTCTTTACAAAATATCGTCTCATGTGCTTTAATCCGGCGCAGACAGCTGCTAGCTCTTATTGGACGACAGCAGAAATATGAAAAAAAGAGGCTTCAATCATCTCAGTTCAGCCTCGGAAACTTGCTCCCAAACTGTTTGCCATTCACACCAGGAGGACAAGAAAACACAAATTCACAGTCTCTTCTGTCCACGGGTCCCTCTGTCCTCCAGCGCTCGACAGGACCATCTACCAGTTGCAGTCTTTCTTGAGTAGCGTGAGGACTTTGCGTCCCAAACTGGCTTTCCAGGGCTTTACGAAGCTCTTCATGTTGACCAGGAGGCGGCCCTGCTTGCGGTCTGAGTGTCCTGCCACGAGGTACTCAACCCCTGAGAAGGGACAGACCAAGTTCAGTTTCCAATGAGCTGAATAAACTGAACAAATTCTGAACATAACCTAGCTTTCTATTATCTCAAAAAATGTATTTATTACTTATTGTAATGGTTTAAGTCAAAGAGATTCACTCAGTATCTGCCTGTTTAACCATCTAACACAGGGGAGGGTTAGTCTGACCTGGGTTGAGGATCGGGCAGGTGCATCCCCTTGCGGTCCAGGACTCGGGGTAAAGAGTGACCCGACCCCGCTGGATCTTCACCTTTGTGTTCTGACTGAGAACCTTCTGAACTTTGACCTCCACCTCAGCATGAGAACCCTTATCATGCGCTGACAGCACCTTCACCTTCAGGACTAGGGGAGAATTAGAGCAATAAGAAAACATTTAGCGCACACAAGTCCGTGTTTCTGAGCTGAAATCTGACTGAAAATGTAAAGAGTGTTGAGAAGTTCTCACCGTATGCATAATTCATGGTGCAGAAGAGTTTACTGTTGGTCAAGGCTTGCTCTTTGCACTCGCACTTCTCTGCAGGAGGTAAACACAGCCACGGATTAATATTTATAACCTAACTGATGTGCATATATGTGTGTGAGCGCATGCAGGTGTGTGTGTGTGTGTGTGTGGTCTCGGACGCTGTGCGCGGCGTCCTAAGAATGCAACCGCAGTGTGTGTGTGTCCAGTGAGGAATGTGCCAATGAAAGCTGCAGTTACATGAAGCTGGGGGGTCTGAGAGAAGGGACACTTGGAAACTGTCCACACACACACACACACACACACACACACACACACACACACACACACACACACACACACACATCCATCTTTGTTCAATGTCCTTGTAAGGCCTTATCAAGACTTTCATTACTTAACCATTAATGCTTGGTCACCAGACTGTGGAGGAGGGTAGAAAACACACATTCACACACATGCACACACATGCACATTCACACACACACACACACACACACACCTTACCTGAGTAATGAAGGGCAGAGAAGAGCTCGTCTACTCTGAAGATCCTGACTGGCTCACTGGAGTTTCCTTCTAAGTTGTACAAGTCTAGATCAGATCTGCAAAAATACGAACAAACAGGAGCGTAAATGTTGATCTAAACTAAACTAAACTAAAATTAGATCAATCCTTAAAGATACTCACCCAAACATACAGTCTCCTGTAAACGGATCACACTCTCCAGCACAATCACACGGACGGCAGCCGTATTCGTGGAAGCCCCAGTATCCCACCATGCACCTGTCGCACTGCGTTCCTCCCACTCCGGGTTTACAGATGCAGTTTCCATTGGACGGGTCGCAGAGGGAGCCGTCAGCCAGGTGGAAAGGCATCGAGCCCAGGGGGTGACAGCTGCATGCTGGGAAGGAATAAGAAACTGTTATTCCTCTCATGTTTAAAATTATGAGGTGATAATGCTTGATTCTGATTGGTCGAAACTCTTCAACGATGCAAATTAATTCAAAGAGGATACTTTAAGTCTGGGTCCTGTCCTGCAATCCATGCAATGGAGGCAGTGTTGGTGAGAGCATTTCAAAGTTAGAGACAGCTACCAAGTAAATTAAAGCTCCTGTGATGAACTTTTGGTGGCAAAGCGGTCTTCGCTTATTTTGTCCTTTACATGCTCCCATAGAGGAAAATGCTCATTTTTGACGATCTGATCAGATTCATTGTAAATAATGTTTATAACACAATAAAATAGCTGTTCTCTTCAGCTGATATAAAGACGATCATGTAACTGATGGTCTTGTTTGCTCTTGAATATCATAAAAAGGCAAAAAAAAATTCAGTCTGTGCCACAAATGTCCAAAAAACTCCTTACAGGAGCTTTAAGCCATAAGCAAAAGTTCTCATCTTATTTTGATTTCTGAGAAATGTGAAGGTCGAAGTGACTAATACTTCATCAGAATAATGCCAACAAGAAATAAAAGCCTATAATATAAGGACCTGGCTTTTCATTCGACAACTTCGTGAGCTGTTAGTCTTTGAGCACTGACCCAGTGGTAATTATATTTTGACTTAAACAATCAATAAGGAGTTATTTATACTGTTTCTAATGCAGACAAATCCTTCTGCTGCTTAACATGTTAGAGTATTAAAAACTTCAGCAGTTTATGTTAACATAATCCTGATTTTCAATAACGTGTAAATGCTGAAAATTCCCCTGACTTATACAATTAAGTGCTGCTGCAACAATCCAGTAGATCTACATCGTTTGATTATATGACTAAAAAGAGTTGTAATCAAGGTAAGGCAAAACCAGTGAACAACATGAAGTATGAACTTCTCATGTCTGCCCTAAAGGTCGGTGTTAAGAGGAGGGTTGCAGAAAACCACCCCATTAAAACCTGACTGGTTTAACGCATAATAGAGTCTGAAAAAGAGGGTATCTAACAAGAATAAATCATGTCTGCGCAAGGAGCAATTTTAGCTTGATGTAAAGTAAGAGAATCAACAAGTTTGGTGAGATTTATCCTCTGGGCACCATGAGTATTAGATCCTTATTTCATAGCAATCCCTCTAATGTTTCTCTTACGAGTTGAAGTCTCATCTTAAATCTTAATATAGATATAAAGTCAGAGGATCACCTAATTTTGTGAGTCATCCCTTTGGCTTCATGGACATCTACGCTAAATTTAATCCATCCAAAAAAGACAAGAAGTGACCGATTAGGTGCAAGGGTGGCTTTCATTCAGGAATATTGAGATATATACATGGAAACAAAATGTTTAAAAGTCTAAAGGTCTTCCACTTGACTCTTTGCTGACCTGCAAGTCATAATTTATTACCAGAACTGAAGTATTTCATCATTCATCATAGTTTTATTTGTCTGTGTGATATTATTGCTGGAGCACGTAACACAAAGGACTCTCTCTTTTTCTTATCACACACACACTCGGACCTCTCCAACTCTTTCCCTCCCCCCCTGTCCCCGCTAATTGTGTGCTGATAGTGTGTTCTTTAAACAACCTCCAAAAACAATATACTTACACACACAAACACACCCACACATGTTTCCATTGGCAGTCTGAGAAAACTACTGTCTGATGTCTCTCTGCTGTTATCAATACGGCAGACCAGGAGCCCTTCAGGAGGAGGTGAGCAGCCTCTCCCATAAATCTGTCCCTATCTCCAGGGGGCAGACAGAGGGGGGAAAGAGGGAGGGGACAAGGGGGGAGACGAGGTGAAGGAGAGGCAGAAGACGAAGGAGAGTAACAAAGACGGGGGCGTTGTTTGGGGCCGTTTCTCTGCTGTTTAATGATGCTTGAAGCTGCACTGGCAGTAAATGACTCTAAGTACTTACTGTACAGCCTGAGGCCTGTCTCGCTGCGCTCTCACCACCTCTCCATCAGCAATGTACAGTTAAACTTCAGAACACTAATGAAAGCATGAGCATGTTTGTCAATAAGGTTGTGTTTTCTCAGACTAAAGTTCATGAAGTGTAATACTTTTGTGGTAACTTAAATTTGCACACATCTTTGAGGTTGGGATTTATCATTCAGCACAGGACCCTTAACGTTGCTTTTTCCGAAGATATCAGGTGTAGTGCAATAATCTAGAAATTGTTGTTGTCAGTGTCATTGTATTATTGTTTGATTTTTTTGGACCTCTTAATCAGCATGAAATCGATAATGGAAAGAGATAGTTTGGAAGCTAAGGGACGACATGCTTCAGAGAAATCAGTCAGTGCAATGAGATATGATACAATACCAGATAATAACTTACAATTCAATTGAGGACAAATATGATGATATGACACGATTCTATCCAATACATCAACATATGTTTCAATTTAATACGATATACGATGGTATATGCAAAAACCATATGATATGATATGATACGATACGATACGATACTGTTCGGTACATTGGGAATGATTTGATATGAAAAGATAGGATTGGGATTGCATAGCCTAGCATAGCATACTACACAATACAGTGGAATATGATGTGATCAATACCATACAATACAAAGCTACACCATGCTGTTGATACAATATGATATGATGCACTAGATGTAAAACAGTATGATAAAATAGGCTACAATATAATATGTTACAGTATGATAGCTATGATAGGATGTGATGTAATACAATGATATCACATAACATGATGCGATGCAATACAACAATATATGATATGATATGATGTGATCTATTAGATCCGATACAGTAACACACAAGGCAATGTGATATGATACAATACATCAGGATATGATATGATACTTTCCAGTATGAGATCATATGGTTCAATACTGTTCAGTGAGAAATGATATGAAACAACAGAGTTTGATGTGATATAATGTGATACAAGTTGCACATCATCTGAAACAAATTTATGACTGCCCCTTAATGTTGCCGATTTTCTTACTTTTAAGAAAATTCATATGATATACAGTATCATTAAGTAGTTTCTGTTCATCTATCCACATACTTTTAAGTTTGATATGTATCAGTCATCTGCTGAGATGCATTTGTCCTTAAGCCAAGAGTTAATTACAGAGAGTGATATATATATTTATAGAATAAATAAAGGAGCAGAGCTGACTTTGTGTCCCCTGAACTGACTTCTTATACAACAAATGAATGAGCAGCTTTGTCTTTTTTCCTTGCGAGCCCACACCAGACAGTTTATCAGACGGTTTATCTCTGAACAACAGAGATAAGATAAACCTAATCATGAGACTGAGGTGAGCAATATCAATAAAATCATAAAGATACCAGATTTATTTACCCTGCAGGTGTGCAACATGCAGGTAAGACCCACACAAGTCACACAGGTACTGGACATGTCTTGACAATAACAAGACAGGTTTTTAATTTAACTGAGAGGCTTCATGTGTGAGTCTACAGCGATGTTTAGACTGTCAGTAATTAACCAGGATTATGGCACCATTGTAGCTCCATGTAAATCCAAAACACGTGTGACTGTGTTTAGTAAGTGTGAGTGTTTACACATCTGAATTTATGGGCTTTGAAGGGGGTCAATAGACAAGGACTCCTGTGTGTAAAAATGTGTGTGCGTCTTCGATAGATAGCTGCGGGAGCTCTAACAATGAAATCTTTATGAGCGTGTGCTAAGACATGACAAGACACCTGCCTGAGCAACCAGTGCAGACAACAAAATCCCCCCGACACACACATGTAAACAAACACTGTAACTTTCCCCCCCTTGCTTAAGTGTTTTTTGTGTGCATGAGCTTGCGTGGAGCCTGACAAGAGTGTTTTCTTTCCCGGGCCCCTCGGAGCCTGGTATGAAAAAAATGTTCCTCACGATGGAGGGAAATTCCTCCATTGTCAGTGAGCGGCTGCAGTGGGATTTCACAACCTGTACCTTCGTCTCAGGGGTTCTCAAAGCATGCCACCGCTCCCATTTTCTATCAGTCAGCTGTCACAGCTTTCATAGATACGCCACAGCAAATAAAAACAAGGATGACACCCTACCCAATCTCTGAAATTCAAACCTTACATTACATCTGATTTTAAAATGGTGATGGGCCAATTTTCCTCATCACAGACAGCTGAACTTATTGCTGTGTCATGCTAGCATACCTCCACAAGGAGTTGATCTGAAATTCATCTACTATATGAACCCTAAATTGTTGCTTAAAGGGATATTCCGGCGTAAAATTAATTTAGGGTCAAACACACCGTAACACCGAGTTAGACACCCCGTCGAGAGATGGATGTTGCTGACCGCTTACTTTTCTAGTTATACCAACTTGAGTAACAAACCACATGATAGCGATTCACAGCGGTCTGAGGAGCCATAAAAAAAAAACTCAACCAAAACACCGCTTTATAGCCACTAATAATGCTCAGAACAGCACCTAACTTCATCAACAGTACATATAGGGTCCCAGCCATAGTACTAGCCACCAAACATCTTTTTAACTTTGCCTGATTTCTTTACCAAAGAGACTAAACACAACTCACCTACTCTCTTCCAGCAGCCGCTTGTTTGTAGTGAGACCTTAAGCTAGTCCATTACGGACTAAGCGGTGACAAAGCTCAAGGAAGAACATTTATGATCATCTCCGAAATGTTCTTCCTTGAGCTGCGTCACCCCACTGCGGTAATGGACTCGCCCGGAGGTCTCCGTATAAACAAGCAGCTGCTGGAAGAGAGTGGGTGAGTTGTGTTTTGTCTCTTTGGTATAGAAATCAGGCAAAGTTAAAAAGATGTTTGGTGGCTAGTGCTATGGCTGGGACCCTATATGTACTGTTGATGGAGTTAGGTGCTGTTCTGAGCATTATTTGTGGCTATAAAGCGGTGTTTTGGATGAGCGAGTGGCTCTCTGTATTGCTATCATGCGGTCGTTACTAAAGTTGGTATAACTGGAGAAGCAAGCAGTCGGAGGGGGTGTAACTCGGTGTTGCGGTGTGTTTGACCCTAACTTAAGTTTTAGCCGGAATATCCCTTTAAGGAGTCCAAACACAAAGATCAGGCTGAACACCAATTGGGAATTAATTGGTAAATAATGCAGGGGGAGTAGTTTTGCTTCTGTGAATGACTACGGTAGATTACAAGACCACAACAGCCATACCAGCAGCTGCTGAGAATATATGAGGGGAAGTTAAAGTGGTGCTTTAGCTAAATGTTAACATCAACATCCTTAAAAAACCTACAGTGCCTGTTGACAGTTATCATATAATGTCTGCTAATCTTCACTATGTCGAAGCCACCGTTTATTTCTAAACTCCATTATTTGTTTGTTTATGATGCTACATCTAATTCTTAATCAGTTTTAACACAAAAAGTTTGTCATAAAGTATTGACAATCAAACTCTGAATGACACAAAAACACATTCCCTCCCCTCCGAATGTTTGCAAATGGTCTGGTGCAATTTACATTCTTGTAATCACGGCTGAGTCCAGCATACCTGCAGGACTGAGCTCACTGGGTCAAATCTGACAGATAATCAGAGGGAGAATGTAGCCACCGCTCTGTGTTTATGGATGACTATCGCGTGTTTACTTAAGGACTCGTCTCATCACCGGAGGGCAGCACGCCGCTCAACCCAGACACACACACGCACACACACACACACAAGACCCTCACACATGCACTTGCAGTGATTACCCTGAAGCAACTGGAGCTCTGAGTCACACATGAAAAATTGCAAAACAAGCCAAAGATGGACAAGGAGGGGGTTGTGTGTTGAGATTTGAGTCAAGGCGAAGGAATGCCACCATCTGATGATTAACTACGGTGTAAACCTTGGATCGAGCGTGGGCTGTCTGCTGTCTCTCGCACACAAACACAACCACGCACACTCTTAAAGCCAGGTGCCCATCAGGAACCAGTGTTATCCAACCGGCACGTCCCAGCTTGTGATCTCAGTCCTTAGCATTCCTTCAGAGAATGAGAGCATCGTGCCAGTGTGGTCTGTGTGAGGTTAATGTTTGGATTCACACTGGTAAGGTTTTTCTGTCAGCGCTGGTATGATTAATTATGATTTATGACATTTCACAGTGTGCTCTACATGTCTCGTTATGGTTTTTTACTGTCAGTCTGACGAAAACATTTGGACTAAAAAAACTCATCTGATATTCACAAGTGAAATTCCTTCACCCAGGCACATATAGGCGCCATATGCAGTAACTGAGCTTATATTATGTTGTTATTTCAACAACGTATTCAAAATAGGTCACCTGATTTATGATTATTATACATCATGATTAAAGCATGATACAAGCACCTGAGGGTCAGAGGCAAGACTTGAAACAAACAACAACCGTCCTATTATCATGAAGAGGCAGACCACAGCCATCTATTAAAGCTCCTGTAAGGAGTTTTTTTTTTATGTAACTTAAATAGATTGAGATACATATTCTTGTTTTTTATGACATCCAAAAGCAGACAAAAGCATCAGTGACAAGACAGTGTCAAATTTCCACATCCTGATTTCTAATGCCTGAAACTGGTGCCAGATGTCAGACAAGCAGAAACAGCCCTATTTTATGGTTTTCTCCATAAAATATTCACTATAAATGATGTGTTTGTCAGTCAAGAGTCAGTATGATGAAAATTCATGTCAAAAATAACTACTTCTGTACACAGAAGATAAGATAAATAGAGACTTCTTGGTCCACAGGGGGCGCCAAAATTGCCTCAAACCAAAAGTTTCTGATTGGAGCTTTAAACTGTAACTTTCAGCTTATATAACATTATATAACTGTATTTATACCAAAAGAAAACATTAACCCCATGAGTCATAAAATACCTCAATGTACTTCAGTGATGAAATAAATCAACCATCTTACATTTTGCTTTCACTTTCTGTTGTCGCATAAATATTTATTTTGTTTCTGTGTTGTATCTGTTTTTAGATTAGGAGTATGTGGTTTTTAAGTGTGTTTATTGGTTTAAAATGTGTCACTGTCTGTCGTATGTTACCTTGTGTTTTCAGTGGAATATGGTTGCACATCTCTGCTAACAGATTCAACATAATAATGTAGTTCTCTGTACCAGGGGACTGGATTTCAAACACTGAAAATGTTCTGATTTCTCTCTGTAGTATTGACCTGTCATATTAAAGCAGGCTTTGAAAAAACAGTCTGTATGGAGGGCAAAAGTAGGTGTTGTAACATCATACTACCTACTGATTTAAGGCAAAGCATCCTCTTGTTGAAATCATTTATTCCTAGAAACTTTTGAATTGATTTTTGTGTGTCTTACAGTGTTTTACTCACGTTTACAGGAGTCAGAGGCAGTTTGAGGTCTTAGGGGGTCTCTGTAGAAGCCGGCCTTGCATTTCTCACACTGGCGTCCTTCAGTGTTGTGCAGGCAGTCACACACACCTCCGCTGCGCTGACCTGACTCACGCCAAGCTGTCCAATCGAAATGGCAGCTTTGGGCGTGTCCGTTGCATTTGCACTCTGATGAAGAAAGAGGAAATCAGGAAATCAATCTCTAAAGCTTTCCCCCTCCAGTTTGGGGCCCCACCACATGTAGATGATGGGAAAATTCATTATCTCTAAGTATTGTAGATTATGTTTCTCTGTAAGCAGGTATGTCATATGAGCATGAGACCTCTGTGCTTGTGATGGAAAAAGGTGCAGCTGTGTTTGCTCGACTTACTCCGACATTCGTGCGGCGCTCCCGTCAGTCCGTCAGCGGGCTGCCAGGGCCGGTCGTTGTAAAGAGGAGCGCAGTGCTCGCAGTGATCTCCCGCTGTGTTGTGTCTGCACACACACTTCCCGTGAACCTGAGAGACATACGGAGGGAGAGGCTCATTAGAGACGAGAAAAATGTCAGGTGGAGGTGGAAGAAAGAGGTCAGCGGGATTGAGGGAAAAGTTTCTAATCCAAGAATAAGGGTTAAGATTTTTTTCTTCTTCTCCTCTTTTCTCTTTTACAACTCTTAACCTCCACTTTTATCTCCTGAATTTCTCTATTTCCTCTGATTTCCTCCCCCTCAAACTCTCCCTTGTCTCTCTCTTACTCCCTTGCCTGAAATTAGTGAATGGAGATTGATTGTTTGGCTTCATCACTGGAAACAAGAACGGGCCTCTGGTCTGAAAAGCCTGTGTGTGTGTGTGTGTGTTTGTTACTTTGTGTGTGTGTGTATGAGAAGAGAGCAAGTATGCAGCACTGAGAGCACAATAACAATCTCCTTGTCATTCCTGCGAGCTGGAATGCCATGCATGCTGGATAATGATTGAAGGGGGGGTGCAAGGCATCTGAGGAAGCTCTTTATTTGTTTGTGTTACACCGTGCGACTGTAATGTAGGACACACACACACACAAATACACACACATAATTATACAACGATTACAGAGGTAGGCACACAATATTCAATGCAAATACACATGCTAGTCCCAATAACTCACAAAAACACACACACACTCAAATTCTTGCGTTTGTTTCCCACGGTTTGTCAGCCTTCGGATATTAAAGAAAGTAACAGAGTAAAAATATAGTTGAAGTACGAAATATAAGGACTCTTTTCTGGTGTATAGTACTTTCTCACAAAAATAAATACTATTTCTTACAAATATCACTGTCCAGGTTCCTACCATTAATGCTACAATGCTCTACGACGTGGATATAAACAAGCACAGTCGGATGATCTAGAAAATGGGGATGAAGTTGTAAGTAGGTTGAATTGATTGAACATTCATACAACAGAAGTGATGTTTAACCTGCTAGAATATGTAGATGTTGAACTACAAGGGAAACTACAGACTGGTGGTGCTAGCTCTGCTAATGGTAAACCAATTAGAGAATGTTTATCTACAGTCTGTGCCCAATTTTGATGGTTTTCTGAGTGTTTTCTTACCTTTAGGCTAACCAGTTAGTTGGAGTAACCCTAAACCTAACCCCCATTTATTTCATGTTCCAACGTTAAAAGCTAAGGCATGCAGAGCATTAGCAAAGACCCTCGTGTACAGAACAGAGCAGGGATCAGTGGTCTGGATTACTTCATAGATCTTCATAGATGGAGAGGCATGAGTACACCATTTTAATCACACTAATAGAGTGGAGCAATGTCAGTAATAAGAGGTCGCAGGAGACTGAACAACACATGTAGTGTTAAAAAAGTAAGAAGAATAAGTAATTCACTGGAAAGTAATGAGGGGAACAGGAAAGAAAGAAAATGACGGGAAGAGGAGAAGGAGCTGGCTCGAGTCCAGACAGTTGTTATTTTATCCTGATTCACATGTTTACCATACCGTGATACGGGATAATTAACACATGTACACAGTGAGAGCTGCACACACGCTACTGTGAAAGACCAGCCGCACAGATGGGCTGATGCTGAGAGCTGGAAGAATTAAAGAAGCTGCTGAAATTGAACCACCTTTTAGCCAAAAACAGGGAGAATTGTGCAGTTTGAAACATGAAAGTTATTTTATTTTTATCCAACAAAATTTTGCAGGTACTTCATAAAATTTTTTCTATAATAGATGAGTAAATAACAGTGTTCATTTAAAGAATCTTATTGCAAGAGTTACGACAGAACTCTAATCTGACTGTTGAAGAAATTCAAAGATCTTTAAAAGTCTCGTTTTTGGAATTAATATTTGTTTTCATCAAATTTATCACTCATTTAGAAATTTTGTCGTGGGGTATGTGAATGAACTCCTCCCTTCAACATGCAAATCCGTCTGTGGTTTTAGACATGAAAAATATCTAAATGAAATAATTCACAACTGATGTTGTTTGTTTTGTTTGCTAAGTTAGGCAATAAAGAGACATTCATAGTCATTGTAGTTAGTTGTTGAACAGCTAAAACTCCCCACACAAGCTTTAATAACACATTTAAATAGGTTGTTATGATATCGTTAAGAAGTAAGATTTACACACCCCATAAACCAAAAGTTTAGGAAATCAAAAGATGCTTTACAAAAGCTTAGAGCCAGGGGTCATTTGGAAAAAAAACTTCAATCTAACACACTGAGTGGTTGTCCTCTTAAAAAAATACATACAAAATATATAGGTTCAGCTTCGCTTTGCAAAGAGAGACCAAAATTCTGCTACACAGATGAAACAAACCACAGAGTAACATTTTTGTGTAAGGAGGAATAAGATGAAAGAGAGTGAGACGGAAACGTAAAGAACAAAAAAGAGCCAGAAAGGCAAAGACACACAAACACAGCCTGGCCTGACTGCTGCTAAAACTCCAGTAGCTGTCTCTGGATATCATTAAGTCTGGATACAAGTGTGAGTGTGTGTGTGTGTGTGTGTGTGTGTGTGTGTGTGTGTGTGTGTGTGTGTGTGTGTGTGTGTGTGTGTGTGTGTGTGTCTTTGTGCCGAACTAGTAGACAGTGAAATCACTCTAAACCACAGAAGAAGAAAAAAACAATGTGGGGGGCACAGCAGCACAAATAAACAACAACAAATTCACAAAGTTCTCCTTACGTCTTTAGAGTCTGGACAGTAATGAGTCGACTTATCAGCACACGCGCACAGACACACACAGACCACTTTCACTGCTGATTACTGCGCACACATGCACACACTGCAGGAAGACAAAACATTGCATGCTTAAGCACACACACCTAACAGAGCAGACCAAACAAACAACAAACAACCTGCTGTGTAAAGAGAAAAAAGTGCATTTCTACAGTGACCTTGAGTTTTTGATGGGACCCAAAACTTTGACAAGAAACGGACCTTGTAAGAAATCGAGGTTTTTGAACTATTTCTATTTTACATAGCTTACTACACTTTATCTCAGCTTCTTTTTGAGCTGTTCTTGCCGTGTCATAAATCCTATTTCTCTATGCAATGGAGACATCTTTGCTTGTCATGTCGAACAACAACAGCACTTACACCAAACTTCTTCTGCTGTGGCGCTCGCCCTTCCCTTCCCTGAGCGACCGCTTATCTTTGCCCACATCTCTCATCTTACTCTGCTCTGTTTGTTTGGGTTTTGCCAGGTCGAAACAGAGACACAAAACAAAACCGCTGATAGGCGCAGAAAAAAAAAAAAGACACTTATATAACTGTCTTGTGTGTTTACCGAATACTCCTGCATAGCTGAGCGATGCTCTGATGACCTGAGGTAATGTTATGGGTAAAGTTAAGAAGGATTTAGGTTCAAGTCTGGGGTAAAGCTGGACTTATATCTGAGAGGAAAATATAAACTCTACGTCATGTTCCTGACATGTCAGCTCTGAAATGATCTGTTTTTGTTATGAGCCTGGCGTGCAGAGGAGGGTTTTACATCCCCGTGGTCTAAAGACTGTTTCAGAGGATTTTCTGCCCTCAGAAGAAGGAAATCCTCATGAAAACACTCAGTAGAGCTACTTGGAATTCCTTGGCATGAAAATAGTCAGATTCAAAGATTTAAGGACTGTTTTCAATAAATCGGCCATCAGCAGCTTTGGCACAAAAACACTGTTATCAGTGAACGCAACACATGAATGGTCTTGTCCATTTATCGTGAATGTTATACCGAACGTTTTAAATTCATATCGGCATCACAATAAGAGTTTGTTTCAGCTACTGGTTAGAATAAAAATATTATGGTGCTGTAAGTTTAACATCACATGACTTACATGTAAAATGACAGTGTGCATGTGGAAATGATTGGTGCAATGTGTAGAAATGGACAAATTCAATGATATCTTGCAGTTAGAGCCTTGAATGCTCCCTTACTCACTCCTGAAAGTATAATCCTCTATCTACAAATTCATTTGGACACAACTACTCTCACCTTTGTATTTCAACGGGAGCTTTTTGTGCGTCCATTTGCAACCTACAAAAACACTCTCATTCCTAACTACCGTATTTTTCGCACTATAAGGCGTACTTAAAATCCTTTTGGCTTGTTGGAGCACTGCAGCTACCGTAGCCTTGCGAAGTTATTGACTGTTTTGTTCGGCTCAATGAGCATTATAATCCGGTACGCCTTATGTATGAAAATAGATGCGAATAGACGCGTTCATTGATGGTGCACCTTATAATCAGGTGCGCTTTATAATGTGAAAAATACGGTGTGTCCATTCAGTGCTTCTGTAGAAACATGGCAGTGCAAGATGGTAACCAGCGCTCCTATGTGAACATAAACATCTCATTTTAAATCAACAAATACGAAACACCTCCTGTGTAGTTTTAATATATGTTTTGCTAACTTAAACGTACTTATGAGTGTCATTCTGCACATTTAGAAAAGGCTACAGTGAACAAGAAAGCTATGAGGCTTCAGATGTCATATGTGACATGAAATCAGGCTGAATGAGAACCTGTTATGCAGATCTGTACTGTAATGCATACATATAATGTTACAATGTTGGAGGTCCTTTCTAAACGATGGCAAAGTTCCAGAGCATGATGTACAGGAGCGGTGGCGTCATTCCTGCAAGTGTTCACCTGGTTGCGAAGACAAATCGCAGCAAACAAGGAAATTTTTATATTTTGGGAGTGTAATGCAGCTTTTTGTGCACCCCGTTTTGTTGATGACTCCTACGTAAATTTTATTACTATCAACTGGAGCCTCAGAGGTTTTCTGTTCTGGCATTACTTTGTTTCATGATGACATAACTGTGCAAAAAGTTACACCCACAAACAGTGTCTCACTTTGTATCAATGGAAAAGCAGCCTGCATGAAGGGTTTCAGACAGTGGTTAAATATCAGGGTTTTCTAGCATCTAAGTTTTTATAAACAAGAACGAATTATTGGTGATGTAAAGACATGGCATCTGCCCACTGCACCTGATTAGATTTAACACTTCTTATCATCCTCTAAGATCCATAATCAGCCCAAGCCTGACTGTTTATTCTGTTGTCATGCTGTTGTTTATCAGTGTAAATCTCTTTGCTTATATAAGTCCTCCTTGTTGACTCTCACTTTCCTTGTCGAGCTTCACTGATTGCAGCAGAACGGACGCTCGGCTTCAAAGTCATCCAGCGTGATTTGTGTTTGTGGAGATGACTGTGATAGGAGCGCCGCTCTGAAACACTTCACTGTTGGTCTCCAGGAAAAACACAGACTCACACTTTTATCAGCGCACACACACACACACACACACACACACACACACACACACACACACACACACACACACACACACACACACACACACACACACACACATACATCAACACCATCATTAACCGTCACTCAGACGGATCAGTATCTCCATCTCTTGGGTTTGTTATGAACCGGAAAGAACGGCAGCTGTTTATCTGAGCAGACGGACCCAGAAGAGCAGCGGAAGTAAAGAGGAATGGGATCCCCACCGCCTCCACCACCTCCACCCCTCCTTTAGCGTGTTATTAAGACGACTGCCAACACAAAGTGAACAGCCCATTTAGTTTGTAAGTGCCCTGCCTAATCTTGAATAATCTTAATTTCAAAGAACAAGTGAAAAGCCGGCCTGTGGGGTGTGATTACTTAGTGATAATTATCGAAACGAGAGAAATCTGAAGAATGAAAGGAAATGCCTGCGTGTCAAAACAGGAGTGGTGTGTTAGTGTCAAAGAATCAAGGCTGGAAACAAGATTATTTACATTGGAGATTTGATTACTGGCAAAGAGCACCGGTACAAAAACAGATCAGAAAGACGAAGAGATGCCATTGAAATCGCCAAAAAACCGACAATGACGACGGCCAACACATTAAGCCAAGAATTACCTATGTGGATGGAGATAAATTTGATTCAGTTTAACTCTAGGAGATGTTTTATAAACCTCTCTTACCACATGGTTGGTCCGGTCTCTGATGGGCTGGTATCCCCGTGCAGGAACACACTGCTCAGCATGTCCATTGCAGAAGCAGCTCCCCTTCACTATCAGGTCGTAGATCGCAAAGTGTCGGGTGGGGAGATCTTCGTGTGCGGAGGCGAGGTCTTTGGCCTGGCAGGGACACGACTGTTGTTTCAGAAGTCGAATTCTGATGTTAGTCACCCTGAGCTGCTGCTGGCCCTCCAACCCGAATGGATCCAAAGATTCCCACTTGGGGAGGGTCCTGTAGATCACCTGTTGGTTGTAAAGAGACAAGCTATCACACAACTGAACCAACAGTGTTTTACTTCAGACTTTGTATAAGTAAAGATTCCTGCTCCACCAAGTTATAAAGTTAATTTTGAGACCTGTGCAGTCATTTTTTCCCTAACACTTGGACTGACTTCTTTCTCCAGAATGAGGAGATTTTGTCAGACTTTTATCGTTTTCCGTCTCCCTCATTGGCTTTTACTTTCTGTCTTGGATCTCTGAAAGGACTAATAAAACACAAAAGATGCAGCATGGTACTCCCTGTCATCCCCACTCTATGATTTAAAAGGATTTGACGGGTTTATTTAGTGGCACTATCAGGGTCATTGACGCCTCTCTGTCACTATATCTGTCATGCTAATGGAGGTTTGTTTTGGTCGGATCTGTGACTTCATAACTCATCGTCACTGACTGCCATCTTCACGTGATCATGAGGGTACTGGTTGCCCTTAAAAGAGTGCCCCCAACCTTTCTCTCCCCCCTTTCTCACTCACTCTCTCTTTTTTTCTCCCTCTTTCCCTGTCTGGTCCCTGGACATCCTTCAAATCGAAGATCCCTTTATGGGCTGCCATTTCCATGGCTACTGCTGCCACTAGCAACCAGCACCGCCGCTGTTTTGGCCACGAAAAAGTTGGTGTCTGCCCCAGCTCTAGCTGTGAAAGAAGTGTGTGTGTTTGCGGTGTGTTTCTTTGCACAGGGTGTGTTGTTGTCTTTGGCTGTCATTGATATCGTTGGATGAGTAGTGTGTTTATGTGTGTTTTCTTTGGCCAAAGCTTTGAGATGCAGGCAAAGACCCCATGGGGCGCCCTCATTGGCTGGATGACTGGCCCAGAGTGTGATGGGAGGAGCACTATTAATTTCCCTGTTGTTGGAAAAGGTCGCAGGGTCACGGCATTGTGGTCCACAATTAAGAGAACACGACAAATAGAGGAGCAGGGGCGCCGGTCCGCGGGAGAGCACAGAGAGCAGGGCCAGACAAAGACGGGGATGGAGATGCAGATTCACATAACTCAGGGACGGACAAAAGGCCTGCGACAGCTCAGTGATACCACAGCAACTCCAGCAGATACACACATCCTCACTGGCATGCACACAAACAGCAGTGCTGCAGATTCCAAAGAGTCTATCGCGGAGCTTTCGCAACACAGTGTTGCTTCGTAGTTTTCCTCTGAATGTATAGACAAAATAAAAGGATTTCATATACTGATGATACAAAGGTTTACATAACAAAATCAGCTGTCTGCCTCATAGATTCCTTTCAAATTATGGTGACAAAAGATTAGAGTTTGCAAATATGCTGATGACACCCAGGTCTATATTAGATTTAGCAGAAATCTGGTTTCCAAGTCCATTTAAAGGAATTAACAACTCAACCATATCTTGCAACCATGCCTCATAAATTTCTTTAAAGTACAGAAACAAAACATCTGAGTTTGCAAGTTTGCTGATGATACCCGTGTTTATGTGTCCATTTGAGAATTTTGGGAAATCAAAGAGTCCAATTTGAAGCTTTCACAACATAACTAGTATGCCCCAATAATTATTTTAGAATATAAAGACAAATATAGGGTTTGCAGATATGCAGATGACACACATCTTTATTCTAATTTAGGTTTCAAATGTCTTTATGTTCTAGGGCGCTCCAACTTCTGTAAGAGGGTTCTGGGAGCCAAACAAAACAATAATTTACTTATCCAGGAAATTTTGTAACAGTATTTTATAAAACAGCCATAGAACAAAAACTGTATGACACTTTAAAACACATTTTTCATTTTTGGTGGAAAACTGTTAAACGGTTGATTGATAATAGTGCTACAGAGCACATCTAGCAGCAAATTTGGTGGCATGATCCCTCGCTCAGTCTTTATATCTTATTTAATACAGAGGTTTTCCATTTGATTTGGGACTATTTTCAATAATAGATCGGATAGAGTAGGAAACTGGGAAGACAGAGTGGGGAATGATGTGACAAAGGGCCAGGGGTTGGAGCTGAACCTGAACAGCCCACTTTAAGGACTTAAGCCTCTGTCTATAGTTTCACATAAAGTAGTTTTAAATGGATGTTGTTTTGTAAATGCAGAAATTAGGATTTACATTATATTTTACTGATTAAATTATTCAGACATCATCTGGTCCATTGCAAAAATCAACATTTCTGTTTTATTTCTTGTAGAAATCTTTTGACTCCTAAGCCAGTTGGCCTTCTCAAGTCTGAGTGTGGCATCCAACCAAACTGTCCCTTGAAGACTTACTGAGATTTACAGGACAAAAACTATTTCCAAAGAGACCCCATGAGGAGTTCACAGAAAGGAAACAGCTTTTACGTATTGGACCATTAATTCTATTTTCCAGCTAAGTCTAAGAAACCTGGAAGTCAGAATAGGAAACCAGGGCCTGGAATAAACATTACAGGTGTTGTTCAAAAGTCAAAAGGAAGATTTGGACGATTTTAACGACTGCCTGTTGGGATTAAAAGTGACTTAGCTTGCCATAGGAGAGCTGCAGTAGTGTCTGCAAGAGATTTATTTTCTGCTTTTTTAACTTGGATTATAATTTATTTTGCTGTATGTTGAGATGCATCTAATGTTGACTCTGCATCAGACAACATTGTTACATTACATTGGAAATTATTGGGCTTTAAGTTGTTGCATCAATTCCAAAAATGTATGGGCTCTTCTTTCAATTGCTGTCCAACTTTCCACCAACTTTGAGAAAAATCTGCTCAGTGGTTCCCTAATCTCACTCAGCGACAAATCTGCAAAAACTCCCTCCTTGGTGGATGTAAAGCAGATTTATGGTTTTAAAGACACTTGTGAAAATGTTGCACAGTTTCGTTTTATGTGAATGGAAGCACATTCCCTGGGTCTGTCGGGTCCCAAGGACACACACAAGGTGTTTTGGTTAGAAATGCTGACTATGAACATTTTTACAGACTCAAACCTCCACGAGGGAATCTTAAACTGTGAGCGAATTCACAGAAAGACAAGTGCCACGAGTGAAGGATGGAAAACATCTGCTTTCGAAGACTACTGTACGTCCAATGTGGGATCTGTGAACTTTTGCCACATGCAGAAGCACACGGGTGATTAAGTTTTATACTTTGCATGGAAAATACGGGACAATTGAAAGCCAATGAAGCAGATTTGAATTTAGTTCCTGAGGTGTTTGGTTCACTGTAGGCCATGTGTTCACTTCAGGCTAAAAAAAAAGTAAGTCTGGCTTTAACAGGCGTAATTCCATCAAAGCACTGTGGGCTGTAATCTGGTAAACAGGCACAATGGGCATTGATGGAAGGAGAGAGATGGAGAGGGAAACAGAGTGGGTGAGGGGGTGAGGCAGAGGAGGGTGGGGTGGGGGGTGGGAGGCGTCTAGCCAACAGTACCAACATCCATCAGAGCAACGGCACTTCCTTCCCAGCAGACAGACGGAGAGCTGACTGTATGTGTTTATCTAGAAAGTGTGTGTGTGTGTGTGTGTGTGTGTGTGTGTGTGTGTGTGTGTGTGTGTAGGCCTCACTCTCTTCCCTAAGGAGGTCAGTCTCTACAACAAACACTCACATTCTTCCAGCCCGGCTGACCTCATAAATAAGACAAGAAGCCCTGCATACTACACACACACACACACACACACACACACACACACACACACACACACACACACACACACACACACACACACACACACACACACACACACACAGGTGAACATGAAAAAGCTTTCAGCACAAGAGATGACATGCTTTCATGGCAGAAAGCTGAGACTACCAGCTCCCTGAATCGCTCCCAGCTACAGAACAACTCCCAGAAACCTTTACCGCCATCTGATAACAAGCAAACACGTGCAGGAGAACTTTAAACCAATTATCAGCCACATTATTTATGTCTTATTTACTTTGATATTGTTGATAGTCATATATATTTTAGAGATACTCTGAGACAAAAAAGGTAAATCCTCCCAAGGCCAACCACTTTTGATTTGAGTTTATGATGAAGTTTTACGATGAGGCTGCAACCATAGATAAGTCATCATAAAGATTTACTGACTGCTTATTCATAGATTTATTATTTGATACGCATAGCATTTATAAAGAAAATGCGTCCATACAAATACCTATAGCCCCAGGTGACGTCTTCAAACGGTTTTTTAACAGTAAAGGCAGGGTGTGGGTGTTTGAGCAGAGAGAAGCAGTAAATCTCAATTTCTAAGGCACAGCAATCTGGAATTGTTATTTGATATGATATATGAAATGATACCATACCCTGTGATTTAATTCATTCAGTAAAATATGATACAAAACATATGCCTCAATAAGTCTAACCCAGTTCCAAGTCCTGATTCCAGCATGACAACATCTGCATGTTGCATATAGGCCAGCTTTATCTAAATAATAATGTAATCTACAGCTGAATAATGATAAAAACAGTAAAATGCATGCAAACAAATAAATAAATAAATTCCTCTAGAATAGATACAAATCAAGTTTAGAGAAGAATTTTACCAGTGAAGAGGTCACTACACATGTAAAACTCACTGAAACGTATTGCACAGAACAACACTGCGCTGTCATCATCCTGCAAAGGCTGCGCACTGTTTAGCTGTCAATGCAGGTGACGCACAGCCTCAACACAAAGGAGCGGGAACAGTGTGAACAGCTGAGCAGCAGCAGCTGGCCTGTCAGAGCGCTACTTGACCTCTGTTAACCTCCGGGTCGGGAGTTGACAGGGTTAGAGGGCAAAGATCAAGCTGCAAGCACAGGTGGCTGAGACGTACAAAAACCAATATATGAACAGAGAGAGACAGACAGAGAGGGAACAATGTTTTAATCTTTTTAGGCAACAATAAATAGAAAGTAGAGCCGGTTCGTCTGTTTTTTCTTACACGCACAAGCTCATAATCTCATTTAAAAACGCACAAGAAGCACAGCGGGAGGAGACGGGGGAAGATTTATGATCCAGCGGCAGAATAAGTCCAAAACAGCTGCGAGGAATACTCGGAATACTCCATCAAAGAGGGCGTCAACACGCATTACACACGAGAGCTCTGCAGGGAGTCCGGAGCAGCACCACGCTCGGCATGCGCCTCCACACACATCTGCAGAGCAGCTCCCGACACACACTGCTTCAATTAAACATCAAGGGACTTCAGGAAGCCCTCTCGTGCTACAGTCAAAGTACACCCATTAAACACTCACTCATGCACGTACACACACACAAACACACACACACACACAGAGCTTCCCCCACCTGGCTGTGCTCTGCTTTTATTCTGCTCTGTGTGCTAACGCCGCTGGATGACTCGCCTTTTGACATGTTGCGTGACTTACTGAAGTGAATCTAAGCTGGTATCACAGCTACTGATGGAGAGGATACACTTTGATCGCTTGTCAGAAAAGTGTCGGTCTCCATGGCGATTTACCTGCCATACCTGGCGTGTGATATGACATCGTTAGTAATAAAAAAAGCTGAGCAGGAAACTTTCTGTAACCCCCTCCGGCGATTCTCTGCAGGTGTGTGTATCTGCTGTCTTTTCCCACCTGCGTTAACCTGCTTTCTGACGTTTTTGGACAAAAAGGGATATTAGGAAATCAATCTGATACTGATCTGATCGTACAAAGACGTGTTGGCTGGTTACTGGGTATGTTGAAGGGAAAACAGAGAAATTAATGTTCCAGCTGAAACCGAGGACAAAGAAACCTTTTGTGTCGACTTCAACTTTTGACCTGATCGTTAATTAACGACCTTATCTACCTTATCCTCCGATTTATTTCATTCAGTTTTCATACGTCAATCAAGCTGTCACCTCTGATGTTAAGAAAAGAAGAAAATGAAAAAGTATAAAAATCTGCAGTCCCACTTTTGTCCACTTGAGGCTGGCTCCAACAGCTTGGGAGACTCCATTGGAGTCCATTAAAAAATGACCATTATTACAGCAAGATTTAACATGCGTACAGCCTGGTAAAAGTTTGGGCCTCTCTATCTCCTTATTTTAATTCAGTTCAGTTAAATTTTTTAATAAGTCATCCATTTTCACTAAATTAGAGATAGTGGTTGGGCAAGATGAGAGGCGTGGCTGATACGATACATTATAAAACTGTATAGTACCCCATGCAATAACATGTAAAGTGTTTTGGTATGATACAAGATGAAACTATCCCAAGCCAAAAGCTAGTTATGGTCAGAATTTGTTGCAGTCTTTGGGCTTTATGAAGCTACAAACCAGTGTGTGAAGTTACTGAGACTACGTCATCATTGTTGGGCAGAATCCTTGAATCTCTGGTTTTAATCAACTTCATATTTTTGGTTTTAATCCGTTTTGTTCATCTCCTTTTGTGTCGCTCATTGGGCTCTTTTATGGGGTGTCTTTTTTATACTCTCTGTAAAGTAGTGGTTTAGGAGATAAAAGATGATAAGCATCACTTTATTATCATTCTGACTAGACTCAGGAGTGAGTTCACAAAAGCCCAGACTAAAAGTCGTATGTTAAAAACCAGAAAAGAGGGATACTTAGAAGGAATCAAACATAAAAACAGCTTGAAGAGTTAAAATACTTGAAGTGTCTTTTCTTGTTTCTTGAATTGCAACTGGGTATTTGGCTTAAAGTGCTGCAAGGACTCAGCTGACCCACATTTGCCACTGCACCTGAACACCTCCTACAAAAGGCACTTGTTAGCCCAGTTTTCAATCGCTCTATCTCATTTATATCTTTGCTCTTTGTCTCCATCATCTTGAGGTAAAATATTGGGCTCCCTAGCTGCTAAAAGCTTAATTGTGTGAATTTACTCATTAGCCAGTGAGCTTTTTCTGTCCTTTGTTTGATCCATGCAGTGCTTTCAGGTCTGTGTAGAGTTTAACCCAACTGAGACACTTCATTGCTGGAGAATTTTAAGAGTATGAATTTGGCTTCTCACCTCTCCACGGTTGCAGGGATAAGCCCCAGAGTATTTGGACGTGCAGGTGGCTCCATCCCGGCCCCCTCCTGCCTTTCCCTCCTCCAGCCCAAAGGCGGCGCTACAGTTGCTGGCAAAGTACTGCAGCATCTTCCACGTCCTCCCAAAGTCCTGCGATCTCTCCAGGGTCATGGCGGCAGGCCTCGGCGAACGAAACACCAGGATAAGATGTGTGAAGTAGAACTCCGCCTCCAGGTCCAGCTGCACCGTCTCAGACTCCACCCCTTCCGCTGACTGCCACCATGTGTTCGGGTGCCGGAACGAGGAGTCGGACATGGCTCCAGCTAGGTGAGACAGGTGAGGTAGGGCAGCGTTGCATTTGGCGCACTTGGCGGCGTCGCAGCCCAGGTTGATGTTGGGGTCAGAGTAGGAGCAGTAGAGCTCGGTGCCGTTGTTGCCGCAGACGGTCTGAGTGAGGATGCGGCGGCCCAGAGCGAGGTTACCCATACGAGGGTTGCAGGCGCGACTCTCACAGCGAGGGGCCACACCTGCACGGAACACCTCTGACAGACCTGCATGGAAGGAGAAAAGACTTACAAATGAAACTGAGGCGACAGGAAACAGTGGTACAGTGGTGTCTTTTACAATGCCCCCTGGAGTTGGGGATCCAACTTGGACACACGGGGGAAGCTCAGTAACCTTGAGCTTGAAATCCAAACAACTTTCCACTTTGTAGCTTTGAAGTGACATCATTCCCAAGACGAAGGGTACACACCTATCCCTACCCTTAACCCTAACCCCGCCCACGCAGCCCTTACCCAAACCTGCAACATTTTGTCAACAAACATAAATACTAGTGGCACCTTTACAAGGACTTCTCTTTTAGTAAGATAGAAGTTTTATTCTGAAAACCTTCGAGTGAAAAAACAAAAATCTTGCATGAAAAGATGCCCAAAAAATGTGTAAGGGAGGTCTGGATTATTAATGGAAGGTGATCCAGTTTCCAGGAAAGATATTAAAAACCACATTTGAGCACTCTCTTTACATTGAAGCTGATATTTTGTGTCCCATGTCCAATAATCATTCAAGTTATCCCAAAGAAATGTCTGTTTGTCAGCACACAATACCAGTGTGAACCTTTAAATTGACCCGTTCTTTCGAGCTGGTTTGGAAATGTTTGGACTTGCAGTTTAGCAAACAGACTGACCTGAATTTAAGTACAAGAAACAGAGAAAATGTGAGAATGAGTAGTTAAAGTGTGACTCAGTGTGAGTGTGTCTGTTAGTGTGTACACAAGTCAAGTGATTTACCTCGATCGGAAATGTTATGCAAAAGGGATAATAGAGGCATTGTGCACCTGCCTGCTGCAGACTGCAGCCAGCGTGGACTCTAACACAGATAAAGTTTGGCAGCTCGAGGAGGATGAGCGGCATTCAGACGCCTCCCAGACGCTTTGGAAGGAAAAAAAAAAACTCACCCTCAGGGCCACAGTGTCATCTTCCTATGAGGATTTATAATCCAAAGCCTGAAAACTTTGTCTTTGTGTTTCATATCAAAGCACCTCACAGATGCGATTGTATTACACCCTTAGAGCCTGAATTAATGAGCTTTTGCACTGAGGAACTTTTTCTGGAAGCATGTTTTTGTCAAAGTGGAGTACATGATGAATTACATAACTGTCTGTAGGTAGAGAGGTCATGGGAGGAAACATAATAATCACTTACTGTTATCATTTACAGTGCTGAGTGATAGTATGCCAACTTAAAGCATGATAAATAATGTAAAATTTAACTGTAATGAAGATACAAGTGACTATTGGTTTGTAGAGCTTTGAATCAAATATAAAATCAAAGCTTTATCAACTTTCACGTTTCCCATACAAAACCTCCATTTAAATTTGTGCCAATTAAAAACAACGAGTCCTCACACATGTGCTCTGCTTTTCTGGATATTCCTGTGGTTAATGTGGAAGCTGGAGTTTGTTAAAACTTATTAAAAACTTTATCACTCTTAAAACTACTATCATATGTGGGTTAATATGTCAGAAATCCAGTGTAAATACGCCTCGAAGTAAAGCTTAAATTTGCTAAAATTTAAGGCGAGTTCTGCATTGGTGCACACCTCCAAGAGGAGCAAGTGCACATTGATGCAGTAATGACAATAACTCAGAGGATGGGATGTTTAATGTATAAGAAACACACTAACCTGCATCTGACAGCACGGCCAGGCTGATCACGTATAAAACCAACATATCTTTTCGTGGCAGGAATAATAATCCAAAACACGCGAGGACAACTGATCCAGAAATGTCACTTTTGGAGTTATTCAGACATCAAGTGTGCAGAGATTTGACCAAAGAAGCAGACAAGTGCGCAGGTTCAGATCCAGTGTGGACTTTCTCTTTCACTCAGCTGCGATCCAAAGAGGCGATGAAGAAGAAACAACATGATCCCGGACGGTGCGTGAAGTCCCGCAGAGAGGAAGCGTACGAGCAGAAGAGGGAGAAGTTTTCGGTCGTGCCCGGCTCGTCGTTAGTTGCCACTTCGGGACGCGCTGCGTGTTTCATTTCCCCGCAGTGAGAGCTCGCTTCTGCCTGCTCGGCCCCGCACATCTATGAGTGAGAGCCGGAGAGGAGGTGTAGTGACAGCAGCGGCAGCAGCTCCGCCTCTCCTCCGCATTTTTCTCCGGCTTAAAGGAACATTTACAGTTTCAACACAACCTGCTGCTCACACCAGGGGGCTCCCAACATGAGGGGTCAGGACCTCCAGGCGGCCAGAAAGATCACATTCAGGCAGTGCTGTACTACTTCTAAATGATCACACTGTCTGCAAATTTTAAAACTTAACAGATTTATATTAGATAAAAACTTTATGACCTTATTGAGAATATAGGAATGCATGGTTAGACACGGGCCTGTTTCCACTGGTCTAATTTTTTGGAGTGGTAGTTAGACAAGGGCCTGTGTCCACTGGTCTCATTTTTTGGAGTGGTAGCACCCACTACTTCCGTAACAGAGGCTTTTTACCATAGACATAATATACGTAAACACCTCAAAGCCTGACACAGCCTATTGGAGCTCACATATCAGCACGGCCTCCATCTTGGATGGGTCCCCCATGCGCTTCCAGTGCATTAAGGTAGGTAGGAATGCCCAGCCATATTAATGATTAAGGTCCTTACACACCGGGGCCGACACGAATTTTGAACGGGAAATTATGAAATATTCAGAGGTGAATTTTGACACGCCTGACTACACACATCAAGCCCGATGCCATTTTGCGACTTTCCGGGGGGAAAAAGACGCATCCCGGGGAAGACTTTCGCCAGGGAAAGTCCTGCCTCCTTCGCCTCTGATTGGCTAGAAAAGCTGGAAACGTCATCACACGCTCTAGCCAAACAGTCAGCACTTATAACAAATCAGGGGGATTAGATAAGCACATGAAACTATGGTAACAACCGTTAGCATAAGTTTGCACAGAATTTTCACAGAAGTGTTGAAATCTTGTAACTTTTTTTAACTATGGAAACAGGCCCTGAAGTGACATTCATTAACTTTTTGGTATGTTGTCCTAATTTCCTTTTTTTTAAAGATATTTTTTGTTATTGCCCCAACAGTCAATGTCATTTCTCCATCATTGACCAATCAAAATCAGGCTACAGCTTGAACCCACTTGGTGAAACCAGTTTACTATAAAGACTGTAGTGCACGCATCTCAGCACGCTATTTATCAGAATGTACATTATTTGTCCTTTAAGTGTTTGAGCATATGACTATTTTTTTAAATATTACTTAGTTTTAGATGAATAGGCTTAACTTTTATCCCTGCCATGATAATAATACAATATTGAGTAAATTGTGTGTTGAAGTACTTGCACATTTTAGGTATAAATTAATTAGTAAGACCATCAGTATGTCTGGACTTGTGAAGCTTTTTAACATACGCATGAGATTAAGAGAAAGCCTGTCATTTCCTCCTAAGTGGTGTAAGTAGGACCATAAAGTAGCATGAAGAACGTTTTTAACCGTCTCATTTCAGAGCATATTTAAACAATTTCCCCCATGACCACATAAAGATCAGCGGTCCATGACATTAGAAAGTTTCAGACCCCCTGCACCGTCAATGTGGAGTCTGATGAAAACCTGATGTGCTCATGTCCACATTTCTGGCTAATTGGCTTTGGATGGAGAAAGCTTTAACACACACCAACACACACACACACATACTGGTACAGAATGACGCACTTCAAATTACACCGATTGGTTGCTTGGCTGAAGTCGGCCGTGGCTTTTGTTGACAACATTGCTGGTGTTCAAACAAAACCAGTGAAATATGCAGGCCAATAAACTGGGAGCTTTTTAATCCCAGTTCTGCATCCCACAAGCCTTTTCACTTTCAACAATGGCTGCTTCAAAACCCACAAAGCAGATATTGGCAAATTAATACGGTTCAATAACACATGCAAACCTCTGCTGGTGTTTAACAAAGTAAGATCGCTCTGTTTAGGCTGCAGTGTGCCCCCCTGTGCTCACTGATGGTAAAAAGGCGGATTTGTAGGGTAAAAACCGATGTCTGCAAACTGTTCCTTCCTCCTGTTCCGTTTGAGTGAAGCTCCAGTGAACACAGCATGGTTTTGGCTCCTCCATCTGCTGTGTAATCGGACCATGACCTGCTTTCTGTGCATCTGACCCGAGTCAAACAAGCAGTGAGCCAAATGAAACTATCTCACCTGGTCACTTTGTTCTCTTTGTGCGGCTCCTGGACAACTCGATGCAACTTTCCTAGAGATTTAACATGTACAAACACCGTACTTGCAGTATTTCTGGAACACAGACAGGATTGTGGTCCTAAAAATGAAGATTTAAGTGGCGACCTTCTGAGCGCACAGACATTGTTATCCTCAGAACAATGGCTGAAAAGTTGTTTGCACTTCTGCTCACACTCAAGGAGATTTGTGAGTCCCGTGTTTTACACTCCCTGCAGTTCATCCATTAAGGGTTAACTTTAGTTTCTCTGCTCCCTTCTGCAGACTTCAAAGAGCCGTTTGGCATCAGACTGGAATGATCAGGCCGGCCTTCTGCAACTTCCTCCAAATAGTAATCTCAAGCCGGAAAGACTGCAGCAAAAGCATTTACAAAAGTAGGAATTTCTTTCTGAATGAGATAGACTGCACTTCAACTGCTTTTTCTGTGTTTTCAATGAACTGCAAATCAGTCTTTGTCATATTACTTTCTCAAGTCTAACAAAAGAATATCAAATCAACAATGCCATGTAATATAAATTGAAATAAAATTAGCTTTGAGAGTCATATCTGAAGCAAAGCCAGAACGTATCCATAGATAATGAGAAAACAGGTCTATTGAACACAAGGACAAACTACCTTGGCTTATTTTGTAAGTTTTCAGGAGCTCTGTTCTGTTACTTATAAATGCGGTTATTTTAGCGCTTGCCTTGTCCAAATGTAGGGCAAGTGCTGAAATAGCTTTCGTAAATGTAGCCATCTTGTTTCAGGCCTCCAATTTAGCTTTTTTACGACTTGGTAACTGAAACGCTGGGAACTCAGGTGTGACGTCATTTTCAGCTCGGACTTCTGACTTCCGAGGTAACTCGAACACAACATAAGAAAGTTTGTGAGCAGCCAAACAAAATGGGCCAAACACGAGTCCCCTCTCGATTACGCAATAAAAGAGCTCCTTTCATTGAGCCAATCAGACAACTGCTTTCATGTCAAACCAGAACAATGATTATGATTGGATAATCAGAATGCTGCTGTTAATTGGCAATTCAGAATAATCTTTCCAAATGATTAATTAGAAAGCCCGCTGTTCTTATTCGGCCAATCAGAATGTTCCTCTCATTTGGCCAATCGGATAGTCCACTCATTCAACTGATGACCACTTCTTTCATTTGGCCAATCAGACTGTGGATCTTATTGTGCCAGTCATTTTAAATGGGCAATGAGAGCATTCTTTCTGACAGGACATGGTTCCTGCTTGATGCTTGTTTTGTTTTGTTGCGGACAGCTCAAAAGGAGGGATGAAGACAAAGGCCAAATGATGTCAGTGCAGGAATATTTCAAACACGCGAAGAAAAGCTTTTGAGCTATTTAAGAGGAATTTTCTGAATCAATTAGCCTTTACTGTAGGAAGTAAGCTGTTAGTTCACTCACTGTGTCAGGTATGAACTTGTTTCATGCTTCAGTTACAGTTGAGAGCTTCAACACAGAAATATGAGAGAAACGTTCAGACTTTAAGTGTCTGGAGAAAGCTGTCCAGGCAGAGAGCCGGCTCGACCCAGATATGACACTCATTTCATGTCTCTGCTCCTAACCAGGTCAGAGATTTCAAACACCAAACATGTCTTTGGCACGGTATGTGTTACAGTCAAATAATCCTAAAATGTACAGCATATATAGTACAGCTTAGCTCAGTGTAGAATGACAGTTTGACGGTGAAAAGCACAGTTTTAATTGCATTTGATGAAAATTTTTTTATCTAAACAAATTAATCGTTCAAGTTGTGGTTGGTGTGTGTTATAGTGAAAGGTATTCCTAATATTTTGCCCTGAGGGTGCCACTCAGACTCACCACCATCACTAATTACATATTAAATATAAAAAATATTAAAATATGGCAACTGAACTAGAAATAGAACCTTCTTTAATGTTTATGTTTTAATCTTTTAATCTGCATTATGTGATTTCACACAATTTTGGTCCTAGAGTAACTATTTTGTGTTTTATTATCGCTCTTTTCTATTATTTGATTTTAAGACAGTTTTATTTAATTTAATTTGGAGCTTTATCACCTTTATTATATTTTTTCATGGTTTTATCCTTTTAGTCCTAGGTCCAGAGTTTCCTCAGCTTTTTTAACTCAAAATAGCATTTCCTCAGTCCTCTGTGACAAGTTGATGAGTCCTCACCTGGTCTTTTATGTATGCATCTGTGTGTGTGAGCGCTGTATGTGTTGAATGGGGGGTAGAAGGGTGGGTGGGGTTCAGTATTTTTATTTTTATTTATTAAACTTAATTGTTTTTTTAATATCCTCCGTGAATAGACAGCACTTTGTGCCACATTCCATGTATGAAAAAAGTGCTATAAAAATAAAGTTTGATTGATTGGATTTGTATTTCATTCATTATTCTCTCAAATAAATCTTATAGGTATAAACTATATATCTGATGTTGACATGTAATCATTGGTGCATTCTGATTTGAAGTTGTAGTGTCGTCTTCCCACCAGAGGGGGGCAGTGTGTAAAAACCCGAAGACTCCCCAGAGGTCGGAGATTTTGTACTTCCTGCTCGGCGGTAAAGCGTGTGCTGGTGAACGAAGTACGATCGTTTTCTGGCGGAAAGTCATTACATTTGTAAAACGCTAAAAAGCACTAAGTCACACAGAAATGGTAAGCATATCTGATCATATTTATTATAACCTCAGTAGGTGTTTTGTATGCTTGTTTTCTCCTTTTCTCCCTCAACGGTAGTCGTATTTTGCGTGTTAGCATTAGCCACGTTAGCTTCTCATTCACGTTTAAGAATGAATGAATGAACATCCAAACTGCATAGGAAAAGGTGTTATGTTATAATTTCCGTTGTATGTAAAGTTAAAGACACCAGCAGGTATTCCGTTTCTTAAAAGTATTGTTTAGTTTGCTCCAAGAGCTCATTGACCTGCATCTAAAAACACAACTCTATTTATGTGTGTGTTCACCAAGCTTGTTTTTGTGTGTTGTTAGAGTTTACCTCTGAACCCAAAGCCTTTCCTGAACGGCCTCACAGGAAAACCCGTCATGGTGAAGCTGAAGTGGGGTATGGAGTATAAAGGCTACCTGGTGTCTGTGGATGGATACATGAACATGCAGGTGAGACAATGAGACAATATGTGGTCACCTCGACTTTTTAAGGACTTTATGGCAGTAAAAAGGCACAGGTACATTAAACAGTCTGTTTTTTGTTCATTTATTTCCTTTAAAGCTTAATAAAACGTTCAAGATCTGAAGGGAGAAAAAGGTTCATTCCTTGTGTAACATTTACTTCAGGGTTGGTATCAGATACAGTGGTTGGTGGTTTCTTAGCAAGGACATAAATATTCCCTGAAAACATTACTCACATTTATACAGGACACGTAACAGGTGTCTCTAAAAGAAGCACATATAGAAAGTTTTGAATGTATTTTCTCTTGACTTTAAAGCAAGAATACTTTTAAGACATTTATGCAGATATTTATGTCTGTAGCCACAGACTCAAACATTAGGAAAAAAATTCTACCTGCTAATCCTTGTGAATATCATGACAAACAAAATGTCTGTTGAGCTTGGCATTATGGTAATTTACACTTAAAGACACTGACCAGCCTTGAAATGCAGGTATAAGGACTGTAATTTTCTGTAATCATGTAAAACACTATGTTACTGGAATCATTCTGCACTGAGCCAGTGTGTATGTTGCTGTTTTAGATTGTTTATTATCAGCCTGATAGAAACACAAAGCTCTAATGTTCCGTGAAAGGATGCACTGATTACATGTATGATGTAGGGATTAAATCATACATCTTTGCATACAGCATAAAAGACCCTCCTAACTTTCAACGTAATTGGGCTTAAACTTGCACATTTCTCATAACAGTACAAGAATTTGAAAAGTCTTGAATCTTGTATCTCCAGAAAAGAGAAAAAAGGTTTTTTTATTTTTTTTTTTAGGGATTGACTGATAATGTTTTACTGCACAGACACCAATTCCAATCACTGAAGTTCATGAGACTGATATCTCTAAGTGATATGCACTGAAAGTAAAGGAAAAACTTAAAGCCAGAATTCAGAATTTAAACACCAAATTTTTCAATCAAAACTGAAATTTTCAATGTTGTATACATGACTTAAAAACTTACATTAACAGTTGTGTTCATGGTTATGTGACATCTAGCTATTTAGATAGTTCGGCATCATTTGCACTGAGGACTTAAGGCCATGGTGGAAATGCAGACAACGATGAGCTACAGGAACCATTTAGGTCCTCGAAGACAAGTCAGTGGAACCAAGAATTCTGGTTACTTTTAGTTGAAGTGATCTAAAGTTATGCAAGAAAACAGACTCAGAGTTTCAAACACACCTGCAGCAGAGGCATCAGCAATCTCTAATACAGATAATCAGGGAAATACCAAATGTCGGCCCAATAATTGTCCAAGGCTGTTTGGTAACACCTCTCATTTATTTTGACCTCACAGCTGCCAGGATGTGTTGTGTGTAAATATCTGTTCTAGTTCCTTTGTTTTTTAGGTTTCATTAGTTATTACGACTTAATAACCAGATTTGTCGAATTTAAATCAGTCCAAACAAGAGCACACATTACTATATTACCAAATCTGATTTTACTCTAATCTTTGGATTCTTCCTTGTCTCCCTGATAGTTGGCCAACACAGAAGAGTACGTGGACGGAGCATTGGCAGGTCATCTGGGTGAAGTGCTCATCAGGTTTGTTCTTAAAAATCAAACATATATAAATTGTTCCATTAAATACATAATACTGCAGTTTGCACCCGCCAAGCAAAGCTAACCATCTAAAGTCTCGTTTGTAATGGAGTTAACAAGAATACATCCTGACTTCTGTAACTAACAGTGTTAATAATTGACAGTGTCAACTTTTCAGAGCTAAATATTAATATGACTCCCTCATTCATCTTCTTTGTGTGTTTTATACCTGCAGGTGCAATAATGTTTTGTACATCAGAGGTGTAGAAGAAGAAGAGGAAGACGGCGAGATGAGGGAGTGATGTTGCTGAAGACGCCAGTCTGATCTGTCTGAGTGTGGTTGTACCTCGTAGTCGAATTGATGTGTGTTTGTGTTTCACCATGTGAAACAGATGAATGCCTGGGTTTATTTTTGTTATTTTTCAAACAGTTTTGAAAATAACTTCTTTTTTTTTTTTACTGTTTGTGAGACCAATTTTATGTTGTGACATTGTGATACAGACACAATAAATGATTTTCCCTTTCTTAGTCCTGGTTCTCATGAGTTTTGTTTGTGCTTGAGTCATATGCAGAAAACATGGTTGAAAGTCTGTGATGATGTGCAGAAGCTCCGCCCCCTCCTGCACTTTGAACTCTGCTCTCTTGGATAAACATTTGCCTTGCTCCTAAACTAGTTCAAACTTAGTCACTGTGAAAGGAGCGTGTCTGCTTTGGATGAATCAAACATGTCCGGTAATTACAGACTGCTGGTGAAAAACGCCAAACAGGTGGTTCTGATCTGCAACAATGGAGAGAAATACCTGACCAAGCATGGGATGCAGAACCTGTGTGTGATTGAAAATGGGAGTGTGGTGATAGGAAGGTAAGAGTTTGTCCTCCTGAGAGTAACTTAAACCTGTGCCTGTGATAGCTGGCAGACTAAACTATAGTTGTTCACATTTTTTTACATTATGTATGGACGAGTGAAGAATAAAAACATTAACTGATGTATTTGCTTTTTATACAACACCAAACGGTGGCACAGATTGAGTAAATTTTGGTTCAGATTTACAGAGCTGTAATCACGCCCTCTGCTGCTCTCTACAGGTAGCAACGGTTCATTACACCTGTAAAAATGATTATAACTTCAGACAACTCAACAAAATTCACAGATGTGACTCTTCTGGATTAATTCAGAATTCAGGATTTTTTCAACCCGAGGAGGGTACCCACATTAATACCAAAGTATATAGAAACTTCAACATTTCCCTTCTCACCACATGAGTTTTGGGGGTTTCTCTCTTTCCAAATCTCCAAATCTTCTCTTTCCTCAGCTGTCATCATTCCAGACAGCACTTTGTCCAACTCGACTGAACTGATGGTCTCAAGCTGACATATAAATGACTGATTTCTTTATGCAGTGATGGTCTGATCAAAGCTGTGGGTCCTGCTGAAATCATCAGGTCTCAGTATTCAGAAGCATCCTTTGAGAAAGTGATAGATGCTGCAGGAATGTGTGTCCTACCAGGTGAGTGTTATTTGCTATGGTTATATATGGAGTAAATTGTTGTGTACAACTACTGAGTTACACTCTTTACAATTTCTACAACCTTCTTATCTCAGGTCTGGTTGATGCCCACACACATCCAGTCTGGGCAGGTGACAGGGTGCATGAATTTGCAATGAAGGTAAATCACTTTTGACCATCTTTCTATTGGTAGATGTAACTATGGGGAAATGAGTCAATGTTCCTCTTGCAGCTGGCCGGTGCCACCTACATGGATGTGCACCGAGCAGGTGGAGGGATCCACTTCACGGTGGATCACACTCGAGCAGCAGGCGCCTTGGAGCTGTTGGCCTCCCTCAGCAGCAGGCTGGTCCGGATGCAGCGAGCAGGGACGACCCTGGTGGAGTGTAAGAGCGGGTACGGCCTGGAGCTGCAGACTGAGCTGAAGATGCTGGAGGTGATCGAGGAGGCCAGACACTCTCTGCCAATCAACATCTCCTCCACCTACTGTGGAGCCCACGCTGTGCCAAAGTAAGGAGCGTCCTCAGAGTCTCATCATATCCCGGGGATGAATCCTCTCATGTGATTCTTTTTATTTCAGAGGGAAGACAGTAGCAGAGGCTACAGAGGACATCCTGCAGGTTCAGCTGCCTCAGCTAAAAGAGAAGATCGCTGCAGGAACTCTGAGAGTCGACAACATCGACGTGTTCTGTGAGCAGGGAGTGTTTGACCTCAGCTCCACCCGCTCCATCCTGCAGGCCGGCAAAGACATGGGTCTTAACATCAACTTTCATGGAGATGAGCTTCACCCAATGAACTCTGCTCAGGTGAAACTCACCTCTTTAGTGCTGTGTGAAATGTTGCTCCCAAATAAGATTTGATAGTTAACAAATATTTTAAAGCCTATATTTAATTAAAATGGTGCAAAGATGACAAACTGAAAACTTTACTCTCTGTCACCAGCAACATGTCTCAAAGTAGTTGGAACAGGAGCATGTTTGCAAATGTATTGCATCACCTCTTGCTTCACTCCATAAGCAAACAGTGAAGTCCAGATCCAGATCTTTGTAAATAATCCTTTAAATGTCATATTGCAATTGTACTGAGGTGTTGGTGATAACATTGTTAACGGGGGTGTTATACTGTCAGCTGGGTGCAGAGCTGGGAGCACTGGCCATCAGTCACCTGGAGGAGGTCTCAGATGAGGGCATTGCTGCCATGGCAACATCAAAAACTGCTGCTGTACTTCTGCCAACTACAGCCTATATCCTCAGGTACTGTGAAAGTAGTCGTGCAATGTTACTGATAATATTTACCTTAAAAAACTTAAAGTTCCCATGGAAAATTTAACCCTCTGTGAGTCGCTTTGTCTACAGCCTAGAATAGAAAATAACCAATCAATTTTGTTGCTGTTGGACTTGTTTGTTTTTGTAGGTCATATAAAGAGGTCAGTTTTTGTCATTTCATTTTAGTCAACAGCTGTAAACCTCAAACAGAAGCTTTAAGTACATATTAGAGGCAATTTATTTGAATGATGGTTGGTATTTATGGCACTTCATGGTTATTCAAGTCTTGTTTCTAGTTTTAGTTTTGTTTGAACTTACTCCAAAATATATATCTTTTTTTTTTTTTTACAATAATCACACATTTGAAATTATTTGTCACCTTTCAGTTTATAAATAAAATGTTTAAATTTGAAAACTAACCCCGCATTATATAGTGAATTTTTAAAATGAATTTTCAAACACCATCAAGATTGCTGTTACTAAAGCAAGTTTTCTGCATTAGTATCATTAGTATCTAGTATCTGAATAGTTTAAAGCTCCTGTGAGTAACTTTCAGTTTGTGTCAACTTTGTCGCCCCGAGCGGACAAAGCAGCCTTTGCTTATCTTGTCTTCTACATGCTTAGGTAGAGTCTCTTGACAAAAAATGTACTACTAAATGTACTACTAAATAGTTAGTCTTATCCCTGATAGTCTTGTTTGCTTTTAGATATCTGGAAAAGATATATATAGGAATTTCAGTCTTTTCTTAACATGAAAAAACTCCTAATAGGAGCTTCAAAGTACTTATCCCACTGATTACGCACATGAATTTAAGCACTGAGAAATTGCAGCATTTTAAATGCAGAACATTTTAGGGTAATAGTTCTGAATGCTGAAATTATCCTGCACTTACAACCCTTTTAAGAACGCTTAAAAGCATTTGAATACAAATCTTTCTCTCTGTGTTCAGGCTTCCTCAGCCTCGGGCCAGAGACATGCTGGATGCTGGAGTGATTGTTGCTCTCGGCAGCGACTTCAACCCAAATGCTTACTGCTGCTCCATGGTAAGTGCCCCAGGTGAAGGCAGTGCTGCATGATAGTTAAAACTCAGCTCTTCTTTGCTGTCCTATACAGTTTACTTTTCCTTTCTTCTTCAGCCAATAGTCATGCACCTGGCCTGTGTTAATATGAGGATGTCCATGCCTGAAGCATTAACTGCAGCCACGATTAACGCAGCATACGCCCTTGGCTGCTCCCACACTCACGGCTCTCTGGAGGTCAACAAACATGGAGATCTGCTGATACTGAACACCACACGGTAAATTAGGACAGAAAGAAACATCAAATTGAGATTTTTCTAATGTGTCAATCTGTAAATTTGTTGTGGAAGGGTGCTGAAATAATTGACAGACCTACATAAGAGTTGGTGGTTAAAAACATTTAAGTCTTACTTTAAAGTTACATTTCAAGTTAAAAATACGTGTTATAGTGCTAAATATTTGATATTAATCAGACCATGAAACTAGTTTTAATGAAAACTTGATTTTATCTATAAGTAGTAGCATTTTGTGTAAGTGCTTTTTAGATTGAGCTTTAAATGCTTTTTAAATATTTTTGTAAAAACTAAATTCCTATGTTTACATTATCTGTGTGTAAAAAAAAGTTTCCCCTTTGTGTACTGTATCTTATTCCAGGTGGGAACATCTGATCTACCAGCTGGGAGGACATCAGGAACTGATCCGCTACGTCATCATTAAAGGCAGTGTTGTGTTTGACAATGACAAAACTCTAGGTTTATAACCACTAAGTTACTTCTTTCTCTGTGATTCTAATGAATGAAGATAGCATAAGTAATAAATAAAGTCAGCTTTAGTTTTTATTCAGTGTTAAAAACTCCTGTAAGGGACTTTAATTATGGTGGCCCCTGTTGTCCGAGTGATGTCTACGTTAGTTTTGTACTGCACATGTGCAAATCTTGAAGCCCTGTAGAGTGTGTAGGTTATAAATAAAGATATGAACTATTCAGACCAAAATGTTTCTGTATTAGGTTTGAACATGATGAATTTTTGTGTCAACATTGGTATTTTAACCCTGGTCCTCCCAAACATTTATTGGCTTTTGCTTCCAGCCTCAAGTGGACACTCAAGGTACTGCATTTTTTCTCCTTTTTTAAATGTCAGGAAGTTGTTGTGTAGTTTTCTTGCGACTCATGGTGGCAAAAAGGGAATTTCTCTAATTTTGGGGTATGTATGTGAAGCTTAGCCAATCAGCATGTTTAACAGTCACGTTAACACTTATCTTGACTGCTGCTTTAACTCCTCCATTCCAATAGATGAACACAATCAGTCAAAGGAATGGAGAAAGAGGTCAAATATTTCATACTTTCAATGATTAAACATTATTGATTGACTAGATCTGACCTCAGTTAAAGTTTGACCTGACCTAATGCTAACCCTGCTGTCAAATCAGAGAGCTGATAATTGACCATCAGGGGAGAAAGCAGATACCAAAACTATACTGTCAAAACAACCGCCATGAGGTCAATCAGTTAGGAATAATCAGTTCACCTGAAACGACACAGTCACAGTCTGTGTGTAGAGTGCTTTTATTGAACATGTTAGTACACAAAGCTCGTTTATCTAATACAGAATATTTCTCCACAGGCATGAAGCTACAAAACCTAAAAATCAACAACTCATTCTTCGCCTTTCAGTACTTTCTCTCTATCTAAGACATGCACTTTATACGCTAACAATATCAAAAGTAGGTCAAAAGCTATTCACATCAATAAGTGGGTGTTTATGTGAAGAAATGTTAGATGAAAGCTGTAGTGGCACACAAAAACAGGCTTGTTTTTACTACAAACAGTGAGTGTAACAGACATGACAGTGAAAACAGGCACAGGGTGATCTTAAAAACCCCCTCAGGCTTCATATTTCTTCCCCGCTCTGTGGATCTGTTGGTAAAGCGTCATTGAGAAAGCCATGCCAAGAAGCTGCGGAAACAAAAAAACACAGACGTTAAAGACAAATAAAAATGTATAATTGAGAGAGAGGGGGAAGAGCTGCTCACCTGTATGACCAACACACACATAGCGATGGTTCCCAGAAGGTGTTTGTTGTCATCCAACCACTCCTCCACCTTCTCATAGCAACCCTGAAAACACACATCAACAATAATTAGACAGAGGGGAAGAAAGAGTACACATCTGAGGGTATCATGTTAAAGAGAGAGACTCAAAGACTTCACTTTTGCTGTCTGGATAACACATATAAACTCTTTACACAATCCTAAGACTGTTAGACTTTTTAGCATGCTGTATAAAATGCACTTTAACATTTGAAATGTAGGTCGCTCTTTCCCATCAGGCAACGGCAGTGAGAACATCTCTAAGTTGTTGATTTCAACAAGAAGTTATTTGTTCGCATCCTGCTCACCTTGTCATGATTATAATATGCCTTGACACCAATTCACTATGCACTATCCCTCACTAAAGCACACAACTTCTCTCATCTACTGCAAAATAACAAAACTGCTTTCTCAAACATTGAACTACTTCTGTACACTTAAAAGATACACAAAACAAACTCAACATAAATAACAGTTCAAGGCTCTAAAACAACACTGACCCGTGTCCAGAAAGCATTGGAGGAGTTGCGTCCACAGCCCTGAAAAAACTGCTGACAGCAGCGGTCAGGAACCATGTTTCCATGCAGGGCAGTGTACCAGTCATTGTGGTTCATCACTCCACAGCATCGCCACTGATGAAGAGAGAAGATAAGACAGAATTTAATAATCCTGAAGAAAATTCTAGTTCCAGATTTCTTCAACAGAGCAGCACCATCAAATTAACATCATCCAACAGGGCATTATATGTAACAGAAGTATAAGAGGTAGGTAAGATTGTGTACTGGCTTTGATTTAAAAAAAAAAAAAGAAAAGAAATTTGTACTCCCAAAAAATAAAATAAAAATGAATAAAGTAAAGTAAAAAGAAAAAAGGATGTAAATTTGTGTCTGATAAGATACCTCTCCCTGTATGGTGTTCCATGCGTCCCTCAGGCCAGCGTTGTTATCCGTGTTATACAGAACCAGCCCTTCTTTCAGATCCCGTCTAGCATTTTCGCTCACCTGGGTAAACACAGGTCAAGAGTTTAAACATGGGAAACGCAAATACACCCAGCTACAAACAAGAAAATATCACAGATAAATATGAATCTTCTCCCACACAGTCATCTCACCTTATCTGTGTAGACAAAGAACAGGATGAGGAGGATGAGTTCAGCCAAGAGGATGGTCAAGAGAACGATGAAAAACTGAGAAAATCACAAAATAAGAGGAAGGTGTTATAAACAAAAAAACTTGCAATTTATGTCAGTACTTTTGAGATATAAATTTAAAAAAAAAAAAAAAAAAAAACTAAGCAAAAGGCTCTTATGTCCAAAATTCCAATACAGCTTGAATGCAACATAACTTAAGAACCTACTCAAATCAAAACTGAAATAACAACAACAGTGATGCATCCTGGGAATTGCAGTGTACTCACGCTCAGCAGTAGGCACTTGTTCTCCTTAATAGCACCCAGGCAGCCGAGGAAACCTGTCACCATAACAACAGTGCCCAGGGTGATGATGAGGTTGGCAGCAGAGAGTGACGGGAAGGAGGGCGACAGGGTGGCAAAGCTGCCCTGAGACACCGACAGCCACACGCCCACGCCCAACAATCCACACCCACCCAGCTGAAACACACACAGGAAACTAAGAAACTTCCTGCTGATTTCAGGATAAAACTTTGATTGGGGACAATGATTCGACCTCTGATTTACAGTAAAATCTAAAAGAACTCAGCGTTTGGAGTATTTACCCAGAAGAGCAGGTTGAAAAGGAAGAGCATGTACTTGACGCAGCAGATGCAACCACGAGCCATGACTGAATCAACAGGCACTGTAAAAAAAGAGAACCAATAAAAACAACATCAAAGTTACAAAAAAGTGTGTACAAATTGTCCTTATGAAAGTATAAATACACACAATTGTATATATACACTATTGTAAATTGGTATATATGTTAGCACACCACGAGTTATTAAAATGTTTGTTTTGACATTATTGTTTTTAATATTTATCATGAATTTGGGTATCTTTTAATACCGTCTCATGTAAAAAGTACACAACTTGTGCCATCTTAAAATTTGACGTTGAAGAGCATCAAAGTTTTGACTGAAGTTTGACTTTTCAACATGTTGCAGGTAATGAGCGCTGAATAAATGCAGCACCTTATGAGTAACATCTCTCATACTTAAACTTGTTATTACTGAGAGTCAATGTGAGGTATTTTTGCCACTTGAGTCACATCTAAAGCATCACACTGTAGTTCACCAACCTCTTGTTTCCTGTTACACAACATATCTGTAAACATTTTACTGTCCATGCACAGTCATGCTTTAACCACATCAAAACAGCATGGAGATAAACTTACCACTTCAACTAGCAGAAGGGGAGGGAAGCTCTTCTATTGTACCTTGGAAAAACAAGTATACAAGAACAATAAAACCAATCTTACAAGCAGTGAGTGAAAATTATTCTTGAGCTATACAAAAAAATAAATAATTAAAATAAAAATAAATTGATGTACTTTTAAACCACTTTTGCAGAGATTCATCATGGTCATTTGAGTGTAAAACAGATAATTTGTAAGTAACTTAAAATAAAATAAAAAACATTAAAAGTGTTTAACGAAGAGCAGCTGCCACCAACGTACAGTCAAGGTTTTAATTACTTGACTCGTTGACTGTAAGTGTTTGATAAGGGCAGTCTTTTATCCGCAAAATAACCGTGTTACATACTTTTATTCGACTAACAAACTCAAAAAGAATACATAAAGATAACTTACATCTTTTAAAACAACTTATTTGATCTGTATTTCGTTAAAAACGGTCATAACTGTAGCTTCTCGTGCCTCGAAGTGACGTCACTGGACCGAACTCTACCGTTTGCGGTTGGACTAAAGTTTGCGTTAATAACGGTCTAGAATAGCGTGAATATCTTTGCAAACAAGTTACTAATTAACATTATTCGTACGAAACCGCGTTTAATAAGCCGTGCATACAGCTAACTCGTTCCACCGAGGCTCAGGCCGTGATTGTTTTCATGTCCATGCCCTCGGAAATGTGGACAAAAAAGAGGGATAGTTTCCTACCGTTGGCTACGAACTGGAGCTCATCTTTCTGCTATCGTCTCGAGTTTCAGTTGCTGAAAACTTAACATGCCGACTTCAACTGTTTACTTTGAAGCATCACCGGACTCAAGATGTGAATCCCACAAGTTGAAGTCCGTTTTGAAGTTTTTTCGATGGCTGGAGAGAAGAGGAGGAGGAGGAGGATATATACTTTGAAGAGGGCGGAGCACAACGGAGGACTGACCGGGCTGGAGGCGTGACTGTAGCGGTTGGGGACAGAGGGACCAGTCGGCCAAAGACCTCAGTTATGTAAATTGGCTGAAATAGTGAACATACTTGTGAGTTATTTTGGTTAAATCCCACAGATTAATCAATAAAGATAGTTACCATGTGTTCCAGTCTGAATCTGTTTTGGGCCAGTGGCCAACTGCGGTACTGCAACAAAAAAGTCCAGAATCCACTTAGGACAGACCCCCACACCAAAAAAATATAGTGGAGTTTGTATTCAGGGCCTTTACCAAGATAAATGTATTTATAGCTCACTGTTAAAATACTTACATGTGGAAAATGTAATTATGTAAATTTAAATAGTGCTAGGAGTTTCTATAGTGGCCCTAAAGTTTATCTGCACAAACATGGCTGTCAAAATTATATCTGTAGTACCAAAAATATTTCAATAAATGACTATTTCATTAAATGCAAAGCGTTTCTAAAAACAAATAATTCATAAACTGTAAAAATATTTCATAAATACACAAAGATTTCACAAAGTGGAAAAATGTTTTATCAAACCTTCTAAGTTGTCAATAAATAATGAAGTATTTCCAGATACAACCACAAATTATTACAGAACAAAAATTTTGTCATTTAACATAAAAACATTTCACAAATTGTAAAAATATTTGGTAAAACCCCCAAATATTTCTTAAATATTTTCAAAATGACCCCCTCATCCCACCCCAAAAAAGTCATTTTGTGAAATGTTTTTGCTCTCTTGTAATAATTTTCATATTTTTAAATGTTTTACTTATGAGGAATTTTGTTTTATGTGTGTTTTTTAAAAATATTTTTTGCATCCACTGAGACATTTTATGCAGTCATGACCTTCAGGGCCACCATACTTAGTTCCTCTTTGTATGCATAAAAGGACTGCAATTTATGACAACTCCCGATTATAAATACATTTGCATGTATTGTCTTCACAGCCATCACACTCACCCAGAGATGTAACAGAGACTTCAATATTATCTTTTTTCTTTTCAAAGAACACTCAAACCCCAAAGGAACCAACAATAAAAGCTAAGACAACATGCTTTTGGTATTTCCCAAGAAAAGAAATTATAAATTATCATTAAAATCACTTTGAGTCAATTATCTTTTTAAAATATTGACTTATGACACATGAACCTGTGCGGTAATGCAACACATGAATGAAAAAATTCCAAAGTCAAATTGGACTTTAATAAAGTGTCATCATTATAACAGTAATATAAATACATGACTTTGAACAGAAAAATACCAAATAAAATACAAAACATACAAAAAAAACATTACAAGCCTGTCTCTCTTTCACTTGCTGCCCTGAAGCATCCATGGCGTTAAAGCAGCAGAGTATTTCCTGTGTTTTCTACCAGAGCAAAAGCTTTTGTCCAGTTTCTGCCAGCGTCCCAATTTCCAGTGAAAACTGGGCTCTGTTGTGGTGTCCCCCCGACAATAAAGGGGTAAAGACACATGTAGAGGAGGACAGCCAAGCGGTCACTGTTGCTGTCCCGCTTTCTTTCTCTGTCTCCGTCCCCCTGACATGAGTTTATCCAAGGACCCATCGATCAGACTGAGATGAGTTCAGCTGCACTGACTCACTGCTTTCACCATCCTCCTGCTGGGAGATAAAACACAAATTTGAGGTGTCATAAAGAACAAATTTACGCATCAAAAATCTTTGAATTGACAGTTGTAACCATGGAGATTAGTTGCCTGGTCCTTTTTTTGCATGGCTGATGGCAAAATGGTCTATTGTTTGATCACTTTGTTTGCTGTGACATTCTGACAAGCAGTAAATTCACTGTTTTGAAATTTTCAGACAGCCATTGTTCCCAGAGAAAAAGAATCCATAAAACTTTAAAACTCTCTCGACTGCTGTATTTAACCCCTTTTGTCAAAAGCGTTCATCGTTTGATGGGTTCTTCCAAAAAAGATCATGTCTAGTTGTATGGACAAAGCCTTGAAAAAAGTTCAAATGAGAATATTTTGCAGCACACTGGCTGACGTGCCGCTGAAAGCGAAGGCATGCACTATACAGTCAGTCTAACACACCTTGTTAGCGATAGCCCTCAGTTTCCCCAGCAGGGAGGGTTTCTTGGTGTAGACAATGTCATCTTCAGGCTCCTCCCCTTCAGCCAGGGCACAACTGTCTGGTGCTGGCAGCTCACACTCTTTGTTGGCAGACATCACAAGACGAGAGTACTTATACTCAAGCCTAAACAGAAGAAAGGAAAATTAATGGGTTTTCTTGGGTTTGTCTTCAGTTAAAGTTAATTCAAAACATAAACACAGACTTCTTTTTCTCTCTTTTTCTCTCTGTGGCTAACAGCTTCTGCTAGTTCTCGCTTTAGCGGAGTGGCTCCTGCTAACCAGTCCAGGCAGGCAACTCAGACTGCATCAATTTCACACTTAACATGTGCCATTCCCACAATCACATGAGTAACATCACATCCTTATTTCACAGTCTACTTCAGTGTTGCCAGACTGAGTTAATACCTAAAGGTGACTATGACTGAGATAGTTTGTGGTGTCAGATAATCAGGCGCCTCTGACCTCTGATTTTTCTTCCAGAAATAGCAGGTGAGAGAGATGAGCAGCACTGCCATGAAAGCTCCACCTCCGACTCCGACCTTCAGCCACAGAGCGACAGCCTCGCACGGAGAGGAGCTTCTGGGAGGCAGTGACACACCTTTGGTGCAGAGCTTTGGCTCGTTCCAGACATACAGAGTTTCCTGGAGGAGGACAGAGGATCAGTTTTTCTTTTTCTTCAGAATGCAGAGATTTAGGTTTGTAACTACAAGTCTGGATTTAGTGCTTAATTTTTCTAGTGAAATGGGGCAAAAAGTGGTGATGATGATGATCTGGGTAAGCTAAAACAAGATGACTATTTTTACAGTGAGACATACCATCACATTTTATTAATGCCTTCATGTTATCTAATCTTTATTTTTTGAAGGGAATAAAATACAGAATAGAATGTGCAGGAAACATCAGATATTTACTTTGTACGTTGGTGTGTAGGCTAGTGTGTGTTCATGTGTGTTACCTGGACTCCTCCCTTGCATGCTCCGTCTATCTGGTGGTAATCCTCCTCAGAGCAGCGAGGGCAGGCGCTGGAGCTCTCCCACAGGAAGTGAAAGGTGCATCCATCACATGTCCCTGCCGGACAGGAACTGCAACACACACATATTTTACACCCTCTTACATGTTCTACTTCAGTCTTTTAATTATATACTTTTAGACATTATACTTTCATTCTAAAGTTTATATAAAAATAGAAGTTATTAAGCAACAGTTCCATCTGTAAATAAAGCACAGCCTCACACACAGCCTCAGTGAACCATCTTCTACCTGGGTACGGAGACCTCTCCTCGCTCAGATTTCTCAGGGTTGCACCGCACAGTGATGACTGAACTCCGACCCTGATCACAGGAGGCTGTCGGCTGCATCGACCTGTTAAGAAATAATGTCACTGTTAAAATGTGAACACACAAAAAAGCAAAAACATACTGTGATTCCTGTAGTACCTGTAGAAGAAGTTGATATCTGCAACATCTTTTGAGTTTTCAGGGAAAAGATCTGGTTTAGCGTTCACCCCGTCCAGCACGCTGTCCACTGTGGCTCCTGAAGAAAAACACACAGATTAGAGCTCGCAATAGTCGCTAATTATTAGAGAGAAGCATGCAGTGATTTGACAGGCTTCGCACCAATGAAAGTTTCTGCAAGGCTGATGGACTGGGAGGAAATGGCCATCCTGAAGCCCCGCCCATCTGCAGGGATGATGGTTGATTGACAGATGAAGCTGTCGACTGAGTTGACAAACTTAGCCAAGTCGCTCTGGTCGTCTTTGTTGGACACATCAGTGACATTATCTGTGCAGACAGCAGCTCTCCTCCCCTGTGACAGCACATGCAAATAATCTGTCAGTTGCTATGGTTACGCTTCAGGTTTCCCAGCAGCTTTTGTTGTTGTTTTATCACACTGTGGTGACAGGCAAGCTAAAATATCAATCATTTTCTTGCATTGTGAATATACTGTATCTTAAAACAGGGTATGGAATTTTTACAAGGATATTGGAATAAGGCCTGGCCAAGAATAAGGTATCTAGTTTAAAAACAGAGTAAGAAGGATATGTCTACAAAATTAGAGTTAGACAGAGACCTCATGAACTTTGCTGAAAAGGCAAAAACAAACAATATAAAGAAAGTGTGACCTACCTCATGGCCACACAGACTGATGTTGAACATGTGAAGGTATTTTGTTCCTTTAGAGGTGAAGCTCGGCCCGATGATCAGGGAGGCCACATCGTTCATGGGGCTGAGGTCAAAGGTCAGTGTCCGATTGTTCTCTGTGTAGGTGAAGGAGCAGTTGCTGTAGCAGCGTGAGTGTTCCTGAAGGAGAGGGAATACATTAATGAAATGTCAACAATTACAACACATACAACCACCAAGATAGGCAGAACTATGGACTTATTTTTTTTCTTCAACATCTGCTCACATTATGGTATTTTCTTGACCAGATTCTCATTAGCTGTGCTCACAAATACAGTGTTTTCAGTCCTCTACCTTGTTACTGATACTTCCAGGTCCACAGGCGACACATGCGTCCTGGCCGTAGGTGTGTCGTCCAGCTAGGTGTGTATTTGGGGGACACTCCTGGCAGCGGTTGGTTTCTCTGTCGATGTAAAAACCGGCAGGGCAGGGGACGCAGGAGGAGCCAGGCTGCTGGGAGTTCTGAGGTATCAGAGCGCAGGCCCGACATGATGAGGCCACACCGTCCAGGACGTTCGTGACAGTGATGGAGTACAGCTTCACCACGTCGCTCACATAACGACGAACCTACACAAACACAGGGTAAACTTTAAAACATGCTAAGGTACAGATATTTATTCAATTTGATCAGACGATTTGAAAATCCTTATCAAACTCTTAAAGCTCCTGTGAGGAACTTTCTGTCAGCCCTGTCTTTGGTGCCCCCTGAGGACAAAGTGGTAACCTTCAAGTAGTTGCTAATTTAACTGTGTCCTCAGGAATCGTTCTAATTGACAAAAAAATCTCCAGTTATTTTTTTACTGTGGAATTTTTTACTCACAGTGAACATTTGCAGAGGGGAAATGTAAGAGAGACTGATTCTTCAAGGTACCTACCCCCTTACAGCAGACACAGGCATTCAAATTATACTTATCATCAGTCTCATTTTTGATGTCTCATTTTGTACATCTTAGAGATTAAGCACTGCTCATTTCAGTATGTTTCATAACTAATCAAAAACTTCCCACTAGAGCTTTCATCTCAATTGATAAATCCTAAAATAATTTGTGGAACATGAACATTAGTGCAAAATTAATTCACAGTCCTTCTGATAGTCCTATTTTAGTTTGGACCGATCCTGTATTTAGATTCTACAGCTAAAAATCTGATCATTGTTTCATGTAATAGGGCATCCTGTGGTTTCACTCACATCCAGAGCGTGATTGGTCCTCTGGAAGGCCCATGTATAAGTGACTGAAGCGTTCCTGGTCATGCTGTGAGAGTACGTCTGCTTCCCTTTACTGCCTTCCCAGGACTCCACCACCGTGGTGCTCTTCCTGTTCACATCCTGCAGAGACAAAGCAAAAAAGAAAAGAGATGTAACTGAACTGCAACATGCTATCATTATCTTTTTATCAAGTGGACCACCTCTGGGGACAAATGTTGCTATTCTGGGCTGCTCTAAAAATGTGCCACCTAATTACCACCTTCTGCTTCAAACACGAGATCACACACATAGACACTGAGCACACACCGTCATGAAGTAGAGCTCACAGTCGGCCGAGCAGATGGTCTCAAACACGAAGGTTATCTGGCCAAACTCACTGCCAGTCATCCCTGAGAGTGAAGCTGGAACTCTGTCATGAAAAGAAAAGAAAAGACATGTAGTTGTTGTAACTACATATGAAACATCATCTGTATCAGATACTTACTTGAAGCCGGGTACATGCAGGCTGAGGATGAGATAGTCGTTATCAGAACTTCCTGCTCCACTGCGAATGTGGTCTCCTGCTACTTCCCACCCTGAGGAATAGAGCAAATCAAGCACTAATGTTACACCACACTGACTTTGACTGACAGATCGTGAAAGCTACATGTGGGCGACTATGAAAGAGGGTTTCAGCTGGACAGAAAACATTAGTCATATCAACTGAAATCATTGTATTACATGACGAAATCTGAGCTAAATAAATATTGTTAAATATTGTTGGTGGTTGTTTACTTCTTTGGTGGGTTTCATGAAGAAAATTTGCAATCTACCACAAAAAGTTTGTTCAATGAACAGTGATTTATTTTCCTCGTATCACTTTGAGTTCATCATTCTCACCGTTCATGTCGTCACAGTTGGAGTTGCCCACGTTGAAACAGGACGTCTTCATGTTGGAGGGCAGCACGTTCCACCATTTGTACTCGTAACCCAACACCGGCTCTGAACCTGCAGGACACTGAGTGCACACTGGTACAAAACACACACACAAGCACACACAAAAGCTTCATTTAGATGCTTATAATGATGTTTACTTCTCAGATAAAAGAAAATGTTTGCAGAAGGGCCGAGATTTCAGGAGCGGCTTATCCTGCTGGGTCCTGTCTCTTTTATCCGTCTCATTCAAAAAGGCAGATAAAGCCGATAGAAATAACTTTATATTATGAGAGAGTTTTATATTAAGTTCAGAACTTTGAAGAGAGTATTTTGAAGAGTAAAAAGACACAAAAAAGTGTTTGTATAACTTTCATGATTAACTCTAGATTGAACAGGTTTGTTTTATATCAACACAGGTGTGCAGAGGTGTGGTCAGGTTTACCATAGGTGCCATCTGAGTGGGTTCCAGGTGGGCAGGGCAGACAGGTGGAGTCATTGCTGTTGTAGTAGCCGGGGTTGCAGGGAGGACATGGCTCTCTCTGCCCTGTCGCTGGCAGCTCCACCGCTCCTGTGATGTTCTCCACACAGATTTTTGGCTCCACCCATCGATACAACACCTGAGTCTGAAACCAAGGAGTCTACTTTAAATGTAGTTTAAAAAACAAAAGAAATCTACTGATAAAAAGGGGTAAATCTCTATTTTTCAATCTCATTCAACATCTTTGGAAACAAGCCTCCATAACAGGCCAAGGTCATGGACGAACACAGTGAAAGCTTCCCTTGGATTAGATGACATGTAAAGTGCACACAAAGCTGTTCATGGTTTTCCCTTTCATCACATTGTGTGACTTCTCTGGTTTCAAATTCAATGAGCTGACAGAGCTGAAACAGGTCTGCATGATAAATAATCTATTAAAAAATGAATGTAGAAAAAGCTACAGACGATGCATTTATGGACAAGCTACAGGCTGAAGCAATAATTGCATGTGATCTTTTTCATCACCTGAATAAGAACCAGGATAAAATGAGTTTCTTCAGACTTGAATCCAGCTCGAGTCCTGGTTTTCTAGACTCAAGCTGATAAGTTGTTTGAATGGGTATAAAAAAAAATTCTTTGTAAGCCTAACAACTCATCCAAAACTAACTTAAAACTCAAAATGTGCATGTTTTCCTCTAATATACACCATGTTAGCAATGGGATGTGTTTGTTGATAATTGTGTGAGCATGTGCTGCTGACCTTTCCTTCGCTGTCACAGGCCGTGTGGATCTGAAAGTAATCCCTCTCTGAGCACGGTGGCCTCGGCTTACACTCTGCCCATCCTTCCTCTGAGAGAGAAGAGAGTCAGAAACAGAAGAGTCAAAGACGTTATGATCCATTATGCTGTGATAGACAGAAACGTGTGCAAACCAGAAAGAGAAAGGTGGATTCATCTCCAAGTAGATCCCAATATAATGAAGTTGCCTTAATTCTTATAATAGCCAAAACCAAGGATAACATGTCAGTCATATTTGTGATAACTATTTACATTACATTACAAACTGGAGTAGTATCGACAGGAAGTCAGGATAATCATAGCAGATATTTTTTAGATTTGTATTTGCTGATCTGACAGCTATTCTGGAGAGAAAGCAAGCAAAACATCACATCTTTTAAAGTAACGGAGGAAATCATACATACGGGAGTAATGGTGTTCAGGGCAGGGTGAACAGAATGATGCATCCTTTATGGAGAAGGTGTTGCTGGGACAGGGCTGACAGGATGAGGAGCCAGGGGTCGGGCTGAACCAGCCAGGCCGACACGGGAAACACTCTGATGTGTAGGCAACACCTGTGCGATGTAAACAAACAGTGAAACACAAAAACACGCATAAGGTGATCTTTAGAGTTTTTCATTACTTATTGTATCTGTTGGAAATGTTCAGTTTTGTATGTTCGAGTCTTTGTTTCACCTTCTATTTGGATGTTCTTGAGCAGCACAGGTTTAAACATCTTCCCTCCCACCAGGATGCCAGTGGTTCTCCAGTAAAGGATGTTCGTACCAGATTTCAGATTCACCTTAAAAACAAACAAACAAAAAGGAGACACTCATGATTAAGTACTTACATGTATTAAATCTGTCTTTAGTTACACAAAAGGAGCCTGCCACTTACTGTGTGTGTGCCCCATTCTCCATTGTTAGTGACTTTAATCCATTTCTGCTCATCAGTCTGGGCCATTTCCTGACACTGCTCGTTTTGGACCTGAACAAAAGAACAATTCACTGATTCAAGTTCAACCTGAACAAGCTAAGTTGCAATTACAGCAAACAAGAGTGTAACCAGATTTGTGGTAGGCAAGGTGTTCTGGATAAGAGCTGTGGTAATTTGGGCCAACGTGAAGAGGCGATACCTTCAAACTGCGTCAAATGAACCGAAGCTATGTCTTGGTGAATCCCATTTGAACACATCCCTCAGTATACACCCTTAAGTTGGATTTCCCAACTTGGAAACTCCAAGCAACTTTTGAGGCACCCTGAGCTAAAAATCTAAGATGGTTGGTCGTAATTCAGTCAGCCACTCCAATAGCATTGTGCAGGTTTCATCTGAAGACATGTTGTTATGGTGCTTTCAAACTAGAAGTATGTTGTTTGTGCCTAGAATTTTGAAGCAGTAAAATCGAATGTGGCGTCATTCCCAGCTCCAACATATTATAATGTTAGCTCATTGTATTGGCTTTAAATATAATGAAATAAATCATGCTACAACAAGAAATTTGTGGTGCTTACATAAAACTCAAAGAAGATGTTGTTGTCTGGATACTGGTAGGTGAAGGAGACGGATCCTTGTTTCTCCAGATGGACGGCGTAAACTAAAGACACAGTGCACTCATCACGGTTTGATTCCAGGTATACACCTTGTGGCGTCCAGGAGGAGCTGTAGCACGAAGAAAACACAATCAGTAAAAACAAAAGGGTAAATAAAGAGTTATATCTGTGAATAGCGTGGATTGTGTCTCTGGGGATGATGTTGTCTGTGATTGTTTGTGTCACCTGTTACAAGCCTGAATATCTTCACCATTTGGACCAGCATCTAAAAAACTGGCCATGCTCGTGAAGCCTGCAGGGATGGCGTCCCATTGGTCAAATCGTAGGCCACTCCCCAGAGAATAGGAGCCTGCGGCACATGGCGTGCACTGCTGTGTGGTCATCTCTAGATACATCCCAGCCGGACAGGAGAAAGCTGTGACACGGGGAGAAAACAGAGTCAAAACATCTCAAAACGTGAGGATACACACATGAATATAACGGCTGCACTTACAGCAGTCTGTTCCTCTGGTCGGAGGAGGGAGGCCTGAGCAGGAGCCTGGGTTGAGAGGGATAGCGACTCTCCATCGAGACCCTGTGCTGTCACACTCTGTGTACTGGAAGTAGTAGTCTGTCTGCAGAGACACACACAGATTTACAGATCAATAAGTCATCCCATTTGGGTTTGGCTGAGCTTGCAGGACCACTATATTGATTTCAAAGTAAGTCAATCACTGGAGTCATTCTGATATTGCAGCAGGTGTATATTATGTAGTCTGCTGATTTTGGCGATCACTTTACTTTTTTTCTGGCACTGTCATCAGGTCAGGGTTTCCAACCATGCAACACTTTTAGACTTACTTACTTACTTTTATACTAATCCAACTATTTTTCTGTTAGCCTACTCTTTGTTTCAGGCAAGTTAAAGCTCTTGTAAGTAACTACTTGTTTGTGTTGGTTTTGGCACCCCCTATGGACCAGGATATGTCTTGTTTTTTTTGTGCTTATTTTGTCCTGCACGTGTGTGGTCCGTGTTTTTCATAAGCCAAAGATTTTACCTATTAATGCTATTTGCCTTGAGTGCTGTTAGTTGCCATGTCTGACAGCTAACACCAAAGCAGCATTTACAGGAAAAAAAAAGCTAGTAAACATCATTTGTCTCATTTGTTTAATATGCTACTTGCTTATACCGGCATGTAGGTTAGTCATTAGTAGAGTATTAGCATTCTTATATAAGCATTTGACTCACATTGTGTATCGTAAACTTGCATAACATTTCAGTTAATATTCATTATAAAAGCAAATTACATTTATACTCCACTCACAAAGCTCCTTTTTAAAATCACACAGAGCACTGAACACACATGACTTGTTGCAATCATGTAGCAGAGGACATATGACAACAAGCCTATGCGTGCATAAAAGGAACATTGGCAGTGACCCTGATCACCACGGCAACCGACCACTGGAACACTAATGGTCCATTAAGAGCACGACAGCAGGTCATGTGTACAATCGCTTCTTTCCGAGGGCTTTTGGTTGTGACCTTATACTCATGAATTCATTATTGCATACACATAAAAAATATCAGTTTGATTTTGTTGACCTAACTTTAATATTGTATGTAAAATGATGATACAGAATGACGCAGGAAGAAAGCAGCTGTTTATGTTTTGCACTGTCTTCTTTTTCTCAGCCCTTAATCCAAACAAAACCTACTGTATTTTTTAGGAAAACAATAATGATTACACGCTCTGTTCTTTCAAAGCATTGTCCAAGGACTTCAAAACCTCTCTCTCTCTCTCTCTCTCTCGTAGATCTTCATCTCCTCCCCCTAACCTGCTGTTCAGCTGGACAGACCAATTGTCAGTGTCAGGCACCTGGCTCAGCGGCAGCTAATTAAATAGGAAAAATCACATAAAGTGTCCTGGTTTGTCTGTGTGGGGTGGCATCAATCAGAGACAAAGAGAGATGGTTTCACATTCAGAGTGTATGTGTGGTAAAGATAAGCTTTTCCTATCAAATTACGAATCACTTCTCTGCTATAATAAAACCTGCCCATTCATGCTGTCCTCCCCCAACAAACAAACACATAAATTGTGGATTGCCATGAGAGAAGTCGACGTCTTCATTAACATGTAAACATGGCCACCTGCACAGGGAGTCGCCTGCTGACTCTTTCTGTGCAAATGGACAAATAACAGGGCTGGAGTGTTGACAGTTCTAAAAGGTAACTGATAAAAAAAAAGACATGAGCTAATGTGTTTCACTGGTCTCTAGGGTGACTCACGCTTGTTGTCATAGAGACTGATGAGAAGAAAAGAGACAGGGGATGGGGGTTAGGATTCAACACCATGATGAGCCATCCTTTAAATCAGGAAAGTGCAGGACTGAAGAAAACACGCCTATTTGTTTTATTGCTAAAAGTCACATTTACAATACACTGTTCAATACACCACCCACTTAATTTGACAGCAGCAGGATGCAGCTGACCAGGGGTGTAGTCAGATAGACATCTGTCTTAAAATCGCAAAGATAGAGTGCAAATATTTTCCTTAAAGTTTACTAGCAGAGCATCGAATTTTAAGATCTGGTGGGGGTAAAATACAAAAACACTTTTTGATAATCCAGACTTTGGACATGCTGTTCAAAGATTTTTTGCACTCGACTTACCCCCATGATCCATTCTCTGCAACTTCATACTTTTAATCCACTTTTCAGCAAGGATTTGTTTGCTTTTACTCTGGTATTGTGTTTGTTAATTTGATAGTTTAAGCTCCTGTCAGGGACTTTTCGTCTGCATCAAAATTTGTGCCCCTTTTAGATTAAAGTATCTTTGCTTATTTTGTCCTTGCTGACTTTTGACAATCGAATGTAGCATTCAGTATGGCCTGTTTGTAAATGTAAAAACTTTAATCCTTTAATGATAAATTTAAATGTTGTTTTTTATTTATTTATTTATTTTTTATAGTTACGGTGGCCAAGAATGGCCACTGCTGCAAATAAAAAAAAGAAGTCACAATGGAAGTTATTGATGCAAATAAAATAAAAAAGAAACGGTGCAGATAAAGAAATAAAACAAGCCACGACAGAAGTTAACGATGCAAAAAAAAACTGGCGATGCAAAAAAAAATTTCACTTACTGCGAAAATAAAAGGATGCAAATAAAAAAGCCCCAATGGAAGTGAGCTTCTGGGGACCAATAATGATGATGCACCAGTGTTTTACGATCAGCTTTTTAAGTTACTTTTTTTTTTGCAACTCCACTTTTTTGTGTCATTAACTTCCGTGTGGCTTTTTTTTTTTTTTTTTATCCGCACCATTTCTTTTTTTATTTGCAGCGGGCTTCATTTTTTTCTTTTCTTTTTTTTTGCACTGGTGACTTCCATTGTGACTTCTTTTTTTGCATTCTTTTTTTATTTGCAACAGTGGCGGTTCTCGGCCACCATACATAGTAGTCTTCCCAGCATCTCATCCTCCACAGCGGGTCATCCTAGCCCTGTTGGCCGGCAGGTGGCTGCTGTGGAGGAGGGATGGAGGCCAGCAGACAGCGTCATCTCGTTATGGAGGGTGTTTATAGTCAACATGAACCGCATTTTAAGCCGATCAGTGGTGTCAAGAGAACCTTGTGTTCTCGCGTGGATACATTAGAAAAGCTTAAAAGGAATCTGCGGTTTGGGGTTTTTTAAAATGAGCTCCAATGAAGCATTTTTGAGCATCATCTGGGGGGTTATTTCTGCGCGCATGGCCATTTTCTTGACTTGATAATCGCTTTGATAAACAATGCCAATTTCTACAAAAGAGCAATGAGATTAAAATGCATGTAATTACCCGATTAGAAAACACAGTCTCTAAATATCACTCAGCATTGAAGTAGCATCAGATCAAATGGAAATAACATATCTGTCCTATAAGCGCTCACCTCATCGCACGGCCGCAGCTCTCTGGCGGCGGACACAGATGATGATGATGATGAGTGCGCGTTGATGAAGAGTAGAAAGCACCAGGAGAACCAGGAGGCCCACACCTGCTCCCGCATCCTCAGCTCGGATCACAAACCGCCGGCTGTCCGCTGCCTGGAGCCTCGAACATCCAACAGGCTGAGAGTCGACTGTTTATGTGCTGGGGTGTCTGTCATTGATGCCTACTGCCTGCATGTCTCTCACTCACAATACACGTCAATGTCGACTGTGCAAACACCACACTTCCGCTCATGACTTTCAAAACAAAAGTCTCAAAAAGTGAGCGAAAACGTCTCAACACAGTCTGACTAGAGATTTACTAGCTTTGGTGAATTTCTCACTTTTTCATTTGCGCTTGTGGTGATGGGTATGGCAGTTCTTTTAGACATACTGAATCACTAGAATCAGTTCACTGAAAAGGTTCGTTCACCAAATCACCGAATCATTGAGCGTTTGGCGGGAGAACCCTGCGACTCCGACCTCCTGAACTGATACACAGCTGAACGGTTCAGGATTCAGTTCAATTCGTAGCTTCTGTGGTTCCTTGTTTGCTGGCTGCTGGCCCGGCAATGCTGTTTCTCACTTCAGCTCAACTGAAGTGAGAAACGAACGAATCACTCAAGAAAGTGATTCGGTTCAGTATGTTCACTTAAAAGATTTGGTTCTTTTAAATAAATCGTTCGTGAACGAAACAACATTATACACAAGCTGAAATCAGTGTTTGTTATAAAAAAGTAGATAACATAGAAGTAAACTGATATTTGAGTGTAAAGGCCAACCTTTTTTTTGCTGATGATTTTAGAAATTATATTGGACAGTGTTTTCTCTGTAGTATTCAAATAAAGGCCTATTTTTCACAAACAAAACAGTTTTTTTTATTTTTATAAAAGCCTTTAATTTTTGTTTTATCATGGTGCTGACATTGATCGAAATAATCAATCTTAAATAAACATAATCTCCCAGCTTTCATTTCAGATAACAAGGTACTTTTTGATTTAGGCCTAATTTAATTTTAAAAGAAACCATTTAAAATATCCAAAGCACCAATTTTATTATTTGATCTATTGTTTTAAAAATGTAAGAGCTCTTCATCTGGGTATAATTGCAGAAGAAACCAAGAATTAAACGTGTCAACAAAAAGCCTACAGTTTTCACTCTAAACGCAGATATTCTAAATTTTGCACACATTAATTCATTTGTGGATAACTGAAAAACAATAAAGCATTTGTGTCTAATTTGAAATGTCTTCATCCAATCAGCTGTCTCAGAAGCAACACTGGCAGATGACTATTTTCATGATGCTTTTATTTTGAAAACATAACTATATGTTCCTGATGTTTCATTATAAATGTATTTACTTTTCCTCAGTACCAAACCTTTACTCAGACAGTGACGCCAGGAGTGTGATAACACGTTATCTTGATTGACAGCTAAAGATAGAGCGCAGGCTTGCAGGCTGCAGAGCTTTTTATAACTCCTCTTCTCTACACCTGACAGCAGACACTAGGAGCTCTGGGTTCACACTAAAACTAAGTGTGAAAAAAAAATGTTTTTCAGAATTAGAATAAGCGAATCTAGTTCATAATAGTACAGTTTGGAGGAGTTATTTTTCATTATAGGAGAACCAATGCTACAACTTGAATCTGAATATTGTGTCTTTGTGCATTTGGTTGTTTTAAACCAGGGCATTACATGCACAAGTAATCGTAACTTAAAGGGGTTTTCTACAAAGCCATAAGCAAATAAACGTCCATTACATATCCTTAGAAGAAAAACTGATAAAAGTAATGAATCAGTCTTCATTAACAAACGTGGGGAATGAAAATAGTCTTCAAAATCAGTATCTGGGTTCTACAACATTGCTGTTGTCTTGAGGTCATGTGATGATTAGGTCAAGATCTCCCTGAAACAATGGAAAAAATGGAATTAAAGACACATACGCAGGTACATGTTAAACATACAGCCCAGATTAAATTTTAGTCCTCTCAGACCCACGGTGCATAAGAATAAACTATACGAATAAAACTATAAAAGTATAAACATAAAATAGACAACTAAGCCAAACAAAAGACTACCTTAAACACTCACATAAATTTACAAAATGAAGATAACAACATAAACAGCATAACAGTATAAACATAATAATAATAATAATAATAATAATAATAATAATAATAATAATAATAATAATAATAATAATAATTATTATTATTATTATTATTATGTTACTGTTTCAAACTCCAGTCCAGTAGGTGGCGGTAATGCACCTTCAAGTTGGTTTGCCACTCGCCAATAAACTCCATTGAAGAGGAAGAAGAAGAAGCCGGAGATGACGTAAAGTGCGGAATCAAAACAGTTAAAATTTGACAGCTCGCCGTCGCATCGTGTATAAAATGCCATGGGAAATGTTACCGCCAGGGTGAAAAATAACCCACATTATTTCGACAAGGTCTTCAGACACTCTGGTGACTTTCTGACGAACTGTCGAGGAATGTTAATGAGAAGAAAAGGTTCTTTTGGTTAGTTTGTCTACGAGCTAGCCTTCAGCTGCTCCTCTCTCTATGGTACGAGCCCGTTAGCTTCTCTGGCTAACCAAAGCGGCTTCATGGCGATCTATGGGCTGAACATGACCATATATAGACCGACAACAGAGCTCCCCCGCCGGTGAAATGTAAACGGAGGCTCGCTGAGGAGGCTGAAAGAAGGACAAGAAACACAAAAGAAGAAAACTCACATTATCTTCAGCAGCTTCATCATCATGTCATCTGAGCAGATTATCGCCATCGTCATGGAGGACAAAATCTACGAGGTGAATAAGAAGAAGCTGATCGAGAAGAGCGACTACTTCCGTGCTCTGTACAGCTCTGGAATGAGGGAATCCACGGAGGACTCTGTGCAGCTGCAGGGGCTCAGTGTCCCCGGACTGGAGCTGGTCCTGGAGTTCATCAACACCTCCAAAGTCCAGGTTGTGAATGAGACTCTGGAGGATCTGATCGAGACCGCCTCTTTCTTACAAGTCACCTCCATCCTCAAGCTCCTCACCTCAGAGATCCGTCAGGACAACTGCGTGGAGCTGTACAGCCTCTCTGAAGTCTACGGCACCCACGACCTGCGCCACGCCTGCCTCAAATACATGAGCTGCCACTATCACCCCATGCTGAGGAGGCCTGAGTTCAGCAGCCTCCCCTCAGCTGTCAGAGAGCAGGTCAGAGACATGCGCATGAAGGGCACCGCCACCCTGGTTGCCATAGGAGACTTCACCTGCCTGTCTCTGGACGTGCCGGATCAGGATGAACCCTGGTCCATGCTGAGGTACGGAGAGATGGAGCAGAGGTGGAAGCCGCTCGCGAACAACCTTCCTCCTGATATGATCAATGTCAGAGGTTATGGATCGGCTGTGCTCGATAACTACCTGTTCATAGTGGGTGGATACAGGATGACGAGTCAGGAGATCTCAGCCGTGCACTGCTACAACCCCTGCAGGAATGAGTGGAACCAGGTGGCTCCGCTCAACCAGAAGAGGTAAAGCCGGGTCAGAATCATTCCCTCAAGATTAAGAGTGAAGATCGTGTTTCACTGACTGTGTCCTCTTCTCCTTCAGGTCAAACTTCAAGCTGCTGGCGGTGCAAGGGAAGCTGTTCGCTGTGGGAGGTCAGTGTCTGGGAACAGTGGAGTGTTACAGCCCAGAGCAGGACTGGTGGACCTGTGTGTCCTCGATGCCCGACCCGCTGGCTGAGTTCTCTGCCTGCGAGTGTCAGGGGATGATCTACGTCATGGGTGGATACACTGCGAGAGGTTGGTAAAATTCACAAGCATGAAAATATTAAAGGGATATTCCAGTGTAAATTAATTTAGGGTCAAACACACCGTAACATTGAGTTAGACACCCCCTCGTGGGACGAATGTTGCTGACTGCTTACTTCTCTAGTTATATCAACTTTAGTAACAACCGCAATAGCAATACACAGCGGTCTGAGGAGCCATCAACAAAACTCCTCTCTATGGCCTCAAATAATGCTCAGAACAGCACCTAACTTCATCAACAGTACATATAGGGTCCCAGCCATAGTACTAGCCACAAAACATCTTTTTAACTTTGCTTAATTTCTTTAGCTAAGAGACTAAACACAACTCACCTACTCTCTTCCAGCAGCCGCTTGTTTGTAGCGAGACCTCAGGCCAGTCCATTACAGACTGCAGCGGGGTGACACAGCTCAAGGAAGAACATTTATGAACATTTCTTTATCATTTCCTTGAAGTAATTATCATCATGTTAGTCATTTTGCACTGCAGACGTGGTAGTTATTCTGCCTTAGCATCTCGGTCTGGTTGCATTTCCATGAAGTAATGGGGGGCTGTGTAACTTGGTGTTGCGGTGTATTTGACCCTAAATTAATTTTATGCCGGAATATCCCTTTAACAGTGCATTTCTGATGTGCTTCCTTCCAGACAACATATGTTTCAACAGTTTCAAACAATCTAAACAGGCTGATATTAAAGGAATGTGGCCGCTCGTCTGTGCGCACTGCTGACTGTTAAACAGTCTTGTATCAAGTTTTACTTTCAGCCTCAGGCAGTTTAATGCAGTAATATTCATTTCTTGACATTAGCAGTAAAAACAATTGATGAGCTGGATAAGTGTGACAACTTTGCAGAGTGTCTTCTGTTAAACTCAGCTTTGTAAGATCTTTAATACTGCACCAATAGAAATCAACAAAGTGTTGGCAGACATCCTAAACTTTCCACAGGGAGTCATCTAATTTAGTTTTATATAGATAAGCTAGATAGAGGAACATATTTCAGTTTGAGCTCATTTTTTTATTAATTTTCCATACCATTGGAAAACGTTAGATGAGCTAATTAAATCGTTAATCCCCGGCACCCGCTGAGCTGCAGTAAAATGCCCCTGAGCAAGGCACTAAACTTTTAACTTCTTCCAAACAGCAGGAGTTCAAAAGCTGTGTGCATGTGGGGAGATTTTCTGTGTTCTCAGCTTAAACAATCAGATCTTATACCAGACAATCATGGTGTTGTAGCTGGCCAGCACAAGAAATACGGATTACACTAGAAGAATGAAATAATTACATCCAAAAAACTCAGTGCAATAGTAAACATTTGTATTTGCAATACAAACATACTGATGGTTTGCTGGCATACTTTTGAGTACTGCATGCAGGATTGTTCATTGTACTGTAGTCTCCTTCTGTCCTCTGATTCAGCGCTTCCTGAGTTTAGGGTTTAAACCCTTAAAGGGTCAAAAGAGGCAAAAGCTTATTAAAAGGATAAGAAACTAAAATATTTTCTCTTCCAGAACAAAAAGAGATGCGGTTTTCATCAGTAATCTGCGTTGACAGAAGTGATAGTGGGCTTTGTTTGTTTTTACTCTGCCCTGGGCTTTGTCTCCCAGGCTACACATTTATCCATGGAGGTGTTTGTACATAACCTGGCAGGAAGACCGCAGTCGGGCTGAACGCTGAGGTAGTAGAGAACAAGTGTGTCTGCCCTCCTCACAAGGACGGACATCTAATGTTTTTCTGTAAGATAATTTTCAGGGCACATTAGTTTTTGGACGGCTCAAGATGGAGAGACACGATATGAGGTGAGAGAGTGAAAGATGACGTAGCTGAATCCTGCTGGGACTGGACTTGCCTCTGCCCCACCAAATCAAACCAGACCAAATCCTCATGATGCTGAACTATTCTCAGTTTTTAATGATACTTATTAGAGAGTGTTTAGTTTGATTGTTCGTGGGACAAAAGAATAAAGTTTTGACATGAATTTTGATCAGGTTTTGACATTCTAAATTGTTAATCTTGAACAATAAAAATTAGCAACTCATTCATGAAAAGAGCTGTTAGCTGCAGCTTGATTTGTACAGTACATCTGTGCATGCATCGGGACGCATCAACAGTGATACAATCCTCGGGGTGTTTCAGGTCTTTCAGCATCAGGCACCTTCACCCGAGCGACCCCAGCAGGGTTGATTAAACTCTGGCTGGAGTCCCAGAAGCACTTTCAGCTTGCTCTGTTTGATCCACATCAAATTAGAGGATCTGTTCTGCTGCCTCGCCTGGCTTTTGTTTTCTTATCCTCAGTCGCTTCAGCAGACTGAGCCTCCTGCTGTGTTTGTTGTGGAGATATAAATGTCTAAATATGCAGGAAAAGTCATTTAAAGCGCCTTGATTTGGGTAAAGAAGCTTTAGTTTTGAATAAAGATTAACAAAAATATCTTTTTGTTCTTTCTATGAGTTTGATTTCTTTTTCCTTCTCTGTGTCTGACAGACAGGAACACAAGCGTCCTCCGCTACTGCCCCACCTCTGACACCTGGACTGTTTTTCGCTCCTGTCCCGCTCACATCCGTAAACAGCAGATGCTCTCAGTGGAGGACACCATCTACTTGGTGGGCGGCTACACCCACGAGCTCGAGCTGACCCAGCGCCAGCGGCGTCCCAGCCAGACGGAGGACGTGCTGACGGTGCAGTCGTACAACATCACCACGGGAGAGTGGCTTCAGCTGAAGGAGAACACGTCCAAGTCCGGCCTGAATTTGACGTGCACGCTGCACAACGATGGCATCTACATCATGAGCCGGGATGTCAGCCTGCCCACCAGCCTGGAGCACCGCGTTTTCCTCAAGTATAACATTTTCTCGGACGCCTGGGAGGCCTTCAGGCGCTTTCCGGCGCTGGGACAGAACATGCTGCTGTGCTCGCTGTACCTCCCCAACCTGCTCTGATGGAGGCCGAGCCGAGTGAACACTAACAGAGAGTGAAGCCCTGCGGCTTTAACACAGGCCAGTTGGTTGTTCTTGCACAGACTGGAGCTCTGTGGTTTTAGTGGGAACACTGTCTGGTTGCCAGGTTTGATGCCTCGTGACCTCTGTGCCTATAAAGTAAAAAAAAAGCACTACATTGTACATACTGCTGTGGATGCAAATACAAAAGCTACAATGACAACAGATATGAAAGAGATCATGCGCCATTGCCCAAAAACAACATAAAGAAGCAGCTGGTTCCAGATTGTGCCTCTGATGTGTTTATACTCAAGGAGCATCAGAGTAATGGTCTGTCTCTCTGATCGATGTCTACTTTAAAAAAAAAAACGCTAGTTTGTGGCGTGAACAACACTTAACGCTCAATTGATGGTATTACCAAGATTCTTAAAAACAACCTAGATAAGTAAACAAAACCTCAACACAACAAGAGTTAGGATATTATAAAGTTTGTAAAACAGGTATGGGAACCGAAATTGGTGCAAAGATAACAAATCAAATGTTGAAGCTGAAAAATTTCACAATTTTATGAAAAATCCTATTCACTCATTTTGATTTGATGCAAGCAACAAGTTTATAAAACATTATGACAGGGGCATGTTTGTCATTAGGGTGCATCACCTCTTATTTTGGTAACCAAGGAGACCAGTTTCAGGAGTTTCGACAGCAAAATGTTGTCTCAGTCTTACCTGATATGAGATTTCAGCTGCCAACCGTTAGTGTTTACAGTATATGTGTATTTTTTGTCATGATATGCCAAAGGTTTTCAATGGATGACAGGTTGGGATTGCAAACAGGCCGGTTCAGAACCATGCTGTTGTAGTACTGACAGAATGTGGTTTGGCATTGTCTTGCTGTGTGATGGAAGACAGTAAAATTTTCTGGATGGCAGTATATGTTGCTCCAGAACCTCTTTATTGGATCATGTACCCTCTTTGCAAAGTGAATTTTTGACTGCCCATGCAATGATTCCCACTACAGAGTCATGACATAATTCTGAACTATTTCCACTCCCGGTCTCTACCTCTGAGAGCCGGAGCCTCTCTGGGATGCTGTCTTAACCCAGTCATGTCACCAACTTCTTGCAAATTAACCTCATTAGTTTGGAAATGTTCCTCCTTATTTTGTTACATTCATCTCTTTCAGTGTCGTCCCTGTCCCCACTATTTGTCAACATGTTGCTGGCTTCAAATTTAAGATTTTTGATGAAACAATACAATTTTCAGATGAGGGTGTAAGATTTAGAAGGACCCAAAAGCAGAACTTTGACTTCTTTTATATAAAATATGATGTGTACTTTCTTTAAGTGTATAATAACACAGATATGAGTAATATTTCTATTCTGGGAGTTTGTTCTTTGCGTCTCCAGAGGCAGTGACTCTCCCCCACAAAGTATGTCGTGTTTCTACAGTAGCACAGAAACGTGGGTCCTTGAGTGGGACTTCATTAGTGGTCTTGTGGTCACCAAGGGTTCTTCTTAGAACTTTTAAGTGAAGGGAAAATTTTTAGTTGTTTTTTTAATTTCTCTATTTGATGCTTGAAAAGGACTTCACATCACATCTTCAAAAGGATTTTTCAAACTTTTGACATTTATTCTTGCCAAGGTTACTGCCTGGCTGCCAACTTTGTTTCCCACAAGAGTTACTACTCAGTAAAAGATTTTTTTTACACTGTAGCTTTCTGAATATTTTCCAATTTGATTTCTCTACAAGTCTTAAAAAATCTTGAGTTAGCCCAGAGCAGCACTAAGTGTTTTTTTATGATCTGTTGGCTTGTTATTTTTCAGAGAGACGGATGTTTACCTCCGTCATGTGGTGTAAACACGTGAGAGGCACAAACTGGAGCTGCATAAGAGCATGCTTATAAACCTACGGGCTACAATATTCTTGATGTTTACACTCCAGATGTGGCATTGGCATAGATATGTAATCAAATTCACTACAAACCTTAAAATATCTCAGAAACTTAATGAGTTTATGTACTGTACATAGCAGATAATCACGAGTATGGCTTTGGTTTTACACTGCCAGTTTTAAGAGATTGGGTGAAAGTGACAGTTTGGGCTGAAGAGGCTCAGAGAGAGCTTCATGTGTCGTTAGTGCTCTTGCACTTGTCTTATTTTTCCAGAGAAACACACTAAGCAACGCTTAAAGCGCAACTCCATGAAATGAACAGCGCACATGTGCCTTCTGCAACCTCCGTTAACGGGGACTTGATACAAAAAAAAAAGCACAAAATGCAAGACTTTGTTACATTGCCAGCAACTGACCAAAACTGCTGTGTTTTATTTTCCTCTCTGCCGATGCAGATCTTGTGTTTGTTGAGGTACTTTTCAGTTCCTTGGTTAAATATTTGGAGGTGTTCAGTTGTGAGAAATGAGCCTCAAAGCAGATTTTATCTCTTAAACTCTTGGATGTTTCGGTTGAGTGCAGCACTGAAAATGTTTGGTTTGATGGATTTCAGATTCTCTCTGTAAAACTCATTTGTTCAACAGTTTGGGAGTTTAGATTGTGGAAATAAAGATGATGTTCAGGGGTCTGTCCTGTTGTTTGTCTCCTTGCTCTGTTGCATCTTGTTTCTAATGTTTTGCTCCAAGTTTCAAAAGTCAATCCAGAGAGCTGGCTGAAAACATCATGTCACCTGTGATGTTGCCTCCTTCAACAGTATCTTCACATTTTTGGACTTCGGGTGCTTTGAGAATGGTTCCATTTCCACAGTTGAAAAGTTGTTTGGTGCATTCATGGACTCTAAACAAAAACATGGAAATAATGTTACAGATAAACTGGTTAAGATTTGGTGCACCAAAAAAGGACAACAAGTCATTTATAACTCACCTCTTGTATAATCTGTTGATCTCAGAAGTCTGCTGAAAATTTGACAAACTATCCACTGAGCATTTTTTGGTCTAAAAGAGGTCTAATAGACGGTCTACATGTAGCCTAGACGACTGGTCTGAAATCAGACTACCACAGGTCTTAAAATGAAAGTTTTTTAACGTCTAAATTTAGAACAAGTTTAGACTTAATCTAAATCTGGGCTATATCTATACTACAATGTATATTGCTAAACTGCTCTCATAATTATTTTGGTTGAGTTATGCAACTCACAGTTGCTTTTTGAAATAAATAGTTATCAAATAATGGGTTAAAGTGCAACATCTAAATTCCGTCTAAAAATATACAGAATCTAGATGGTTGAAATTAGGTCTAAAAAAATACCAGACGTCTATTGCTCAGAGGGTACCTCTTCTCGCTAACTGACTAACCGGTAGATCTGGTGACGCCTACCATCAAGGGAGACTGTTGGCAGGGAGACGAACACAGGACCAGCTAAAGCAACAAGCAACAAAGAAGGTAAAATGATCACACATGCACCCATTTTGTTCCAGACATACACAAACTGTTCAAAAGTTTGGGGTCACTAAGACAATTTGTGATTTCCATGAAAACTTACACTTTTGTTTATCAAATGAGTTGCAAAGTGAATGGAAAATATGAAACAGTTATAATTATAATTTGAAATAATAAATTTCTCCTTCAAACTTTGCTTTCGTCAAAGAGTGCTCCATATGCAGCAAATACAGCTTTGCAGACCTTTGGCATTTTAGCTGTTTATTTGTTGAGGTAATCTGGAGAAATTTCAACCCACGCTCCTAGCACTTCTTGGGTACCATAAGGTCAAGCTGCTCCCACAGCAGCCCAATGGGGTTGCCACTCCATTACAGAATACAGAATACCAGCTGCCTGCTTCTTCCCCAAATAGTCCTTGAATAATTGTGAGTTGTGCTATGAGTCATTGTCCTGTTGTAGGAGGAAATTGGCTCCAATCAAGCGCTGTCCCCGGGGTATGGCATGGTGTCGCAAAATTCTGCATGTCTGTTTTCTTATTTAGGCTAAATCACTTTTTTAACAGTTCAGAGTTTACCATAAATTCACCAAAAGACAGGATGTTTGGCAGAATTTGAAAAGCAGTGCAAAACACAGATAAATAAAGCTGAATAACAAGTAAATGACCAGCAGGGGGCAGCAGAGTACTTTTAGAAAATCACACATTTCAGCTTTATTTCAGCGTTCCCCCTTCACCTTCAAGAGGACCCAGTCTTTCAGAAAATATGACATATTTCTAAAAAAAATCCTCAATTTTGGAGCTTACTTAAGTGATAAAAATGCATTTTTAAAAAGACCGCTCTTATAAATCATCTGTTTTCTGTCTTGTTGAAGGCTTCTCCACCTGTGGGCCGACAGATGAAGGCTACAAAGATTGTGTCATCATTTGGAGGTCATGAACGCTGATGGATGAGATATTTTTAGCCTTTGTTGGTGCAGACAGATGGATGAATAATGGTGGAAATCGGGTTCTCTAATTCACAGCGGCCACGGCAGAGGCAGGGAAAATCAATTGTTGCCATCAGAGGTCCAGATTGATCCCTGTGCATGGGATCAAATCAGTGTGATCTCTCTCACACCTCCACAAAGGACTCACATGAGATGCAGAGAGTTTTCAGAGTATTTCACATCAAGAACCTGTTAATTTTAGTCCGTTTAATTGCAAAGTGACTCCCTTTTTCTTTGTGTTTGAACTATGTGAGATAATGTGGTCTGTAATCTGGAGGCGAGCGTGCGTCTATGACAAGTGTGTGACGGAAAAGAGGAGGGTTCAGACACCAGAGAGAGAGAGAGAGAGAGAAAGAGAGAGAGAATAGACTCATGACAGCAGATATAGAGAGTAACAGAGAGAGAGAGAGAGAGAGAGAGAGAGAGAGAGAGAGAGAGAGAGAGAGAGAGACCAAGGACAGACAGCACTGAAGGGAGGGGGGAAATACACACACTCTTCGTCACACCTTCCTCACAACCTCACACAGCTTCTGAGAGACACAGAGCACATCTTGACATTGTGAGGAAGATGCATGTCTTCATCAGAGGAGCATCCAGGACAGGAGAATAGCTAAAAGCAAAGAGACAAAATACATGCCAAGGACTACAAACAGAGAGAGAGAGAGCAGAGTGAGCCCGGAGGGAAGGACAGCAGCTTTCAGAGAGGGTAAAACAGGCAGAAAGAGGCAGCATCTGCAGGTTTATTCTGATGCTTTTAAAGCAACTGGAGAATAATTCTTAAATATCCGACTTTGAGGGTTTCTCCTTCTTTTTTGCACACTGACATTCACTCTTTCTCTTAGTATCTTGCTGCTGCTGCTGCTGCTGCTGTGAGGTCATAGTCTCCAGCACTCACTGCCAGAAAACAAGGACTGCTTTTCAGACCTGACACCATGAGCGAGGGGAAGAAAGGTGAGCTCGCCATCCGGGATAAAGCCATCCTGCACCAGCAGAGGCGTCTCAAGCAGGCCACCCAGTTCACACACAAGGACTCGGCTGACCTTCTGCCCCTGGACGGGCTGAAGAGACTGGGCACGTCAAAAGACCTGGTGAGTGGAATCACAAATGTGTGCTTGAGGACAGCGGTTTGTAAATGACTTGATCTGAGAGGCTGTTGTTTGTGCTGCAGGGTGCTGTGGGGATGGTAGAGGTTAAGTTTGAGTGGAAGTAGGTGTGAGGTGCTTAACGGCATGTCTATTGATAGTTTAAAGGGATGATACAAATGGTGAAAGTCATATCTAGAAAGATTTCTGACTTTTCGGGCTATTTGGTCTTTTTTTTGGATGAAAAATCTAAAGAAAGAGAAGATGTGAGTTCACCTCTGTATAGCTTCTTATTTGAGACACACCAAGCCAAAATGCTAGTCTAAGTTGGCTTTATTCACAACTACAGAACTAGACTGACAATAGTCCAAAAGCGAGTCAGCTGTGCTATGCTAAAAGCTAATGTACCCTTTAGCGGCAAACATTAAAGCTCCTGTGAGGAGTTTTTTGACATTAATAAAATAACCTGAAATTCACGTTGATGCCTTTTTTTATGAAGCACAATAACAGAAAAGATTTTCATGTTGCACTTTTTAGAGCCTGAGCACCTGAAAAAAACAACCCTGTTTTTACATTTTCTACATTAAATATTCACGATGAATGATACATTTGACCGTCACAAGTAGCATAAAAAACTTTTGTTTTGTTACTGTTTGGAAATGTAGAGAAAAAGATAGATCACTTTGTCCACAGGGGGCGCCAAAATTAATGCAAACTCAATATCCCTCACAGGAGCTTTAAGCAGGGGTGAGCAGGGGCACTCAAAGGTCTAATGACATTCAAGTATTGCTGTATGCATGCTCAGTAAAAGCCCGCCTCTTTTACTACATTTTCTGTTGGTCTACATCTGGGCTAACTCACATATTTTGTAAGAAAAAACAGAAATAGATAGAAACTAGCTGCATTCTGGTGGCCTAGTCATGTAAAAATAAGCACTTGACTACTAATACATGTGTATTATCATCGTTTCCTGCAGCACTATTATCTGGTTTAGCTCTAAATGCCATTGAGTGCAGCCTTGAAATGGAAATTTATCGCTGAAATGGTCATTAAAGATTCAGAGTCCGGTGCTCTGCATACAAAAGAGGAATCATTGAGTCAAAGCATGTTACAGTACACTGTGCAGGGCCCTCAGACATACAGAGAAGCCGTTATACACTCAGAAACACACACTCACATACATATAAACACACTAAGGCTGACACACACATGATGAAACCCAGTCCTGAATGTTAAGTACAACCTCTTCACCCCCTCTTCCTCCACAAGCTCACTTAACCGAAAAACTGTTTTACACTCAGGAGGAACTCCCTGTAATAATTTCTACAATTTATTACTCCACCTCTCTGCTGACACAGTTCTGGTTTGATGGTGGCTTCCCAGATTCCCCAGAGCTCTCAAAAGAACCTTCACACAAACGCTCTGGCACCGGGAAGCGGCACTAGCTCTGCTCTGTGCTCTGCTAATCTCACACTGTGATGCATTTATGTGTCTGCCAGATTTTAATACCAACATTTGCTGCTAGAAAAACACTCCACCCCCCCTTCCTCTTTTTGTCTTCTTTGACTGAGTCACATTTCTTTATTATCATGTTGTGATTCAGAGGCAGATATGTTTTTATACTCCTTCTCTTATCTACTCTGTGCTCCTGGGGAAACATTTCATTTAAAACTCCAACTGTGGCAACAAGCAGTGGATGTTATCTGAGGCATACATGGTGAGTTTATAGCTTTGCTAGCAGTAAAGCGGATGGAAACTGACCAGGCTGAAATAAAAAAAACAGCTACTGGACAAAATGTGATGTAAATATTTTAACAATTTAATGTTACCCTTGCTGGATGACACCAGATTTATAAAACAAATCATGATATTTTTATTGCGGTACTGCTTGAAAATACTGGTCATATGTTGTGTTTAAGCTGTAGCACAGCCGCCCACCACCAGCCAATGGTTGATGACGACTTTCATGATGCTACAGATGCTCAGAGGCTGACAGTCTTTTGTCAATAAGCCAATCCTCGTCTAGTGCTTGTAAACTGGGACAGAAAGACAGAAGTCCAGTTAAATTGCCTAATGAAGCTATAACCATAAAACACCCATTACCATCATGTCGTTACCTGACCATTGACTGTCATTCTTGACCTCAGTAGATTAATAAAGTGATAATTCCACAAAAATGTAGGATATGTGATGCAATCTGAGCCATCATTTTTTGAACACACCAATTCTAAACATTTTAAAACATGAAATAAAAGATAATATCCAACAAGATGAAACTCTGTTAGAAAGACTTTACTGTGAGTCGACATCTCCTGCAGCAGCCTGAAGACACTCTTATCATAATACCAATTATCGTATTCTATAAGACAGAATGAAGCTCATTTCAGGGCTTATCTAAAATCCTATCTGCGGTGCAGCTGTGGCCACAGGGAGCCGGACACGATTTGTCTGAAACAAGTGTTTTTCGTTGTCAGAATAGCTGCAGGAACTTAAAGGAGGAGTGCAAATTGGAAGGCGGTCTTCGTCATGCCTGTAATCTCTCCTCTGCAGACAGCCGGAGACATGGTTCAGGCTGTGAATAGACATGAATGCAGAGAGAGAAAAAGAGAGAGCATGTGTTTCTGAGACGGTTCCCCTGTTGAACCTTCGAAGACGAGAGATGATTTTGTCTGAAGGAGGCTGTCAGATGTGTTTGTTTGTCTGCGGGCTATCTGACTACAAATGACAGCCTGGTTTTCTTTTTGCTTTTTTTCAGATGTGTCTCATTTTGTAATAAAATCACAATACAATTATCATATTCATTGTAGCTTGTGGCCTCAATAACAAAGGCTCTATCTCTTTTGTAAGCCACCAGCCATGTGGAGTGTTCAAACTAGTGATCTCCTCTATGATAAATGTAACAGTTAAAGATAATTGGACAACGTTAAAGGTGCAGTTTGTGGTATTTAGCAGCATTTAGAAGAGCATCATTTGTAGAGATGGAATATAACACTCATAAGTTTCACCTGAATATAGACATAACTTAGATGTTGTTTACTCAGAATGAGCCTTTTGTATCTAGGCCGCCATCTTGCACTGCCATGTTTGTATCGTAGCTCAGAGTGGACAAACTACAGAAAGACCCAAGTGTTTTATATTCAGAGATGTAAAGGGTGGTTGTTGTTGTTGTGCCAGAACAAATGTTTAATTTATGATGGTAAAACTTGTCAAATAGAGGATCAGGCGTCACATGAGCTCTCTGTCCTTAAAAACCTCTGTAGCTTCGCTAATAGGAGGGGTGAGCAAGGGAGCATTTTCACCTAGAATCTGTCTAATTAAGCTAAATGTTGCCATTTCTATACTAAAAATTTGGTATAGTTTGTCTCTTAAAATTGGAAAATTTGCAGTCTTTGTTTAATTCAATTTCTGATTGAGTATCTTTGAAAGATAGAGGGAAAATGGAGGACTTGAAATCAGTACTGGGGATAATCATAAACTTAAGAGAGTTGAAAATACTGACTCACTGATCCTAACAACAACAACAAAAAAAATCCATTTATCAAACACCTCCAAACACCACAGGTTCTTTTTTCTCAGATTTGCTGCATCTCTTTGGACCATAAAACCCTAAATTATAAACCTTTTTCAGAAAGACAAACTGAAACACAAATTCAATTTAAAAAAATCTATGTGAAAACTGCTACTGGTTTATTATTAACTGGATGATCAATTTGAGATTAGTTTGACAATATTTCACCAAATTCATTCATTATTTTTTAAAGAGAAAAGCGCTGAATTTTCTCTAAACTGAAGATTGCTTGTTTTGCTTCACGTAAAATGGAGTGTTGTTCATAAAAAAAGTTAAAAATGGGATTCATTTTGTTGGAAAAGCACAAAAAATCATCAGCAAAGAAGTTGAACTTGACATGACTTGACATGAACTTCAACAAATTGGTCATGAACAAGGAAAAATACCTAAAATTTTCTGGTTTTACTCCCTCAAATTGAGAGATTCTCTGCTTTTTGTCACGGACAATCTTAAAGTAAGAAAAGAATCATAGTCTACCAGCTAATTGAGCGATGATTGATCAATGTTTAGGATGGTACAACTTGGTACAACTACTAGTCTGAAAAATACAAGATGTTTTGAAATATCACCTTTTTCTATATTTTGACAGTTTCCAGACCTTACAAGCAAAATAAAGAACGATAAGGCCAGTTATCCGCATCCTTATCTCCATTCCTGCCATCCTTCCTCTTAATTTGTGCTTGCTGTCCTGTCCTGTCCGCTGTGTAATTCAGCAGCAGCGCCTGTTATGTAAGAGTGAATTTGTTTTGCTGCTCTTTAGCCCGAGGTCCTCTCACTCTCAGCTGCAGCAGCACCACTCCAGCCATGTTGTGTTGTTGAGGAAGGGGAGCAGTGAGCATGAAAAGGGCAAAATCTACAGTGCGAACGCAAGAGCGATGAAGAGGAAGAGAAGAGACGGCTGGAGATATATAAGGTCAAGGAGGACGCTTGGTATAGTGTGGAGGTTTTATGTTACACAATGAAGAGCGTTGAGTACATGTGTGAGAAATGTATAGAAAGTAAACCAGACAGAACAAGAGTACATACTGTGTGTGGATGTGTGTGTGTGTGTGGGGGGGATTGGGTTGGAAAAATCTAAGCCTGGTTGCATTAACACCTGAGCTCAGCATGGACCAAGTTATTGTGTAACCGCTGAGTAACATTAGTGTTTCAGCTGCACACAGTCGATAGTGGCTCTTAAAAGCTACACAGAGGGACATCTTGAAATAAGCAGTGATTATTCTGTAATCAAGCTCCCAGAAAATACTCAAAAATTATAAATATTCATTTTATTTTCATGCCAAATGTTTATAATCTTAACCAGGTTTCCCAGGTTTTGCAAAGATTGACATTGTAAAACTTTAAACGCCTACAAATTCACTTATTTATGCAGGCTCCTCTCAAAGATACACTGTAGTCTGTAGGCACATGTAAAAAAACAGACCTATAATATTCAGAATAATGAGTGTACAATCATACAGTCTATAAAACCTGTTTCTGTATGGCCTTCAACTGTACATCTATACGCAGATCCGTTTGTACGTGGGCCTATTTTGAAATTTAGTGGGTGGTTGTGCAAAATGCCTCGTTCAGAAGACAAAGAAGAAAAGAGAGGTTGTTGTGTGTGAAAAAAAAAGTACTGATAGCTGTTTTTGATGATAAGAGTTTAGCAAATGGAGGATCATGCGTATTGTGCAATGCATCACAGCACCTTCTTGACCTCAAAGGCCACCATCCCCTCACAGATAAGAGAGTTGAGCAAAGGACATTTCAGTGTAGAGTTGCTGAATATTCCGATTTCTATGCACTAAGTGAAAGTCATAAATAAAATCAACAGCTAAATTAAAACTATCAAACTTACCAGGTTAGAGAGCGGAATCCCAAAGCCGCCCCCTTTTGCCCCGCCCCCTGTAAAGGAGGGCGGGGCACTAGGACAAAGGAGTTGTCCTAGTGCTGCTTTACAACAGAGAGAGAAAGAAGGCAAAGTATAGGTCAAGATGTGCTGAAAATGAAATTAAAAAAAAATGCAGTTCCACCATTGTCCATTAGAGGGTGGCTCCAAAAGCCAAGACATCTCTATTTGGTCCCATGTTAATACTAACATTTTTAAAAGTAGCAGAATAAAGTCACTTATTTGTCAGTAAAGATACTGTAAAGGCTGAGTGTTATGCATTAGTGTGCATAGTAAGTTGCATGGCTGGTGTAACTGCATATGGGAGCTATTTTCCAGCTGTTCCACCTCTTCGTCTGTGTCTAGGCTGATTGAACAAGAGCTTGAGTCAGCATTTCCAGTAGGAGGTTAGGCAGTCAGCTTTATGGGTCCTAGTGCGGGAATTTAAATGGAACAACACAAGCTGTTTTCTCCATGCTTCACTTGGCTCATTTACTCTGGTAAATAAAGCAATAGTTTTCATCTCATCTAACTCTCAAAAAAAGGAAAGCTATAGTTTCCAAGTTTTGCAAAATGGCATGTCAGGTAGACTGATTTTACCTACTAAGCCTCTGAGACTTCAACCCTTTTTCAAAATTCATTAATCTTTTGGTAGATAACAAGCTCCAGAAAGAAAAACATCTTCATTTTAAACATGTGCTCTGATTTTGTTGTGTACACCTCCTGTGCACAGCGGAGCGTCTTTCTCCCTGCTGCTTAGCTGTCTGTTTGCTAACGTCTCTCTCACACAGATGAGTGAGCCTGAAACTGTGTAATAGCGTGTGTTCGTGAGTCGGAGCCTATCTAATGGAGACATTGCAGTCTCCAGGTAATTTGGAGGATGATCAAAAACTCAAGGCTGGGCCTGAATTCAGAAATGTGCCAAAAGAGGAACAAATATGAGAACAAATGAGCAGCTGTGTGAATTATGTCCAAAGACTGGGGAAAGATTGTTTATATTGAGCAAATTTTTTCGTATAATCCTTCTTTTATAGCTTTATGCAAATATTTGACCTACAAACAGCGCAGTATAGCTGTAGAGCGACAGATGACTGAATAGTAGTGTCACTCACTTTGATCACGGGGCTCTAGGGATTTGGACTTTTTCTACACCCCTGAAACAAAGCATGTTAAATCGCTTCAGATGCAGCTTTATTATTAGCTCTAGAACAATCAGGCAAGCCAGAAAGACGTGAGCATAGATCTGCCTCCCTGTGTGTCATCTAGAGTTGAGGATAGGAGGGAGCTGAGCCCCCCCTCAGCTGCTCCCTCAGTACAGTGTAGAGATAAAAATACCTGACAAAGACAAGAAAACAAGCCCTCACAGCAGAGGGGAGGAGAACTCACCATACTGGGTAGAGGTTCAATTGTTGGTTACTCAAGCTTTGATACATGAGGTCTTCAGAACTGCTCATTTCGATGGGTAAAAACATGAAGCAGAAATTCCTGAAAGACATGAATTTTAGCAGCATTAAAAAAACAAATCCTGATGGCTCTAAGTTTGGAGCTATCAGATTATTTTGAAATATTATTTACTGAATAATCTTAAAATTAATGTAATTCTCAAAATATCTATCCCAAAATGTAAAATCCTTTTTTTTGTCATTAGTTTTTCTTTTAACAGAAAAACAAACTTACCTCTGTCGAGACTAAGGTCAAGAGGGAAGTACAAAATTATGAGTTTTTTTAGGGTCCTTGACCGTTCAGCTTTTGGAACCCCACTGCACACCTCAGTGTCCATTCCTAATGGTCTCTCATGGTCTAAAATCTGGCTGTGTCAAAGGGATATTTTGGCGTAAAATTAAGTTAGGGTCAAACACACCGCAACATCAAGTTAGACACCCAGTTCAGAGAGCCACGCGCTCAACCAAAACGCCACTCTATAGCCACAAATAATGCTCAGAACAGCACCTAACTTCATCAACAGTACATATAGGGTCCGAGCCATAGTACTAGCCACCAAACATCTTTTTAACTTTGACTAATTTCTTCAGCAAAGAGACTAAACACAACTCACCTACTCTCTTCCAGCAGCCGCTTGTTTGTAGCGAGACCTCTGGGCGAGTCCATTGACTGCTGCGGGGTGACGCAGCTCAAGGAAGAACATTTATGATAATTTCTTTATCATTTCCTTGAAGTGATAATCATCATATTTATCATCTTGTACAACAGACGCGGTAGTTCTTGTGCCTTAGCGTCTCGGTCTGATTGCATTTTCATGAAGTCACAATCACTGCTATAGAGTGGCGTGTTGGTTGAGCACGTGGCTCTCTGTATTGCTATCTGCAGTCAAACTACTAACTAAAGTTGGTATAACTAGAGAAGCAAGCGGTCAGCAAAATTCATCTCTTGATGGGGTGTCTAACTCGGTGATATGGTGTGTTTGACCCTAACTTAATTTTACACCGGAATATCCCTTTAAATACTTGATTCTGATTGGTCAAAATCCCACAACAACACTGTTTTAATTCTTGAAAGCAAATTGTTGCCTCGGACTAAGTGATCCCTCACACCAAATGGAAATAAATAATGGACAGGAGTCTGGTAATGTGACCTCTGCCTGTTGACACTGTGGCAAAAACAAACCTCTGCCAGTTTCTGCTTACATCCAAAACTCTCCAACAGCCTCTCTAAGCTGAGATAACACAGCTCAGCTTTGCATGAAGGTCCTACTCACCCTGGAAAAGTGGAGTAGTTTGTTTTGATGGACTAATCATTCAATCAGCTGATTCATTCAGCACTAATTAGATCTGAGCACCAGGAGACACACTGGAAAATGTTGTTACAGACAAGGTCGGCTGAGTGGTCAATGAATCGTCTAATGAAAATAAAAACTGTTGATTCATCTGTTGTCGTCACTTAATGACTAATCACCTTATCTTTTAGCGTGGCAAACTGATTATGTCAAGTGGAACAGACCCGCAGAAATATTATTGACAAAACTATTTCCAAACACCGAACAAATGACTTGAGATTTGGGGATTTGTGGAAGCGACAGAAGGTGATGTAAGAAAGTGAAAGAGGAGGAGGAAATAGAGGAGGAAGAGGAACAGGAAAGCAGGCGGCAGATGTGGAGCTCCTGGAGACCTCCTGCTCGGTGCGACAGGAAGTGGGTCGCTGGGGACCTCTGTCAGAATGAGAAAGGGGGCATTAGAAAGGTCACATGACCGTGCTGGATGAGAGAGAGGAGCCTGTTGCAGACAGATAATTAGTCCACATTGCAATTAGGCTCTAATCTGTCTCACAGAGGGAGAAATCCAGAGAAGAGAAACTGAGACAAAGACTCGGAGAGGAGGAAGAGCACTGGCGTCATACATTAGCGGTTATTCCCCCATCCCACAGGCAGATAACTGGTTTAAACTGGTTTGAATTCCGGGGTCATGACAGGACTCATATCAGCAGCATCAGCAGCAGAACACGTATGAACAGACAGGGGTAGCCTGAATTTTTTAGACATGGTCGGTCCACTCACAAAATACAAGACTAGTGAAGACAGTTTCCCATATTTCACTCAAACATGATACGAGGGTTTTTTATTTACCAATAAAACAGATAGAAATAGTTACCTTTGACCCTATATGACCTACAACAGCGAACAAGAACATCTGAAAGAAGACTGATGACTTCCAAGGATGATATTTTGTACTTCTCTGTACAACAAACGCCTTTGTTCACATTTCCCACTAGAAAGCTTCAAAGAGGTACATTTGAGCTCAAAATGAAAACAGGATTTGATTTTTGGTTTAGTTTAGATGTACTGCCATGATTTACTTGAGGTAGTGGCAATTTCACTTCAAGAGGCTGTTTTACACAAAAATGTATTTCATAGAAAACAGTTGATTATTGTTGAGGTTTAGTTTTTTCTTTTCAGTGGAACCACATTTTGAGTTTAGAAACCAGCTTCCACAGAGGAACGTCACCCTTTCCCTCACACCATAAACTGGCAAAACTGTGAAAATGTCACGGTCACACCCTTTTCATTTATATCATGAATGTTTGTTTGTAAAAAACAGCTCAATAAAGGGACACTCATACGGGCAGGTGTTGGGCTTCTCCTTAGTAGTGTTTCATCAGCTACTAGCTTGGCATGCATATACCAGCATTTTCAGATACTCTTGCAGGTCCATGTGCAGCCAATTGTTTTCACAGCATTCTCATGAGAATACAGTGTTTTCAAAAACACTTCAGTATTTTTCAACCTGGGTCCTCTTTTCCTGTGTTTGTGTGTGGATGACTGAGCTGTTTCTGAAATTGATCCAGTATTGAGGGAAAGCGGAGCAGCTGGCAGCTGTGAAACGAGCTAAAATGTCGTTTGACTGGGCGATTGTGCATCATTAAACTGCGCTGAAGTGCTTTTCAATATTATTTTACCCTTTCTTCATATAAAAAAGATCAAATGGAAGATGGTGTCTGGCATTCTCAGTGTTATTATTATTACTTTAACGCTCGTTTGAGGATAATAAACAACTATGGGACATAATACAATAAGCAGAACCAAAGATTCAAAATAATATCATCCATAATGAATCTGCCTGCTGTGAGAAATGAACAGATGAGACCTAAACGCTGCCAATTTCTCCTCCAGTAAAACGATTCACTGTCAGATGAAGTGAAACAGCAGGATGCATCACATTCAGTTTATTAGGTCTTAATGGGACAGCACTGGTTGCTGTCTTTGTTAGATTATATGACGGGGAATCCTCCAGGAGACCATATGATTGATGACAATTCACATTTTCTCAGCCTGTTAGCGAGCAATCACAGGACTGAGGTGTGAAATATGTACAAACCCTCCAAATGTGACAAGAAGAAGGATTTTCTCATATATTAGAGACCTGTGGAGTTAAATGGATTAACAGAGCAGCTGTGTTTTATCAGGAATAAAGTGGAAATGGAATGATAGATTAACTGTGAAGTTCAGGAACTTTGTTGTATGTTTCTTCTTTCTCTGCATGGTGTTTCAGCTCAAAGACAGAATTTAATCTTTTCCGCATAGAAACTAAAGACAATAATGAACGATCTTTTGGTGTCGGAGCTGCAATTTCTTAGCAAAGATACTCTCCGTGAGTTTTCCACTTCAACACAAAACCTTTTTAGTTAGACGCCTTCACGACATGATTCACGAACTTGACTCACTCCAACTTTAAAAGTAACAGACTGTATTTTCAAGATGGTCAAGTTGCTGTGACGTCAGGCTTGGTTTGGACTGGGAAGCTCAAATATTTATATGCCTCACTGCTCTGTTCAAGGTTGTAAACTATCAAAAATCACAAGCTATGTTCTGATGGAAGAGTGAAGTCTGGATTTTTCCCTCTGGGATGTCGTTTTCATTTACCACCTGAGGAAAGTACAGATTCTCCAGGTATTTAACATGTTCGTTTTTGCATGACACCTCATGTACATGGCCTTTGGGGATACAGCTCAAGTGTAGTAACATCCTGGTCAAAGATAATGAGAAATCATATATTGCACTTAAACTAAAACACAGCGTGGGTCAAGTCTGCGTGTTCAGATTTAACTGAGTGAGGCACAAACATGAGGTGCTAAGTGTTTTTTAAAGTACCTTTAATCGTCTTCATTTTTCCTGCGTTTTCAGAAACGCCTCATCTAAGAGCTGACCTTTTGGTATCCCTCCATTTCATTTTCATTGTTTAATGTGTTTTGTACCTCACTTTTTGTTCTATATCGATGTAACAGTTTTACACAAAACCACATGAATTCCTCATGAGCAAAATCACATGACGAAAAGTTAGTTATGACAGACATATATTGTACAAGTGACACATTTACCTTGAGTCCATCTGGTCATATGTGGGTTATGGGAGGACTTTGTTAAGGGGAGTATTTAACTCATACAGTTTAAATATGAATATAAATATTTTGAAAGAGAAGGGGGTTCTGCTTTAGGAGAAAATCTATATAAAAATAAATAAAAAAAATATTGACATCCAAAATAATGGCACGAAAAAAAACGCTCCTGGTGTGAAAGGACCTTTATCCAATTATGTTAACTGCTTCTCTCATAATTATGATGCTTCATTCCTTCAAAGCTCAGTGTTGCCATAGACCAGCTGAGCCCACATTCATATCAAAGTTCAGCTTTGCCTGTTGACACTGTGGCAAAAATGTCAGCTTCTGTCAGCATTAAGAACCCTTTCATGGGTCATTATATTGTTTCCTTGTGAGGTTTTTTTTTAATTTATCTGCTAAATTCTTCTTAATTTTCGAAGAGAGCCAGACAAATCAAACTGAAGTTCATAATAATTCACCTCTAGTTGTATCCGCACCTCGGGTCTCTCACTGCGTGACCCCTCGCTGCTCTGCTGTCTTGCAGTTACACATGTAAACAAAGCTGCATACAAATTACAAAGTGCAAGACTGCGACTAACCCTCGAACCGTTCAACAGGACAAGGGCATGGAAGTTTGACACTGTGAGGCTGCAGATCCTCCAGAGAGGCTGAATTCGTGATGTTTTTGCAAGTGAAATCAAAACTTTGCTTTAAAGACAACTAGGACGACATTATATAAGAGCTTTAATTTGTTATTGAAGGTTTGAACTGTAATTATCAAATGAGAGAAATACAATTCAGACGCTGGTACTGAAGTGTTTGAAGAAAAAAAAAAACAGGGTTTAAAAAGCATTTAGTCCAGTCTGAAGTGTAACCCCTCGCTGGTTTTGATTTGTTCAGATGTCGAGGAGCTCTGTGTGAAAAAGCTTCTCTTTAAGTGGAACTCCTGCCGAGAGGAGAGGAGAGGAAAAGATTTTCTCTGAGGATTAGGATTACTTTAATGTTCAAGTTGGGGTTTAAGGCTGGAAGGAAAAGAAATATGGTCTTGATGTCTATTGATTGTAATGAAAGGCGGACGGGGAGGCATGAAATGTGACAAGAAAGAGGAGGAGGAGGAGGAGAGATGAGAAGGAGAAAAAGAAATGAAGATGGAAGAGGAAGAAAAGAGCAAAGGGAGATTGCATGGAGAGGGGGTGAGGATAGGTGACATAAAATGCAAAGGAGGAAGGAGGGTGAAATTGAAAAGGGGAATGAGTTGGAAAACAGAGGAAGGAAGAGAAGAGGAGAGGAGAGGAGTCAAGAGGAGAGAGTAATGAGGAGGAGAGCAGGGAGGAGGAGAGGCCATCAGTGGTCTAACAGCTGCTGGGCCACAGCTGGAGCTCAGAGGGGAACCAATGAGCTGAATCAGTGTCAGGTGGTGATTACTGGCTGCTTGTTTCGGGCAGACATCCTCACAGAAAGGTCTATAAAAAGAAAAGAAATCTACCTCAGGAACACTTGATTTTCACAGCGTTTGATTCAGATTCTTATGGATCAGACAGGCCGTCAGAAATGCCTCCTCCCTATTCTGTCGAGGTGTTGGACTGAGCTACACATTGACAGATGAATGTCTGACACCAAGAGAGAGCAGGTGACGCATAAAGACAGAACAGAGAGACATGTCCAGACATGAAATGACATGGTTACAGCCAGGAGAAGTCAAAAGGCTTCATCTGTTGAGTCCTGAGATATCCTTTCTTGTGCTATCGTCTATTTTCTTTTTGTCTCTTCCTCCCTGACGCCCCGGGAAATCGCCCTCATCTTCATTCAGATTCTGCCCAGCAATACTTAAACAGCCGCACTGTGCAGCCTTGCCATGTGCATGTTAATCAGAGCAGAACATCAAATAATGGACAGTAATGCAAGGGGGGGTAAATGCAGGAAGGGGAATAGCAGGGTCTCCCATATTGTCTGGATTAGCTTCCTTTCACTGGAGATCAGAGCGGCACAAAAGCAGCCGCAGGATGGAGTTTACTCCCAGACAAAAGAGGGTTATTGTTCTACGATCGAGCTTTGCTTTTGTGTGAGCACACAACGCTATCACTCACAAGTCTTGTGTAATAGTTCGATTCTAATAAAAATATGAACAGAAGGTTGCACGCAGCTCTCACAGGACAAAAACACTTTAGTTCGACCGCAACCTCTAATGAATGTCGTAACTAAGAGAGGGGATGTTGGTGATGAACAAGAAGTTTGGATAGAAGATGGATAAGGTTTTGTCACTTTTTCAACACATTTAAAGTTCCCATGAGAAATTTTTTGGCTTGGAGGCAGCAGATCTGAAAGTCCTGGAAGTTACAGATAAAAAAGGTTGGCAAAGTAAAACTGCTGGCACAAGTTTGGACCATCTTGTCTTTTTATACGGGGTCAGAGCTACAAAGAGCTACTCCGGCTGACTGTGCTCACCCTCTTCATGCAGAGTACAATCTGCTGCCATCTGGTCAGAGGTAAAGTCTGCCCAGGTGTAGGACAGCAGACTGAAAAGCTCATTTGTCTCTGGCACTGTTAAACCTCCTGGGTTGAGTGATTTAACTTGGACTACTGTCTCGTCCAAGTTTATCAGCACCTGGCAGCAATAGTAGTAGTTGTAACATTAGCTTTCGACTACTCAGTTGTGACCTATTAGGCACCAAAACAATTGACAAACCATATAAGGTCTACAACAAGAAGAACATCACCACTTTTACAGCTCTGTACCTTTCATTTGTACGATACAACAGATTTGTGTTTTTAACGTCTGTTCTTAGACTGTTGAGTTTTTATTTTTACCACTCGACTACCTGGAAATGCATCCATGCTGTTAAACTTTGGGCTCAAACTTCTATCGCACAAACTCTGGAGCAGATTCGGTGTTTCAGCACATCTCACACATCAGATTTGTAGACCAGGCCAACGTCTTGAAATTGTCATGGTCCTCTAGGCCTTCTTCTGTCATTGTTTGGTGATCCAACTCTAATGATCACATGCTCCTTGCAGGCACTTGAGCTGAAAAAAGTGTCCAAAAACATGATTCATCATAGCAGGTTGTGTATGAGGTTAAATAATGTTGCGTTTGAGTTACCTCGGAAGTCAGATGTCAGAGCTGAAAATGGCGTCACACCTGAGTTACCAGCGTTTCAGTTACCAGGTCAGAAAAAAACGAAATCGGAGGCGAAAACAAGATGGCTACTTTTATGAAAGTTATTTTAGAACTTGCCTTGGCTGAATATAAGGCAAGCGCTAAAATAAATTTCGTAGATGTAGCCATCTTGCTTCAGGCCTCCAATTTAGCTTTTTTTCTGACTTGGTAACTGAAACGCTGGGAACTCTGGTGTGACGCCATTTTCAGCTCGGACATCTGACTTCCGAGGTAACTCGAACGCAGCATTATTTAACCTTCATACACAACCTGCTATGATGAATCATGTTTTTGGACACTTTTTTTCAGCTCACAGACTGACCTCTAGACCCTTTCTCTAAGGCTGAGCCCTGAGAACCTTTGGAGGAAACTCATAATTGCCACTTACATTTATTTTATGTATGTTTTCATCAACACTGTTGTCTTTTTAGTTTGGAGATCTGCTCCTAAGTGATAAGATTCAACCAAAATAGTAAGCTGTTACAAGGTCTTGGGGGAATGGTATGGTTTGGTACATGGTTGGGTAATAATACGCCCAGCATTAATCATTTAATGGCATCTAGCTCTGGGCTATTTAAGGCTTATCTTAATGTTTCCATAACAAAGATAAGCCTGAAACTCTTCAGATGTTAAAGACTACAAAGCAGCCTCTTTCAAACTTCAGCATCAACAGACGACATGCACCAAATTTACTGATGGATTCTGAACTATTTTAAGCTTTTTGAGATGCTAATTTCAGATGGGAAAAAGTTGGGATGTGACAACTTTAAAGGTTTTCTTGCTGCATCAGTATCCGTGGAAGTTGATCGCTGATATCTATCTGTTCTTTAACGTCCTAGCTTTATCTTGAAATCTAGACAAAACACAACAGAGGAGATGAATTTCATCACTTTATTCTTTGCTTTGTGTACATTTAGAGCTTAAGTGTTTGATGAAAATGGCTGTAAAGCTCCTGTAGGCTGTCGAGTACAGAAACACCTTGAAAACAGAGCAGAGCACATGCTTTGTGTTTTATTAATGCAGCGTCTGTGCTGGTGTTTGGTGACGTGCTCTTTTCAAAGCTCGCAGTCTGACGGTCTGCACCATGACTCTGCTGAAGGACAATGTGATTACAGAGAAACAGAAAGCTTTAAATATGATTAACTTTTTCATATGATCCAGAAAGAACAACCAGTCTGTGAACATGCGCTGTTTCAAAAAACACTGGAAATGTGTCATTGAGTTCATGACAGTTGTGTTTTATTCAGGAGATGCAGGAGTAATGATTGAGTGTAAAGCTCCTGTAAAGCCTCATATAATGCCTGTGTAGCTTTCTGCATGGACTCTAAAATGCTGGAAGACTTCAGGCAACATGAGAAAAATCTGTCTGCAAAAAGAGCAGCTCCAGAAGCCTTTAATACCTAATGACAGTGATGACCTGCATGTATTGTCTTATCCTCATATCTGCTGTCACGGAATGATAATGTGACCTTTATTTCAGGTGCTGTGAAAGCTCTATTATGTCAGCGAGTGAAAGTTAGCATTTTAAATGTCTGTGTGTTTTTGTGTTTGGTTGAAGTGAGGTAGGGAAACATCATAATCACCTAGATCTGCAGAATCAGCTGGGAAAAGTAGCCGCTGTTGCCCCAGTTTGGCCAAAAAAAAGACTTTTCCAGATAGTCAATGGAAGATGGGAAGAGATTTATGATGGAGCACTGCATCTTCAACAGCAGGAGAAACTATCATGCAGTCGCAGGTAGAGAGAGGAGGGCAGGGAGAGGAGCAGGACGAGGCAGGGGTGTGTATTCGTAAATGTCTGAAAAGCAAAGGGACAGAATGAGCACAACCAGAGAGAGTTTGTAGAGTGCTAACAAGCTAAAGTGAGAGACATCATTCTGAATCTTAACAACTTTAAAGCCCAAGTCTTGACATATTAAAGGGTGTTACATGAAAGCTTGAAAAGTCTGAATGATTTGTAATCAACAAAAACGCTCCCAAAGTGAAGATTTTAAGAATGGTTCCTTTAAGTTGTTGTTTACATGACTTTTTAAAACATTTATATCATCCAGTTCGATGGAAAGAGATAGAGGCAAAAGAGGCCCGCTTGTATTGAGTTTTTCAAAGTAATAATACCTCGTCTTCTTTTGTTGTCTAAATGTACAATATAAGAGGAAATGTGCTGCTCTGGTTTTGCACAATTGCAGAAAGCTGTGTGTGTGTTTGAGTGTGAGCTTGTTTGTTGGTTGATTCAGTGTGCACAGATTCAGTTACAGCTTTTTATCAGTTATTTACAAGGCCATGCATCCCGGCACCTGCATACATAACAGAACAACTGAATCTTTTTGTGAGTGGCTGTTCTCTCTCAGGGCCTTTTTAAGGTTTCTTAATGGCATTTTTTACAGAGGCAGCTTCTCAGGTTTTCCACTGGTCTGTTTTTAAAACTCATTTCGGTAGATCGGTGTTTTCTTGAATTCTATGTTGTGTATATATTACTCATGCACTCTCTCCTGAATGTAAAGCACTTAGTGAATGATTTTTAAAAAGTGATACACAAAGTTTATTACTAGCACCAAGTGGGACTGCACTTAAATTCAAGGCTGGTGCTCCAATCTCATTAAAAAGACTGAGTGTGCTGTACTAGGGAGTGAAAATCATCAACCGTGTTCATCTATATGAAGGTATTTAATGAGTAACTTATAGAACAGTCTAGTTTTGCACATAAATGAGTTATTTCCAGGCTGGATCAAAGCCAATGTCAATGTTATTTTTTACCTCGCAGTCTGACACTTCATTAAGTATACGTTAATTTATAACTTGCAACACTAAGACTGATTATGGAGCTCAGCCTCTAATTGGTACTAAACATACTGATGTATGCACTGAAGTGATGTTTTTGTGTTCTGAAGCAAATGTTTTCTTTGAAATATGAACTCTCTTGTGCTAGATGCAGTAAATTGGATTTCATGGATGGAGGAGGCTAATCCTTCTGTTAAAGGAGAAAACTATCTCTGTCTTTGAATGTGCAGATAATCTGGAGTCACTCGAGTTATGCCGACATGTTTCTTTAACACAATGACCCACATATGTTTTTTCCTTCAGATTTTAAGTATCATGCGTCACAAGCTATCTCTGACGTACTCCGTGAGATAATACTACTATAAATATTTATCTTTGCACCATGCAAAGGAGGGCAGACCAGCTGGTGTCATTTCACCTCTGATATACTACGCTGAGTTTACTCTCTCCAGAGCTGATGTTATTTCACAGCTTTCACCTCCATTTGGCTAATCCTGTTTCAGGCATGTGTGGTTGTAGTGTGTCTGAAAAGAGTCAGTTTTGATGGAAAATGCTAAATAACAACTGGGGAAGCAGATGGCAGTCCACCAATGAGTTCAGGTCTGGTCAAGGTTTAAACCTGTTAAAGAAGTTTTAATTGAAACTGTTTTAAGAGTTACACGAGGTTGCAACAGCTCTGTATAAGTTAACACAAATTCCAGTTTCTAATTCAGGGATGAGTCAATGCACTACTTACCGTTTGTATCTTGCATCTGTGGAGATATTTCAACTTAAATATGCAGTGTAGCATTTAGGGGTGTTGAGCAGAACAGCAGTCACTTTCAGCTTTTGTCAGAGCTCAACTTTAATTGCTGCAACAATCGACTAAAACTACTCAGGTCAAGATCTCAAACAACTTATTGCTGATTCTGGATTACAGCCTAGGCTTATTCCCCTTGACATAAGCTTAGCTCAGCCTTTGATACAGTCAACCACGATGTCTAAAACAGTCGTCTAAAATACTCTGCCACTGCGTCTTTTTTTCTGTGATGCTTGGAAAGGCCTCCTCTTGTGCTGCTATCTCTTGTGGAGTCCCTCAGGGGTCTGTCTTGGGCCCCCTTTTGTTCACTATGAGCAAATCCAACATAGGCACGGTATAGACTTTCACTGCTATGCAGGTGACACCAATCTTTACGCCTCAATAAAACTTGTCTGAGGATGTCAGACAGACAAATCCAGTATTCTCTTTTAAATCTCTTTTCATTACTAACTTTTATTACTTGGCTTTTCCTGATGCTTTATTGACTGCTGGCTTTGTTGCATGTGTCTCTCATCTTCTATTATTAAAGTTTTTGGACCTTACTTATTGTTTTCTTTTGTAAAATGATTGAATTTTTACTCGCCTTGTATATTGGCATGCTCCTTTTATATACCTATATTTTGATTTTTATTTGATTCAGCTGAACTTGGTTTGAAAAGGGCCGTATAGATAAAATTCTTCGTCTTTTTTGTTATTATCGTCTGACATGTACTTCTCTATTTCCTTCACCTCTAGCAACCTCACAGCATCGTCCAGCGTCGCCTGCTGGAGGGTAACATCACACGGCTGCGAGGAGAAGCCAGAGACCCCAGCAGCAGAGTCCGCTCCCCGCTGGCTGACTCCAAGGATGGAGCTGCAGATGCCGAGGAGAGGAGTGAGAGCACGGCAGACGACTCCACAGAGGAGAGGGAGTCTCTGGAGGAGAGCGAAAGGAGCTTACGGTCAGACGAAGAGGACGACAGCAGCGAGGCGGGAGCCAAACCAAAGACCGAGAGCACAGAGAGCTCGACCCTCCTCACAGCTCTGGTTATTCAATGCAAGGTAGTGCTCAGTGCAGAATGCCTATCCTGGCTGATTTTTAATAGTATTTTAGTCTCTAGTAGTGCTCAAAAAAAGGGAGAAAAAGAAGAGACACAAAGACAGCACCATTTTCCTACAATGACTCATCACTTAAAGCCCACTCTCTATTCTCCCCTTTCAACACATTAAAAGCTTTGCAGATCTCAGCAGCTGTCTTGTTGGATAAAGACGGCAGATATTTGAGTCAAAGTGACCAAAAGTTCACACTAGTTAACAGGTCCACACGGGTCTAACATTCATTAAAAGTAGACGACAGGGATAACAAGAGCACAAGGGTGCTACAGACAGACAGACAGACAGACAGACAGACAGACAGACAGACTGTGTGGGTTTAAGGACAAGAACAAATCAGTGATTGAATGTGTGCTGCATCTTAAAGGACTCATTTTCACCTTTATAATGTCAGACCAGGACACCTAAAGAGTAGCTTCAAAAAAATCCTTATTTATCTTATACTGGCATCCTTGAAAACCCTTGTTTAGTACCATTCAGCCTCTGCCTGAAACACTTTGTTTTGGCTGCTTTTCCACTGGTACAAAGTCAGACTTAGCTTGTGGGTGTTACTTTTTACACAGCTCTGCAGTACTGACAGAATCTGGAAGTTATCTCTGTACAAAATTGTCTGAGGCTAGGTCTCCTCTATAGCAGAAGTTACTGATGTTACTTTCAGCTTCAAGTTCCAGTATCAGTTGAGTTGCCAATCCAACTCGTACTGGTCTTTGTTTACAAAGGAATCATTAGTAAAGTAGTGAACAACATTTGCCAGTCTTTGGCATACAACAGCCACTCACTCTTTCTTCTTCATCGTCTAGCATCCCACTGAGCAATAGACGGCCATTAGACGTCAAGGTTTTATTTTTAGACCTATTTTCAACTATCTAGATTCTGTATATTTTTAGACAGAATTTAGATGTTGCATGTTAACCCATTATTCGATAGCCATTTATTTAAAAAAGCAACTGGGAGTTGCATAACTGATCTCCAAATACTTAATCAAAATAATTATGATAGCCGTAAAGCAATATACAGTGTTGTAAAGATATAGCGCAGATTAGATTAAGTCTAAACTTGGTCTAAATTTAGATGTCTAAAAAGCTTTCATTCTTAGACCTGTGGTAGCCTGAATTTAGACCAGTTGTCTAGGCTACATTTAGACGTCTATTAGCCCTCTTTTAGACCAAAAAATGCTCTGTGGGTTGTCCCATCAATCCATTAATGGTTCCACCAAACCCCAAATGGTTTAAGCAAATGAAAAGGTTTAGGAGGAAGATGGAGTTGAATGTCAGGAAAGTTCTTGAGGCTCTTAAAATGGTAAATATGCTGTAAGTCTTCAGTAGGAAAAGCAAGATCCACTGCCTACACCTGCCAAGGACTAACGTTAATCTAATCAAAAATGAATTTGTGTGTAAAATAACCATTTCCGCTCTCCAGATTCTTGTTGGAAAGCTCTGTGTGACACCAAGAACACAGCCAGTTTTTATCCTTCAGAAAATTCAATCCAGTATTCAAAAAGTTTCTCTTCCCTGTGGTGTAGAAGTAATGTTGTGTATCACAGCTTCTGAACATATTCAGTATTAAAATAAGTTGTCCACCCAGGACTTTTCTGGTAAATTCAGCATTTTCCCCTGTTACTCATTGTGTTCCGCTTGGTTTTATCATCAACTTATTAAATTCAAAGTGTTCCTCAGTCACTCATTGGGCTCCGAGAGGGAGAAAGTGGAATTTTGCAGCGCCAGGACTGAGACAAAAGAGCAGGTTTGTGGGCTTGCTGATAAGCCACCGAGGACAAAAAGGGCTCAGCTCGGTCTGTACAGAGTGTGAGGGATCAAAACAAGCCTCATGGAAACTGGACGTGTTTATTTCCGAGGGGGAAACATCCTCAGGTCAGGAGGGGGAGATTTATGACGTGGAGGAGACACATCAGAACCGAGATGGGTGCAGGAGAGTAAAAATCCTAGCAATGTTAAAAAATATCAGACGACTTTGGCTTCAAAAAGGGGCTCCATTATAACCTTGACTCCAGATGTTTTAAGTGAGGGGGTAAAAAAGGTTTCAAAGGATGAATGCCACAGTGATTCCCATGTGAGAATTCATTAGAATAGACAAAGGCTCGAGTTGGAAGAGATTATGTCAAAGTAAGTTTGTGGGTAGATAATTAGTAGATGTGTATAAAGTATCATTTAGATCTATAGTCATAACTTCCAAAAATGATATAGCTAACATATTAGTCCAAACTAGATGCTTCCCGATTGTCCTGGGGATAAATCAAACCAAAGAAATTTTGATGTATCACTGCCAGTCGGACCAAAATTTGCATATAATAATCTAAAGTTATTTAGCATTACCCACATAGAATTACCTGCTGTAAAAACGACACTGATTAAAATAGGAATAGTTCTATTTTGAGTAGCTAACATAAATTTGATCTCGAAAATAGGCATTAACGTTTGCTTACTCATAACTGTTCTGTTTTTGGTCACTTTGCATAAAAAACAGATCCCTTAATCCATAAAGTTTTCTAAATTGGTTTTGACCCTTGCCAGTATTTTGCCAGTATTTAAGTTGCAGTCTCTTTGAAAGTTTTAACTGTCTTTCTGCCTCATGATTTCCATCGTGTTCAGCAATGTGCAGTTTCTGTTTAACTGTGTAGCACCATCTCTTTTGCCCAAGTTTGCAATCCTGGAAGCCACCATCACAATAGTTCAAATCAGCATTATCCAGTATCTTGGTTGTGAAGTATGGACCCACTCTATGTGACGAATTGGCCAAAACTCACATCGCTATCTTCGCTCTTTTCAATCAAACCTCCACACAGCAGGATTTATTTACTTAACGGTGCGCCTCCTTTTCTTTCAATATGTGATTATGATGCAAAGAGTTAAAAAAATACTGCAAAAAAAGAAATTAAAGGTGTAACTTTCACCTGAAATTTCCCTTCTATGTAGACGATGAGTTGATTTGTCCATGCTAACTCTTGCCAATGAGCAGCTTACACAGAGCACAGCCTATGTAGTTTTTAGTCTATTTGGGAATAACTCAGTGATTAGCTCCATCTTGACCTGACGACAGCACTAAAAGAAAAAAAAAAAAAAAAAGACATGCTGCTTCGTCCTGGGGGAAACATGATTGCTGTATTGTACAAGTTTCTCTATTATGTCTGTTGCCTAAATGCAATATCACTCAGCGGACATCTGATGTGTGCTTTAGAGGTAATTAGTTTTTAGATTTAGCCGTAAGTGCTTCTCTTTTCATCTGCACTCGAGTAAATACAAATTATCTCTTTCAAAGATGTCACTGTGATCCTGCAATAAAAGTCTAAATGACTGCATATTAAAATAAAACCCCAGTCACTGTCTGCTTTCCTTTATTATTAGTATTCATAACCTGTCAAGATCCAGTGTTTTGAGGGCTCAGTCTGCGAGGACTCTAACCTTGTTTCATAAATATGTAAGCAAGAAAATCATAAAAGCATAACAAGGGGATCTATTTGCATTTGATGGTGGAAAAAGCAAATAATTTATACATGGGTTGATATGCATTCAGGAGCGCAGGGGTGGTGTCAACATGTTGCTTATCTCACATGCATGCAGAGCTACCATATGTTCCCTATAGATTCCTTCTTTCATCATTTTATTTCCTTTACAAAATTTGTCCTGAGGTTAGGATTTGTAAGACACCAAGAAAAAGACTGTTTAACAGAAAGAAACCATTTACAGACATTTCCCACAAACCATGACACTCTGCTGTGAATAATATACGTCCTTCTGCTTCCCATGAATCATGTCTTTGTGACATGCACTGCCCTACAGGCAGCGGAGCTCGACTGTGTGATGCAGAAGAGGAGAAACGTCAGTTAAAATTAGGACAAGCTGCTGCTAGCACTGCTACTGTAAACTCAGCTTAAATGATGGGAAACTCATTTGCTTTTGGGTGAGGCGATAATGCTCGGCCTTTAATTTTGAAGCTACTTCTAGGAATATGGCTCTGAGGACATTAGTATAAAAACACAAATTATAAGACCGTCTTTTTCCCCTCTTTTAATTTTTGGAAGATTGAAAAAAAAACAATGTATTACAACCTAACCAGTGATCTTAAAGGGATATTCCGACGTAAAATTAAGTTAGGGTCAACACACCATAATACCGAGCTTTACACCCCATCGAGAGATGAATGTTGCTGACCGCTTGCTTCTCTAGTTATACCAACTTTAGTAACGACCGCAGGATAGCAATACACAGCGGTCCCAGGAGCCATGCACTTAACCAAAATGCCACTTTATAGCCACAAATAATGCTCAGAACAGCACCTAACTTCATCAACAGTACATATAGGGTCCTAGCCACAGCACTAGCCACCAAACATCTTTTTAAATTTGCCTAATTTCCTTAGCAAAGAGACTAAACACAACTCACCCACTCTCTTCCAGCAGCCGCTTGTTTGTAGCAAGACCTTGGCGAGTCTACTGACTGCAGCGGGTTGACGCAGCTCAAGGAGGAACATTTATGATAATTTCTTTATCATTTCCTTGAAGTAATAATCACCATATTGATCATTTTGCACTGCAGACACGGTAGTTCATCTGCCTTAGCGTCTCTGTCTGATTGCATTTCCATGAAGAAATGATCATAAATGTTCTTCCTTGAGCTGTGTCACTCCGCTGTGGTAATGGACTCGCCAAGGTCTTGCTACAAACAAGCGGCTGCTGGAAGAGTGTAGGTGAGTTGTGTTTAGTCTCTTTGCTAAAGAAATTAGGCAAAGTTAAAAAGATGTTTTGTTCATTTATTATTATTTGTTTATTTATTTTATTTTTTTGGGGGGGGTATTTTTTGACCTTGGGATGACCCAGGTACACTGGCTTTCTCAGTTTGATTCTCTCAATCTTTAACATTTAAAAAAGCTAACAGTTACTAAGCTAAAACCTTTAATTTGACTAAAAGGCATTGAGTATGATATCAGTCTTTTGTCTTCAATTGCCGAGGCTAAGGCTGAGTACCTGGGTTCGATTCCAGTGTACAGATAGTTTCCCATGGTAATATTTCACTCTCTTCTCTCTGGATAAAAATGACAACACTAGCATTTGTGTGGAACCAGTTTTACTTTATGAAACTTTTATACAGAATCTTTCTCATCTTAAATGTGCTCTCCTCTGACAAACGGGGGAAATATCTGGTTACTAACTGCATCTTTCTGTTGGGCAGAGTAGTGAGCTTTCCTCAGGTTTACTGCTGAATTTGTTGAAGTTGTTGCTTAGAGATCATTAGAGGTGAAAATAACATTGAATTTAGTGTCCTTTAAATCAAAATAAGAAGTTAGCCGTCATATTAAAAGCTGTGTAGCATAGTGTGCATAATGAGCATGTTCATTACTTGTGAAATATTCCCAATTTAAGACTTTGAAAATGAAAAATAATCCTAAAGTCAAGTAAAGGTTGCTTGAGATTCAAAATCAATGTATTAAGAAATAAGCAAAATATAGGATTTGGGGCGGCTAGAACAAACTTTCCTCCAATTTTAGCTCAGTGCTGAAAACAGCTGCCTATGCCAAAATAGGAGTGGCCAGAAAATCAAAACAAGGAGTTCAATGATATAAAGATCTTTGTAGAGCTGATTGTAGCTGAGTGTCAAGTGAGCCTGTCGTCATGTGAGACGTCTTTTTACATTATTGATCACTGAGGTGTTAAAAATTTAGATCCAGCTGCTTTAGATGTTTTTCTGTGGAGAGTTTATCGGTTGAGTGGTGGAGTGAAATGCACATGTATGACTCGTTTGGTTAATATTTTATACTCTGGAGGAATTATTAAGTCAGGAAAATCAAAGTGCACCGACCGAACTGAAGGGTCAGCATCTTGTCCGGACAGGGTCAGCAGAATAAACTTAACAGATCAGCTAATAATCAAAACCAGCTCGTGTAATCTGTACGGGAAGTTCCTGTTGGGTTATTTTGAGCGTGATCATTAACTGTCAGGCTTTGACCCTGCATGAAACAGAAGTGCCATGATTCCAGACTGAAACAAAGAGTCGCTACAGATCAGAGTGCAAACAGAAAAAATAAAATCTCCCCCTGTAAAACAAAAGCTGGCTCAGAAATACTCCACAAACGGGTGATGTGTTTTGCGTGTGCAAAGCTGATTAGCTGTCAACTTGGACTTCATTTTCCAGCCTGGCAGGTTCTCAAACATGTGTGAGCTGAATAGATTTGTCCGAGAGAGAAGAGATCAACGGTTTCAAAGGCTCCCCAGAGTTGTGTTAATGCACTGTTATGACTGGCTGTTTCCTCCCTCGTGGGGGTGCCGGAGCAGAGTGGAAAATCACACTGTGACATCCAAATCTCCCCTCTGTCCTCCCCACAGTGCTGCGAGACTGAAGTCAAGGCATCCATCAACACTGGCAGCCAACATAACCACATCTCCACCTCCTGCTGCATGAGGCTGGGGTAAGAAACGTTGCGCTGGAAACTGCACTTTGATTTCAAGGCGGCTTTTAAGTAGTGGTTCAAACATCAGATAATCAAAGCAAATGCTGATAAAAATAAGATTTACAGCAGAGTAAAAGAGTCTAAAAATAACAGGATGAGAAGAGAAAGTAGGTGAAGAATTAACATGAGAAGAAATGGCTCATAAAGGTGAGATTTACAAGCTCTTACAGCAGGTTTTATAGATCTTAGAGACCTAGAAAGACGCTAAAATGCCAAATAAAGCTCTGGTTTAAGCTCAGAGTATGTGCATCTGCTTAAGAGTGTCAAGTAAACATGACATTTGTCCATATTTGAATTCTAAATGTCATCTAAAAGGCAACAGGTAAACAGTAAAACTTTATAAAAGTGGTGTTCTCATTATCCTCAAAGAGCTACAGCTGAATAACATCTGAGTGATTCGACATCCAATAAAAAAGTTCAAGCAATAAACCTCAAAGTGATGTTTCACCAGCAAATGTTTTCCCAGGAGATTGCAGGGATATGAAATAAAAGTTAGGTATTATTGTCTGTGTCTGTGTGTATTATTAGATTGGTGCCCAGCCAGGAAAGCTCACCGTGTGGTGTGAGCGGCTCAGTGACAGGTCTGCAGCTGCAACTGGGCAGACAGAGAGTCCAGTGTTCAGCTTATGTCAAAGGTAAGACTATGAAAACTTACACTATAGTTAGGAGTTATGCAGAGACTGGAATAAAGACTCTGGCATGGATTGGGTTTTTTTAGCCATCAGATTTAAAAGCATGCTAGCAACTCTGTGAGGTTGTACTGCACAATTAACGACACATGTCAACATGAAGCGGCTTTAGCATAGGGCTGGGCGATATGGCCTCAAATCAATATCACGATATATCATTATCACCTCGATAATGATAAATGGACGATAGCTACTCCACAAGCTGCTCACCCCCTCCCACATTCACTTCGTCTACTTCAGCCGCTACAACTTTTGAACTGTCCTCCATCTCCTCACCTGTATTTCCCTCTTTTTTACGGACTGGATGGGGTGGAGCCACGTCACCAATGTAGGACAGCATCTTAAAGGGACATGAGACCATAGCTTATCTACACACATCCACAACCAACTTTTATTTATTTATTTTTTGGCACTGAATACACGTTTTTTTTGTTGTTGTAAATTTCAGTATCTGTAAATTTTTGGTTTATTTCCCAGCCCTACTTTAGCACTTAAACACGTGTCAGGTTTATTATGTCCATCACGGTTAGAGTGATTAGCATGCTGGCGTTGTACTAGTGTCAGTAAAGACAAATATCAGCTTGCTGTTCTTTTGGATAGTACATGTCACTCCAAAATCTTTTCCCAGATGTGAAAAACACAGAATGGTGTTTCTGTGTCATGTTTACATACAGTTCCCTCTTTGCATGGTACAGTTACAAGTTTACAAGTCTAATTTTGCACTCATGCAGTGATTTCCACGATAGAGTCATGTCTTTTTGCATCCAGTAGTGGTTCTCAGCCTTTTTTCAATTGTACAGAGATTTCACAACTTTTCTACTGTTTTTGTCCTTTTTCTAACTTTAAAAACATGTTGGTGACATCCAGTTTAGGATGAACACAACTTTGCCCTTGTAACATTTGATGTCGTCTTTGCACTTTTTTTAACAAATTCAGAATTTAGATTACAAACAAATCTTCAAGCTTGTTTTTGTCGACATTTTACAGTTTCCCATATTTGGGAGGAATTAAAGGTGTAGTTAGTTTTCACTGCAAATATGAAGTGACAGAAAGGAGACTTAATAGTAACACTGAGAGCCAGCTGTGACAAAATCAGCTTACTGTCACCTTGAAAGCTTATTAATTAACACATTATGCATTATTTTTACACTTCAGCTTTCATCCGGATTAAAAAAATGAAGCTGTGAGCTGTTAGTTAGCGAGCTTAAGAAGAGCAGGTATGAAGATTTTGATAGAGCCAGACAGCAGGTTACTCAAAGCATTTCCATAAAAAGTCAAACTTGTTTTTTAAAGCTGAGCGTTATCTCTAGGACACCAAACATAAATACAAATATACTATCTTATTTCAACTGCTTTAGAGGTTTATCTTGACCTGGTTCATCTTTTGAGGATGTTTGGTCCCAGTAAAGAAAAAGAACAAAACTACATAAACATTTATGTTGTAATTTTTCGGGACTTTCCTGTTCCTGACTCTGTTATCTCTTAACCCAGCTCTTGACTCTGACAAACATTAAATCTCCACATGGCATTAAAAATGTCACTTCTCTGCCACAATAACCACCATCACAGGAATATACGCTTATCGCTCATGAATAGAGTGAGGAGTAAGGTAGCTGTGTAAAGGATGGAGGGGAATGTATGCAGGTTAAGATAAAACTGTTTCATTATTCAGAAATGAAATTCAGTTTTTTCTTCCTCTCTGCCCTCTCTCCTTATCTTCATTCTTTCTTGTTCTTTCAGAGGATGAGACATTCGAGCTGTGCCTCGGTCTTCAGACTCTGCTGGAACTCAAAGTAAGGTCCTCATTTGCTTTGCTAATATTTGCTGTGCTTTATTGTGTGTGTGTGTACGTGTGTTTGGGTTGAAATTGTCACACTGAATAAGCTCAAAATCTTGTAGAAGAGTAAACATTTCAGAGGGAGGAAACAGCAACACAAGCACGAATTCTCCAAATATGATTTACTGAGTGTGGTGAGGGAAAACTGGGTTGATTCATTGTAGTGGTTGAGCTTTTTGTTGGCTGCCCACTGTGCTGACAGAAACACAAAGAGCAAACTGAGGTCATACTGTGTAGTGGAAATGAAATCTGCACAGTGTGAAAAATGCACTTTGAGCCCCACGGATAAAATATCTGATTGTCTGACAATAGATTTCCCTCTCACTGCAGTATCTGGTTTTTATCTCCCTGATAATTAAATCAGGAAATCAGGACAGTGTGAAATAAACATAATGGTATAAATTTCCCCTGAAGGACTAATGGTACTGCAGGCTCACTCCTATTCTAATGCGTTCTCTGCAAACCTTCTTAAAGTAATTGTGACTAATGATATTAAAAACAAAAACAGGGTTGATTTTCCTTTAATTTTTACCAGGCTGTGTTAAATACTTAATTATGATTGGTTAAAACACCTCAATAATGGTGGTTAATTCATGAAAGCAAGAGCAAAAGCAGAGACAAATGCCAGATCGAATCAGAACGTCATGTCAGGTCAACCTGCTGAAAGAAGTCCAACAGACACATTCAGCTCACTCAATCATTAGTGGCTAACAGCATTGTTAAATAGCAGAGGATATTTGTGAAATAAGACTTAATTTATGTGGGGAGAACCAGACTGAAGATTCATGTTAAACAGCAGAAAAAAACACAAAAAGAGGATGAAGAACAACGCAGAACCTAGCGAGGGATATTAGAACCAGAGGTCAGCAAAGTCAAGTAAAAATCTAACTCTGACTACCATCAGTTTACCAACAAACACAGCTAGCATTAATGCTAATGTGAAAGCCCGTTGTAAAGGTTTGACAAACCGTCTCCTACACCGAGGGTCGCCACTATCCACGTCCTGTATAAGATTCCATCTAAATACATGATATCTATAAAGATCCACTTGTTACTTCAAATCCACAAAGGCTGTATTCTCATGCTCAAGTTGTCTGTGATCCATCTTAACATGTGAGAGCAGAGTTTGGATCCTTCATCTGTCTCTGGTAAACTAATTAACTGTCAGTAAACCAAACCCAGCATATGCAACATGAAAATGAGGATGTTAAGGAAATTTGGGTTTAACTTAAAACAAGCGTTTATCTGATTATGTGGATAGTTAATAACTAATTGGTTTACGGGTGTCTGCCTAGGTCTGGTTAAAACACACAAACATAAAGCAATCACAATTACAACATGATAACTGTTTGAGCTTTGGCACTGATAAAGGACTGGCTGAACAGACTACTTTATGTGAAGAAGACCTTACACAAACCAACATAACCTAATCTGCAAGTCCTATTGTTGCTGTGGAAACACTGCTAACCATGCACCTGAAGGACTACTTTTTTGGCTGCATAAATCAAACATTCACAAATTAGTTAAATAAAAAACACATTTTCATTATCACAGAATAAAAAGGTGTTGCAAAAGATGTAGAGCATACACCTCCAAAAATTGAGCTATTTATCACACTACCAAGACTGAATTAAGATAAGGCCTACAGTTACGGGATTAGCAAACTGTTTGTTTAAATAACCATTTATTCAGCTAACTGACTGTGCGACATCTGTGAAAATGTACATTATGTAAAATTTAAATGATTGAGGGGAGCAATGGGTGAGCTATCCTACATTTAACTTGGGAAAATTACTTCCAGCAAAGACTCAAAAATGGAACAAATTTTAATGCAGGGCTTAAAAAATGTTTCCTTTGATCATCCTCCAGCCTCCTCAGTTTTATCTTGTTTGGAGCCATTGATGATTCACTAATTATATTTCACTCTGTTTCCTCTCAGTGCTGCCTGGACCTGAGCAGCAGGGTCCTCAAGCTGCAGGGCTGCGGTGAGGAACTGCCCTTCCTGAACCCTACGCCAGACAGCCAGTGCCAACACGACACTAACAAGAACCTGTGAGCCCGACGCGACCGTGGCCACTAATTTTCTCCAATCTTGACTGGCTGGAGCAATGAGCAAGATGCTGTTTGTGTCTGGACTGTCTGACCACAGTGTCTCACACGGCCAGAACATGGAGGAGCATATGCCAGTGTTGTCTCTTGAGTTTACATGGTTATGTTTGTAGGGTCAAGGCATTCACTCTGATTATCTCTTATATTAAATTAGTCTTGTTCACAGAGCGGATGTTATGAGCCAATCAGATCTCTGTGAGTGTCTTTCTTTTTGATTATACTGTATATCCAGTCCAGTTTCTCTGCTGATTTGCTCGGTTACACTGAGGGTATCTTAAAGGGAATAAACAGCTGTTTTGACTTTTGTGGAAAATTTTGTAAATTGGCTGTGAAAATGATTTTAAATCATTAAGTAAATGAAATGTATTATCGAAATCGTAGCTGTTTAAGTGGTTTTACAAGAAATGGTTTTATATTTTGAACAAGTTTCAAGAGTTTCTCCCATGCTGGTTTCTACAGCCTAGCCCAGTATAAAGACTGCAAAGGCGGAAACAGCTGGCCAGGTTCTGTCCAAAGGTAACAAAAAACCATCTGCAATTGCTTTTTAGGTGCACAAGAAGACTTAAATTTAACAAGAGAAGCAATTAGTCCTTACTTTTGGATTTCACACCATTGTATTACATGCAGTATTAGCTCAATAATCTGTTCCTTCTAACTAACTTTTCCAAGTATTTCTGGTACCTAAAATCATCAAGTACTTGTCGAGTCTATTAGCTGATCCATTAGCTGTTGACATTTCGATTGTAAGTTCTCGACTTCTAGCACAGCTGTTAGTTAATGTTAGTTAACAGCCTATAAGTTCACAGTGTCATTGTTTGCATTTTAACCAGAAGTTAGTTGAAAAAAAGGTTGACTATCATCCCCTGACCTTAAGCTTGTGGTTGTAGCAGTTAGCGCTTAACTGTTAGCTAAATTATTTTTTAGTAACATCTTCAATTACTACTTACTAGTTCTAGATATATTTCTACAATTTTCTCACTTGTTTTTGGATGACAGTTTCAACTGTTAGCTGAAAAAAAAAACCAAGATTTAACAGTTAGCTAAGTCGTTTTTGGCTAATTGTTCCAACGGCTAGCTTAATTATTTCAGCCAAGATTTTGTTGGTGAGCTCAATTCTTTTGGCTAACTTTTCCTAAAAGTGTTAGCTCAATTATTTTTGCTAGCTAAGTCCCCCTTTTTTAAAATCATTGTTAGGTTTGTAATTCCGCTACAGTTAGCAGTTAGCTCATTTTTAGCTTACTTTGCTTGTTAGCTTTAGGTGAGCTGTTATATTTTTATCCATAGTAAAAAGGTAAATTTTGAAAAGATTTTTTACCTGAGCCTTGCAGTTAAATCAATAATGTCTAGTTAACTGATTTAACCTCTGTTTTCACTGTTTTTGCTTTGTTGTTATTTGCAGCTAACTTAAGGCACAGATATTGTCCTCTTAAGAAAATATTACATTAATTTTAAATATTAGATTAGCTTCCTGAAAGTCTGAACACTTATTATTGGGGATGACTTGAGCAACGAGAAAAAAGTAAAGATAAACAATGCTAAAACTATTTTTGGACAGAGCCAAGCCAGCTATTTTAGGAAGATTTGCTGGCTGTGACCATCACTTTTGGCTTTTCGAATAAAAGTGGTGTTGATAACCTTCTGGGCCTCTTGATGAAAAACAAACATGCTTATAACTCAAAACTGTTCATTTTAAGAGTCATTATGACTTATCAGAAAAGTCAGTACTCAGGATGCTCTTTCTAGCGGGTCAAAGGAAATTTTCAGAAGCTTGAAGTGTTTTGAAGTCTTGTACAATTGGGTCAGGATCAGGCTACCTCTTTGAGAAACAAGGTAGGTTTTTAATCAAGAATTTTTGAGGATATTTTAGGGAAATACTAAGGTAACTGATGTATTTGTGCTCAGCTTTGTAAAGCCCCTTTGCTCTTTCTTTCCCAATCAGAAAACGTAATCGCTGAAGTTTTCCAGGAGCACTACTACAGTCAAGACTGGATTCAAGTAGTTCCTCTATCAATCCTCTAATAAAAATAGACTTCAGGCCAGCTAAACATATACGAGTCAGACGACAGAAATATGAAAACATTCCATCTGCATGACTTTGTAAAGTTCTGCCTTTGTATAAGTCTGCATGTTTGTGCATTAGTCTGATTGTGTCATGCTGAGAGTCTGAAGGGGGCTGTAAGTATGTGTTTCTGTGTGCTAGTAAGGAGTTGAAGCTGGGGGGGTTTCTGCCTTGTTTTTGGCTCTTCTTTCACACGGGAAAAAAGTGAAATATCTTCCCCAGACCGGTCCACCGAACTTTGGACAGAACAAGCTGCCAAAAGCCAGCCCCAGCTGCCTTCCCTCTCTGCCTCTTTCAGGAGATTTTACCCATCTTTATTCAGAGGACCTGTCTTCTTTGTGTATCTAACACCTTTTTAGGCTGATGTTATTAACTTTGACACAACCAGTTTGCTGATTTGAACGAAAGGAACTTCCCTCTTTAGTGCCACCTGCCTTTCTCGTCTCAGTGTTTTTTTTCATGGCGTGGAGAGTCAAAGACAGCCTCAGATTTAGCCGCCGTGCTTGGCATCAGCAACACCTGAGCCGTGACGCGCTTCTGACTGTGCTACAGTATTCGTCTCACCTCTTCTTGGAGGTGATCCACGCATAGTTTTGGCGATGTTTGTTTCTCTTTGACGTGCTTGTGACCTTCCTATGCCGTATGAGAGGAGTCGATGTATAACAGAAGTTTATTTTTGGTGTTTCTCTTCTTCTGAACAGTATTTTCTCTGCCTAATAAAATATGTATTCTGGCTAGCTCTGTTTGCATTCATGTTTTTTATTATGAACTGGAGGAAATACAGGCCTATTTTAAAGCATTGCCATGCAAAAGGTTTGGTGTTTTAATCCTCTAATCTCTGTCTGTCTGAGTCATGTGAATCACAGACTGGTTGTGGGAGGTTTCACTAAAGGACAGCCAGAGAAGCCTGTTAGAAAAATTTTGGACCCTCATTTTGATTCCCATGGTCTGTACTCCCAAAACACCCCTGTATGTGCCCTTCACTGGTACATGCTGCTATATTAAGAACCCTGTCCTGTTCAGAGAGAGAAAGCAGATGTTCCCACTGAGACATGGTGTTCTGAAAATCAACCCCTCTGACCAAAGAAGGTTTCGATTCCACAAAGACATAAAAACAAGTCAACCAAACCAAGTCAAGACTTTCAAAGTGAGTCTGATGTCAAATTTGAGGACTTAAAATCCTGAGGAGAAGGTCGAATTCCTTTTTTCAGGTCTCAAATTGCAGAACCAAGTACAGTTATTTAATATCTAACTTTCAGATGGATCAAGATGGTTAATTCTTTTATGGAAAGGCATTAATATGAATTTCAATCTTTTCATAGATGTCCAAAAACCCCTTACAGGAGTTTTAGATTACTAGAACATTCATCAGTATTTCTTGTATCAGATAACTGATTGATCATAATAAATTCAACCTTCTCACATAGCACAAACTATATTGGTTATTTCATATTTCATCAGCCCCCCCTTGAAAAAGCATTTTAAAGACATCACACTGGACTCTGAGATATTGGATCTGCTCTCTGTGTAATTCTTTCTCTTTATTTAATGACTTTATTGTAAGATTGAAGTCAACAGATACAATTGTAGCATTGGGAGGTTAGCATGTGGCTTTAGTCTTTGCATGTGGCTTTAGTCTTTGTTTGTTCATCAACAGCAACCAAAAATTAAAAAGTTCAATTATACTGAGAGTTGGTGGCAGTGGCCAAGACAGAACTAATTTCAGTTTTGGATAACATGCATTTCACAAACTCAAAATAAAACTAACTTGTAACATCAGAGTCTAAAAAAGTCTAAAAAAGTCCAGCTGAATCAACAACAAAGACAAATCTGCTCTGGTTCTGAGTCACAGAACACAAATCCAAGGAGACTGGATCAACTTGAATCAACAAAACTTTTGTCGGGTTTTTGTTTTTTATCCTCTTACACATTCCACCAGGACTAATCAGGAATGGTAACATGTAATGCTTGATTTTCTTCTTGGAGAAATTTGATTTGGAAGTGTTGCACACGCTCAGCTGCATCCACAACAGTGCCAATCAATAAAAGTCATGAATGAAACATGGTCCTTGGTTTTATGAGTTCGATCTGAGTTAGCCAAGTGAATGCAAAACAGGATTTCAAGGCTGATTTGTGAATTTTGATATTTGTTTAAAAACAGTTTTTTTTTTCTACCATGATAAAATCATTGTTGCTATGATATAAAAGACTTGAAAATCTGATGATAAAATTTTGTGCTTGTAGTTTTCTAGGGAAATCTGGTCAAAACAATTCTGTTCTAAAGTAGTTCCACAAATTTTATTAGTGGTTGCATGCGTCATAGTTAGTGTTTGATGAGATAAGGTTCACACAGTTAAACCACTTTTTGGTAATATATGGGTCAAGACTTGAAAATTGCACATGGTTGTGTTGTGAGTCTTGTAAATCTGGACTGAACAAAGATATTCAACCAGAAACTCATTTTAAAACCAGTTTTAACACATTTCTTAAGTTGTTGTGGACATCTTTTAAATATTGTTTAATCAATAATTTATATTAAAACATTTTTTTACCTTTAAAGATCATTATACTTTTTGTTTATAGCAGTTTGCACCTTAATTGTTATACTTCAAAAACACCCAACACCCATTAACAGCACTTTGCAGCTGCAGCAGAAACCTCGAACAGGACCAGACTTACTGGAAACAGTCATCTGCCCTAACAGAACGGCATCAGGTGTTAAACTGCACAGCAGCTCAAGTGTCCAATGATATCAGCCCAAAAGGGAAAGTCCTTCACCGATTTTATTTTTCATTCAGGGACACATCTGCATTGGTCTGATATTTATTCCACTTTACACAGCTGTCTCATCTCAAAAAGGTAAACTACATTAATCTTGTCAGGACTGTCAGGCCATGTTTTCCCCCGTTTCAGCTCATGTGACAGCTCCCAGCACCAACAAGATACTACAGGAGAAGAACATAACAGGAACACGAAATTACAGCGAGCGCTGTCAGAGACGATCCCCCTCAGTACGCCCCCTCTCTCCTTTTGAGTCACTTTACACACCACATCCTGTTATCACTACGGCAGGCGACACCTCTGCTATAGGAAAGTACCACGAGCAGCACGTTTCTGTCTCCTCTGGTGTTTTATATAAATGCAGAACAATTGCTCCGTCTGAAAACCACAGAGCTGGAGGCTTCAACGGTCATCAAAAGTAACTGGAAAAAGGTTGAGGCTCGACTTTTTGACCTTTAAGTACGGCTCAGGCAGCGGCTGATGCTTGTTTGTCTGTGCTGTCAAGGTGTTGCATAAAGCAGATGTCTATTGTTATTTGGAGAGCAGGCTTTGATGGGAGGATTGCAGTAAAAGGGGGCTCACTCATCTGCAGTGATGACTAATATAAATCTCAACCCAGAGGAGTAAGAGCACACAGAGCAACAGGATGATCTCTGTAGGCTTTCAGGTCTCATGAGGAATGAATCATCTGAGGCCATACACAAGCGTACAGTAAACCTCCTGTGTGCTTGACAGCCCATGAAAGTGTATTTATGGATAATCATTAGCTATCAAGGTCGAGTGTAGGAGTTGAATGTAGAAAGGTCCTCACTTCATTGCACTGAAGCACCGGGTTATAGATATTGCACTCTCATCCCTGCTCCTAACGGTCGCTGCTGTTGTGATTTAGCAGGCATGTGGCGTCTTTACCTGACCTTTTACGGCTGGGCATTTACAGTGTCGGCTAAGAGCTGCTCTATATTTTTCTTGAATGCCAAAAATCCTGTGAAAAGGCCAAAAAGAGATGTGCTTTTCGTTCCCTCAGCACTTTTTCCCTCCCTTGTGGTGTTACTTACTCAGAAACCCATTTAATCCTATCGAAGTAGAAAGCCCTAAAAAGGCTCAGAAATACAGTTTGACATTTGTCGCAACTGATCATTGATTCCTGTCTTATGGCAGTTTGTGTAGCGGTAACGGAAAAACGATATGATGTGAAAATTTTGTGTCCACAGATGTTACCTGTAGTCATGACATGGTTAATACGTTGGTCTGTCTACCAAATTTAACACTATTGAAGAGCCACTCCGATAAATATCATGTTTTTCTTGTTGTCTGTATGTTCATATGGCATTTTACTAAGAACAAAGTTGCATTTCTGGGTATACCTCTCACAGATCCAAATGGCAAGTTGAAACACAGTGAGACTTCCTATGTCACAAATCCAAGCTCCGCCCCCAACTCACTGTTCTGAAAGCTTTAATCCTGTCCACAAAGACATTAGTGTCCGAGAGCTGAATAGCTCCTATGTCATCTGCTACTTCTACTACACTGGCAATATAAGGCTGCGAGCTAGCATGAAGAAGAGTGTGTAGAGCAGCACTGTCTCCGCCCACAACAGAAGTGAATTGCTAATAAGCTACTGGAGCTCTGCAGAAGAAAAGCTCTTGAAGATGACACAGGTAACATGACTTTGGTTAAAAACTTAATAATCACAATTTAACGACCACTAATACCACTTTAAAGGTAAAAAAAAAAAATACAATGGGAGTGGGACTTTGAGCAATCATGTGTAAACATTAGCCAATACTATTGAAGCATAAACCATAATTTTTTCTTTTACCTTTTTGGGCTCTAACTTCTACAAACATTAACCTTCAATCAACCACCACATTGCTGCTATATTTGGCTTTGAAATCATGATTTGGGTTTTTCTTGAAATATATAGAATAAGAATTATTGCTTTTCTTAAAATTTTGAGATTTTGCATGAAAATGTAGAATATGCAGGCGGAAGAGCCGGGCTTTGTAGATGGAAGAGTTTTGGTTTCATTAGCAGAAAAACAATCTACGCAGACAGCAAAGGGGCCAAACTCAATTACTGTAATGCAACACTAGAGTGCTTTAGTGATTATTGGTGATTAGTGCTGCTTTAAGTTACTTCTTTCAACCATAGACTGAATAAAACATGGACTTGGTCTCTTATATGTCACCTACTGTATGCTGCTCAACAAAACTTCCAGTCTATCAAGGAACCAAAAGAGGTGGAGAGGAGGAAGGCTTTTGGTATCCAACAACCACAATATGCCCTACGGTCAATTAAGCCAGTTTCAAATGCACTAACAAATTCAAGCAATATGAGCCCTAATGGTGTCTTCAGGGAGGCTTTCACACACCACATGAAAGCCTCCCTGTTATTCTAGTCTCAACATTGTCAATAAAAGCTCCAAATTCATAAACTGTGCGGTGTCTAGTGAGGTTTTCAGCCCATTGAGCACACAGAGTCCAGTTTCACAACAACACAGAGTGTTTTTATGGTCAAATGTTAGTCGAAATCACTCACTTTCTGGACTTGACTTTTGTTCCTCTGTGTAGTGTTTCAGCACAAAGAAATCAGTTGATTGAAAAAAAGAGGGGACAACGATTGATCTTCTGGCGTCCATGTGACGTGTTCTTAATCCTTTACCGCTTGACCACTAAGGCTTTCATTTATACGACTTCACAGCATGTGACTGTAGGAGCTCAATTTGAGGGCCGCATAAGAAGGATTGGTTTAAAATTATTCATCTAAACAGACTGGAAACACTGTTAGCTGAGGGATTTTGAGGCTGCATTTAAAACTGATTTGTACTTCTTGATTTTCCCTCCACTTCACTTGATTAAAGGCTGTGGAAAGCCACTGTGGGCAGAGAGACTTTGATTTTGTCACAGACCCTTTGATATCAGCTTAGCCCTCTCTCCTCCATCTGAACCCTCGTTACAGCTTTTTTGTTTACTTCGCCTGCCGTCAGAAATAACCCTCTGTCTCTTTTTGTCCTTCATCTCTAACAATAGCATCTCCTCCCTCCATCAGGGCTGAACTCACACACATACATACGCACTGAAACCCGGCAGGCTTGATTGACTTAGAGGGAATGACCCACAAGCTTTAAGCCTTGAGGGTGAGGTGGGGATGCTGTGAGGGGAATATCGATCAAACCTGATCCACCGTGGTGAGGCAGCTGTTATGTAACTCAGCAGCTCCAGTGAGTGGGAGATCCTCCAGAGAGTGACAAGAAACAAGAGCACGTAAATGTAAACGCTCGCTTGAGAAGAATTAATATGCAAATGGAGAAACGTTGAGGGAGGAAAAGATGAAAGCGAAGATCGTGTCGTGTCAGAGTTTCTTAAATCGCTGTGAAATTCCCTGAACTGTACAGAGTGTTCACACCAGCACCACGCTCTTAATTATGACTGAAAATGCTGCTTCAGTGAGTTTTAGTGAAGCAGGACTGGAAAAGACACAAGTGCGTGGAAAATGAAACAACCTGCAGGTATGCCAAACTGCACTGAAACCATCTCACTGCAGAGCACGCTAACGTTAATTCAAAACCAGCACTAATGGAGTTCAGGCCGCTGGTTTTGAAGTTTGTTACGTCACATTTTGAAGTGCTAAAGAGGATGGAGGGATAGATGGTGGAGTCGGTCATGGTAATGCTACATTTCCCCAGAAAAAGCATGGGTAACACTTTACAATAACCATAATTTATAAATGGCAAATAGATAGAAAAGATATCATCATTTAAAAACAGCATATACAATAATTATAAATGGCAAATAGATAGAAAAGATATCATCATTTAAAAACAGCATATACAATAATTATAAATGGCAAATAGACAGTTTATTAATGTAAGTTAAAGGTGGAGTAGGCCGGAATCCGTTAAAGAAGCACCTTTAATAGTTACTTTATCATTAACAAGCAATGAAACTATGATTAATAATTTTCATTAATTATTAAATGACTATTCATTAAAGGTTTATAAAGGGTTTAAATATTGGCTGTAAAATATCTTGATTAAAATGTGTGTCAGTAGCACTTTGTAAATGGTTAATATTTGGTTTTTAAACCGTATATAAACATTACTTAGATGGTTATTGTAAAGTTGCAACTGATGTTTGTAATACTTTGTAAATGATTAATAAGTGGTTTATAAACCACCTATAAACATTACTTATTTTTAAAGTTAGAGTTAGGGTTAGGTTTTTAATTTATTAATGGTCTATATGCTATTTATAAATGATTATTAAACATTATTAAACTATCTGCTAATCATTTATAAATGGTCTATTTACCATTTATAAGTTATCATTATTGTAAAGTGTTACCGCATGTAAAAAACGGGGGTCGCACTCTGGGAAATCTGCAAAAATACTCCTCATACTCAAATAACTCCATCATGAAGATCACACACTACTGGACTTGTTTGTAATAAAGTGATGAATCAGGCAGAAATCCTCTCTACATCAGTTGCACTGGCTATTTAAGCTTCCTGTTGTGTTCTTAATCCACGATGGCACAAGGAAATGTCACAGTACGAATCTTGACGCAGGAGAAATTTGCTCGCTGTTAATCGACGGTGTCAGTCCTTTCAGTAGCTCGAGGCTGTTGATGGACCGTGATGGAGCTGGTGTCAAACCTCCTCTCCCCTTCACAAGCTGAAGCTGCAGCTGTCTGTCAGTCAGGCTCAGAGAGATATTTCCATACCAACCACCCACTGTGCCACCAGGACCACACATGGGCTCTGAGCTGAGGAGAAACTGGCATGACAGGGTGTGGAGAAACTGAGATACACACAACAGTATAACACAAACTACGTCCCGAAATAAAACTGTAATTGATTTTCACAGCAAATATTCGAGAGGCTGTGAAAAATGTTGATAGAAGCCACATTGTGAGAGACTTCGAGGGCAAATAGTTGAGCCGACTCAGAATTATGAAATGTGCATGTTCATCATATAGCGAAAAGTCATTGCAGCTGTCTTACAAATGAAGGTAGATGGCGAGGTAGATGGACAGAAAATCAAGGAGAAACTTTCCACTACTTTCAACACAAGCCGAGCATTTGAGGTTTTAAAAGCTTTAAAAATCACATTAGACTCTTAATAGTCCTCGTCATGTCTCCCACCGTCTGAGGATGAGATTCAGCTAAAAATCCCTGATGCAGGTTATTAGAGTACTGCAGTATAATTATCCCCATGTATTCAGGCCTTCCCTGCCATTTGTGAATCATCAGCATTGTATTCACAGCGTGGGAGACGCGTAAATGGGTGATGTATGAATCAGTGTTCTGGATGGATTGTCCAATCAAATATAATAGCAGATAATATTTCTCTGAAATCATATTCAGCAAATTCAGGTCGATGGTCTACGAGAAGTTGGAATTCTTAGAAAGTGTAAGACCCCCCCTCTAAAGTTGAATCAGGTCATTAAAATTCCTCCTCTGTTCAGTTTAATAAAGGTTTTCAGAGCATAAGGATTCAATTTACAGAAATCAAAATTTTTCTACTCATATCATTTTGCCATAAATCCATTCCAGGTAACCTCGAAAGCACGAGGCCGATGCTTATACTTTTGTATGTTAATTTACATACTTAATATGTATATAACGTGCAGTAAGGCTGCTGCATCCTCTGATAACAAAGCACTGCCTGAGGAGAGTGTTTTCATGCTGTCAGCCCCAGTAGACGTAGCGCTCGTGATGAGTTCATCACTCTGTAAAATGCCTCATGGCAGTGGTCTTTCATTGACTTTAAAGCCATGGTTTATGTAAACACTTTAACCTTTTGGCTTTCATAAATGAAACCATACCTTAAATGTTAGATGTTGATCTTTGACAGAAGCTTTTCTTCAGCATGACTGTTAGAGATGGTGATAGAGATGATCAGCAACCAGTCGAAGAGTCTTTTCTGAGGTGTTGGAGTGCTGTAAATTATATGTAAAACATAAGCGCATGTCAAACTTTTGAACAGACTGCCCATAAAAGAAGAAAATGTGTCCTTTTTAAAGGGGCTATATCTACCTAATTACCCATCGTACCATTTGACATTTTACCCCTCTGAGAACTGAATACAAAAATGATGCATAAATCCAAATCACTCGACAACTTACTCCTCAGAGGTATCCTGTCTTTCAAGCTGACTTCCAGATGGCAATAATCCTGCAAAAAAGAGGGAATTTGTTGCAATTACAAGAATTTATGCCACCAAAATAGCTGCAGAGAAATCTATACACAGACTCAAATAGATACAAGGTCAGATAGATCAGGACCAGACCCCTCTCCCTGTGTGGTTTGGTCGCAGGGTCAGATGTCTCAGACGTGTTTTATGTCCAGCCGGTCTGCTCTGGGGAAAGATCAGAGCAAAAGTCAAAGTCACACAGGATTCATCAGGGAAAACCAGGGAGGACTCTGCATACGAACAGGCTGACATTTTCTCTGGGAAATGTGAATGAAATCAAGAGACAGACAGGCGGCTGATTTACAACTGAGACCAAAGTACCAGACTGAAATCTTTCCACAACAGATGTAAGCTTCAGAACAACAGTGTGATATATCTGCCCAATCCTGAATGACCATTAATGGTAAAAAAACACATATCAGACTGAGCGCACAGCAGAGGAATGTTCTCTTACATGGAAAAACTGCAGCTAAAGGTTCATGTGTTAGCTTTACTGATAAAACAGTGAGGAGAAAGGTCGAATAATTATGACTTATCTGCCACTGGAGCGGACCTACGATAATGGACCACTTGACTTAATTACCATGTTATTATCATGACATCAGAATCATTAGCCTGAATTATAACACAGCCTGGGACATGGTGGTGAAGGAAGAACTCATGCTTTACAACAAAGACTGTAAAGTGCTGCAGTTCCAGTACACGCTTTGTTCCTTTTCAAGTGTGAGTATCTAAGAATAAACAAGCCATCCATCAGAGAGTGAAAGTGCTCTGTACTCTTATTTAGTGTGTTTTTTATTTTATAGTTTGACCCAAGTTCCATCTGTTAACATGGAGTAGACAGGCTTTAAGACCTGTACTGCAGCCAGTCAGAAGGGGGAGCTCTGAAAGTTTTGGCTTCAGTCTAGAGTAGCTGTTATGTGGTTTATGATTTTATAAATTCTCTATTATGGGCAGCAGCTGAAGGGATATTCCAGCGTTTAATTAATTTTGGGTTAAACACACCGTAACACCGAGTTAGACACCCCCTCGAGAGATGAATGTTGCGACCGTTTGCTTCTCTAGTTATACCAACTTAAGTAACGACCGCACGATAGCAATACACAGCGGTCTGAGGAACCACAAACAAACCTTGACCAAAACACCACTCTATAGCCACAAATAATGCTCAGAACAGCACCTAACTTCATCAACAGAACATTTAGGGTCCCAGCCATAGCACTAGCCATCAAACATCTAGCAAAGAGACTAAACACATCTCACCTACTCTCTTCCAGCAGCTGCTTGTTTGTAGCGAGACCTCGGGCCAGTCCATTACGGACTACAGTGGGGTGACGCAGCTCAAGGAAGAACATTTATGACCATTACTTTATCATTTCCTTTAAGTAATAATCACCATGTTAATCATTTTGCACTGCAGACGCGGTAGTTCTTCTGCCTTAGCGTCTCGGTCTGATTGCATTTCCATGAAGAAATGATGTTGTTACAGTGTGTTAAACCCCTTAATTAATTTTACGCCGTAATATCCCTTTAAATCTGATAATGTTCCTGACAATCTAGTTTGAATGTGAATTGCCATATGTGTATTTTTTTTCCAACTAAAAGCCCAACAGAAAAGCTAATCCAGGAGGTTAAGCTAGCACTAAGTCTGCATATATGAGAAGCTGGAACCAGCAGGTTTTACATGCAACTTAACCTTTAATTTGTTCAATTTTGGTGCCGTATTTTTACTTGTTTTTTAGATAAACGTTACAAATGAAAAAGTGTCAAATTTATGAGGTGCATTGAAACACCATTTCCCCCTTTAATAGTGAATGAGAAGATGTAATTAGGCAAACATGGAAATAATGAGGTGAAAAAGGGTTAACCTCAAATTATCTCTTCAGTTCGGTACTTGAGTAAATGTACTTAATTAGACTCACCCTCAGCTACAAAATACTTCGGACACTTTTAATGACCTACACTGATGAGGTGAAAGTCATTAGCCTTTACTGAGCTCTCTTATTAAAGTGGAAACACTCAGAAACACGGAGATGAATAGAAAGGAAACCAGATAAGGAGAATATTTGGGCCAAATATGTGGGAAAAGGAGGTGACGGTTTAGCACAGTATTTAAAACTGTCCACCCCATGTATAGAAGCTATAGTTAGTATCGTAGTCATGACCCTTTCCAGTCTTTACATGTCCAATAAAGGCAAAGTATGCCCCAAAAATTACACAAGAAAAAAACATGCCTGATACACTGTAATGTAAAATCCATATGAGGTTGTGTTTACATTTGCTCCTCTGGACAGCATATTCTAATATTTGTGTATTTGAACATTGATCCCTTCAGGCTATGATAGTAATCTCCTGCAGAAGTTCCTACTTAAAAATAAGCAGTGGTGTGAACAGACACTTGACTGAAATTTACTGAGACTAAATGTGAGCAAATTTGCAGCTAAGGGCCGACATCTGGATGGAAACAAGGCTGCAATGGCTGGAAAGAGATAGTCCTCATTACAGTGGTGGCTAAATCGACTCACTAAATGTCTTACCTGACTCTTTACTCTCCACAGTTTGTTTCTCACTTCTACTGTACCATCACTGAAGGCATAAGTGCTCCAAAAAACAACTTTAACATAAGAGAACAAACAAAAACTAATGTATGTGGGTAGAGCAGGGGTGTCACAGTGAATTTTGGGGTCCCTACAAAAAGTACAAGATAGGACCCCACAAACTGATATTTAAAACAAAATACCAATTTGTCACATTTTTTTTATCACTATTAAAATAAAACATTTTGGACTTTAATCTACCGAGTTTTTAGGATTTTGTAGTTTTATCAACAACCTTTAATAAGGTCTCTATTTAAAAACTCCAACCTTGTAGGAGGCAGAAAAACATTTTATGCCATTATCTTCAAAAATAAGAGCCCAGGAATGAGGAAACCTGGTAGTTTCATGGGTTAAATAAGGTACAAAAAAGTGATAGATACATGAAAGTGCCAATATTGTAAGTGGGTCTTAAGATAGAAGGAAAAGGAGGCCTCAGATAGCTGTAGAAGTTTACGTACGTGTGTGTAAACATCACAGACATCAAATGGAAATGTGAGATTTGTGCAAAGTCGCTGTTTTCTCCTGTGCTGTCTTAAATGAAGCTTACTATGCAAACATGAAACTTTTAAAGTTTTAGCCTGATTTAGCCCTTCATCTTAAGAAACAACCACCTTAAACCTTAGTTTAACTACATATATAATAAATGTTGTATCATGATTGGGCAGATTTTGCTCTACTGTCACACAAAAACACGTGAAGGCAAACACACCTAGCAGTGTGAATCTCAGAGGGCTGTCAGAGTCCTATAGGTGCCTCCCTCCCTCTGGCACATCTTTAAAGGTTACAAACACGGGGAGAGTCTGAGGCCTGCGAGGACACCTAAGCCTGCGTCTACCCTGAGGCTCACACACACACACACTCACACACACAAACAAACACACACACACACACAAACACACACAGCTCATTTATTTTGCATGAGCAAAAGAGAGGCGGTGTACATAAGGGGTTATAGGATCCTCCCAGTGGGAACAGTGGGTGATTCCCTCCACTACCTCCAATCATCACACCCTGCAGGCTCCGACAAACAAACACTGTCATCACGCAACAACACTATGTGTCTTATGTAACATATTAAGAGCTTTATGTGCCCGAGATGTTGCACCGGATAGAAACTCAAAGAGACAACAAAGGAGAAGGAGGGAAAGGTGTTTGATTAGACGAGCTTTTCATCAGCCTGTCAGCGCTGACTGACAGCAGCATAATGTCTCTGCCGATCCTCCTCGCTCACCACCAAACACAGCAGGTTAAACAGCGGAGCATCTCGCCTCCGGCTTTCATCCTCTCTGCCTTGCAGAAAACAACCAGGGCAGACAGAATACCAATGACACGGAAACCTAAAACCTGTCACGTCTGTCTGCAGGGGAATACAAATAACAAGCGGGCAGCGGAGGAGTACGACATTCAGGGTTTATTAACAGAGTATTTACAGTCATGGGGGGGGGGGGGGGGGGGGCGGGATAGCAGTGTGTCACTGTGTTAAAGCTGTGAGTCCTTGTACAGAAGATCTGACACCAGGGCTCTGGTTGCTGCTGGGTCCTCAGAGTCTGCGGAGAGAAAACACAAACAAGGAAATGAGGAAAGATGTGAACAACTTCATGAAAACATCTGAAACTTCTTTAGGATGAAAATAAACATCACATTTTGATATTTTCTCTCCTTTCTTCTTTAACTGGTTCCAACTTTTTGCTGAAAGGTCCTCACCATTCTTGCAAAACGACGTCAGACTTGGTGAAAGTTGTAATTACAATATCAGCTCTAACAAAAGAAAGGTCCAATATAACAAATAATTGGAATACTACTCACTTTTCAGTCTGCAGATAAACTCTGGATATTTCTGTAACATTCAGGGGTTTTTCTATCCCACAGAAAAGTTTGGTGTATTTTCAGAGACCCCCTGGATCCAATCTCTCAAAAATGAAGGTAATCTGTGATACTTTACGTTTCAACTTTATTGAAATAGTGTGATTTCCATAGGTAGCTGACTATGCCAATCTTTGCTGTGCTGACCCCTGGGGCAGCATATATTGGAAAAAAAATAGAATCGGGCCAGAGACAGATCCCTGAGGGACACCATAAGTTATAGAAACACTCTCAGGTAGACAGAGAACCTTCCGTCAGGCTCACTGTGCTGACCTTTACTTCAGTACATACAATAATAATGTTGGATATACTGTATATGCTAAACCTCAGATAACTTCAAATACTTGAGATACAGGGATGGCTAAATTGTGTTTCTTGAATGGCTGGTTTTGAGACAGCTTAATGTCGCTCTTTACTCTCCTATGATTTGATCTTTTGGCGACAACAGTGAAATCAAAGCTGTTTCCGCTTCACAGATGACGAGCTGGATTTGCATCTCAGATCTGAAACTTTGGGCTGTTCCACCTGGAAAGACCTTCCATGAACACTCACAACCACAAAACGTATGAAATCAGCTAATGTAACAACAGCTAACGTATGCTAAAAGGGCTAAACAGAGATGACAGAGATTAGTGAGCACTAATAGCTAAACTTGGATGTTTTCTGTAAAGGCATAACTCTCAGGTTGTGTAAAAAGTAACACCCCCTAATTTAGTAGCTACTTAGCGGGTATAGCCCACCTGCTATATGAGCTCAGCTTGTGTGCAGTCCTGATAAACAGAGTATTGTGGTGTTACTATAAACTAAATCTACTTTGACAAAAGTCTCCTGAAACTCCGAACTCTAAAATGTCTCTTGCGTCAGAGCTCTCTCAAGCTGGAATAAGATTATGATCGAAATCTTCAGTCAAAAATTAAATTCGCTTTAATTTAACAAAAGGAATGGAAGTTGAGGGAGTCTCTCAGGTTTTTGATGGAGAAGTGACAGACTCCTCATCATCACCCTTTGGCTGGAGGGTTGTTATTAAGGTAGGGGAACAGCAGGACCGAGCTGGAGAGCTGCTGCTGACATTTGAAGAGGGTTGGAGAGAAGCAGCTAAAACTGAACTGACCCGCTTCACTTCGTTCTTTAACTTTCTTTCTGTTTAATTGCTGTAAGTTCTGAATCTGTGCATTACTGCAGAATCTTCCCTCCTCCACGCTCCACATATCAGACACATTTTCACACTTCTCTCCATCTGCAGATGTCTCTCCCCCCTCCTTTCTATCTCCTTGTCCCTGGGCTGCTACATCAGACATTTTCCACATCGAGTTAGGTAACAAGCCGACGAAATCAGAGTCAAAAGAAACACAACAGGCCCAGAGGTTGAATTATTAACAACAGCAGCAGCAGGAAACTACGCTAACACCGCCACCAGGCTTCAATAAAGTCAGCTGGAGCCTGAATTCTCATCTGCGCTCATGATAATATTTGTGCATTGGTGTTGCTGTTTCTCTCTTTCTCATTTCACTCTCCTCTCAGGCGTACTTGACTGTCTGGTCATCCATGCAGACGTAAAAACGTGGACTAATCTGTAATTCTATTAGTCTTCTGCTTAATGTGCTAGTTGATAAAAACACACGATTAATGCGCTAAACCCAGAAAACATTAACAGGAAATTTGCAACATTGTGCGCATAATAAATGATTAATCCAGTTAACTAGAGTTTGTGCGTTTGAAAAGACGCCGGCAGCAGACACACATTTTCCACACGGAAAGAAAAGAAACAGAAAGGCGTTTTTTTGGCCTCTGAAATGTGAGTGCTGTTGGATTACAGCCTCTTTACGCACACTCCAGTCTTCTTAGCCAAGTTTACTCACAGCCTGCTCATTTATATACATTTGGCTGTAGAAAAGGAAACATTAGGTTTGATGCTTCCTGCATAATTTTCCCTTCTCTTCCTGTGCGCACATAGATTTTACGTAATAGTGAGTAATTAAGTTGAGGCCGGAAGACCTTTCTCGTCAACCTTCATTTACTTTCTGTCCAGATTTGGATTCACAAAACTTTTTCAACATGTTACAACTCTTTTGTTTTCAATGTAATGAAAGCCGACTGTTCATGAGGAGGTGTGAGCTGTGAGATGTGATCATTAGGCTAAATGATTCCCTCTTAAATAGCCTTTTAATGTTATGTCGCTCTGCTCTGGATGTGGGAAAGTTTTAGGAGAGAAATCACGATTTAATACGACAGCAGCAGCTTAAGTCCTGCTGTTCAAGGAAAAAAGCGATGAGAGAGACAGCAGAGTCGGTAATGTGAGAGGAACCTGAAAACATGATGATTTATTAAAGGATCCTTGGAATAAAAAAGGAATCCTGAAACAATCTGAAAATTTGGAGAGAAAATAGAAACAGAAAGCTGTGATGAGTCCCAGACCTCTTTTTAGTCCAGGAAATTTGACCAAAAGTGCAAAAAAAGTCTTGAGATTTCTCTAAAAACTCTGATCAAGACCCAAACCATATCATCTGCAGCCCCAACCCACCCCTCAACACCACAGGACTCACTATTCATGAGTGTTTGCAAATAAAAGGGGCATTACGTACAATAGAAACTGCAAAATAATATTTTTGGGGTTTTTTTGGTGCAAAAGCATTTTTATTTTGTGCAATACTGTCCTGAAGCCTGAGAAGCATAAACTAGCGGCTCCCTAAAAGTGAAGCCAACAGTTTGAGACCTCCCCCCGGTGACTGGCTGCAGTATTGATTATTAGGCCTGCCAGTAACACTTTCTTTTACAGTACACTTATTACTAGGTAATTAAGAGGTAATTACCTTGTAACAACATGAAATTATCTGGTAATTACATGATAACTACTAAGTCAATACTGTCTAGTTTTTCTTTTTTTCTCTTTTCCGTGCAGCCTCATTTTCAAAAGCTTTTTGGGGTTCTTATTTTCTATGACTGACACTTGATACAGCCTATGGGCGTGTGAAGATTGTGTAGTGATACGCTGTTTGAGCCGAGCATTATCACAGCGACTCACCCGCCGAATGCGTACAATGCTACTGCGCAACAGGTGGACTGCGCAACAGGTGGTTCCAGGAAGAGGAGAAAATCCTGGAAATACCAGAGCAATTTGGCTTCAAATTTGTTTGATGATGGAAGGTTAACAACCTGGTAGCTAGACAGTATTGACTTAGTAGTTATCATGTAATTACCAGATAATTTCATGTTGTTACTAGGTAATTACATGTTAATTACCTGGTAATAAGTGTACTGTAAAAGAAAGCGTTACTGGCTTGTCTCCTCTAATAGATGTGAACCTAAAAACATTTCCAATCCTGTCTGAAAGCTTGTTTTTGTCATCCTAATAAATGTCTAAATGTTCCTCTCCTGACACGCCATCCAAATGTGGATATGATGTCATGATTGACAGCTCTAATAACATATGTGAGCTGCGTGAGAAAAAACAAAACCAAAACTGACAGAAGAGCCATTGAGCAAAATCTACAACATGGTATGTTCTGCAGAGGACCAACCTTGGGGATCTCCTGCAACAATCGCAGAGGTAGTTTTTAACAGTGGGGGGAGACTTAGTCTTGTTATACTTCTTGACTCTTTCTTGTTTTTGTTCATGTGCTAAAACAGACATCCAATTCTGAGTAAATTGGTGAAAAAGTTTCCTTAAATCTCTTGTAGGTGTCTTTCAGAGACAAACTGTTAGAACGAGTCGTTCTTGCATGAAGTCCATTAAACTTGCCAGCACTTCAGCCCTTGTTAGCAGTAAAATCTGCCGTGCGGGGATCATTTTTCTCTTCCTTTCCACATTAGTATTCAGGTCAGTGTTTCACAACAGAACGGCAGATATTCACAGTTGGTCTCACAGAACAAACACAGAGTTTGAAGTTGAAAGCAGGTTCTGCAGTCTAAATTGATTTCTCTAAGTTTTTTGTTTCCTCACCGACTCCCAGCGCCTTCAGGTAACTCTTAAACTCGGGTTTATCCTCCAGGACCCTGAACAGGTTTGTGGACTCCATGTGCTCCAGCCCCACCTTCCAGTAGACGTAGATTTTGTGGTTGAAGCTCACATACACCAAGCAGGGGCTGTTCTTCCCCTCTTTACATGTGTACTGACCTGAAAACACACAAAACAGACAGTTTACTCCAACAACAGAGGGGGTTTCTTTGGATACAGTAGGTTGGGTGAATCCAAATGAACACATCAATCCTCTCCAGCCTGATGTGAGTCTGTGCAGCAGCAGCAGCAGAGCCAGCGTCCACAGAAATAGAGGAACTAATCTAATCTGGTGTAATGACCCCACAGAGCAGCAGAGAGCAGAGAGGATGAGAGAGGAGCGGGCGAACAAACCTCAGTTCACTCAAACAGTCTCCTGCTCTCTCATCCACTTACTCTTGTTCATGTCTTATTGGCTCATTTGAATAAACTGAGGCTCCTTCAATCACAGGAGACAGGAATAATAAATGACAGGCTGAGAAATAGAGGCAGGAGGACCTACAGCTCAATGTTGCCCCCTACTGGAGTCATAAGGTGCCTCAGGCTACTATCAGCTTTTGATTTAGTCTGAGCCCAAAATTACATCAAAATATCAGACAAGCCAAAATACAGAGATAAGAAAGGGCTGTCAGCAATAATGCATTAATTGTGATGTGTTAAGGTCTGTTAATTACTTTTCATTTAATCCTTATTAAGTATTTCTTTCATTCAGGTCCACTGAAGTAAAAAACAATCAAGTTTTTGCTCGTGTATGTTGTATTTCCTCTGAGGCAGGGAGAGGACAGCACATCCTCTCTCGGTTTTATTTTCTATTTTGCCCCTTTCAGCTTGCTTTGGTTAAGCAGCCATAGTGTCTTCCTGTTTCCAGCTCCTGTCGTGATGGGAAATAACAGACACCTCAGATGTTGTACTACAGGCAGCCACATCCCAAAAGCTGACAGAGCACAATTTGAAAGTGTGCAAATGCTCACAGTTAAATACAGCTCTTACTGACATAAAGAAATGCCGGTCAACATTATGGAAGGTTTTGATTTCAGGAACATGCTCAGATTTGAATGTTGTGACCCAGTGAAGCCTCACTGTTTGGGGTAACAACAATTTCACAAATGCACAACCTTGACTGGAAAAGAGTAAGCACAGTGTCTCGTACCCGCACAGAAGGCGTTGACGTTCTCATCAAACTGGAACCGAACTACCGTCCTGTTGTGGTCGATGATGTACGTTTGACCATCCCAGGCACACGCCACCACCTCCTCTCTGCCATCGCCCTGGAGACGAACACACAAGTGTTGAAATGACTGAGTTTCATTCTTTATTCACTGTTTGTTGATATTTTTCTCCGTAGAGACAGATTTGTGCCTCTGGAAATGTGGAAGTCTCTTTCTTTAAATAGATGTTAAATAGACACTAGAGGAAATAGCACAAAGAAAACAGCTGAGTGAATATCAAAATAATAAATCCCTTGGCTCTTTGTAAGTAAACATAAACTCACTGTAACGTCGAGTTTTTGCAGAGCAAAGAGCTGATGATCCACCTGAACAGACCACAACAGCTGCTCTGAGCTGTCCATCAACTTCAGCGTACCTGAAACATGGAGAGGCAAAAAGAGAAGAAATCTTTTAAATCAGTTTCATGTGCTAAAGCTGGTCAACATGAGGATAACAGAAGTCTGTTTATGAGCTCCTGAAAAACATTTGTGTCAGTTTGAAATAAAATAATTAGAAAATAAGTGCTATATAGTTCATTTTGATAGTGGTGGAAACATCTTCTTGTCTACAAAGTGAGAAAATCAGAGCTGTCCTGTGTCATTCTGACGCCTCCACACTGTGACATCTTTGTCTAATAAGTTTTTGTCATCAGCACTGAAGCGCAGCCTGCTAACAGCTTCTCTTAATGTTCTTATTTCTTTAACCTGTGGCGTGATTTCTTTCCTCTCTGTCTGCTCGTCATTGTGTCAACAGGAGTGAGTCTGAGCGCTGGCAGTCGGAAGCCTTCAGCGACGATAATCCCACTATATCCTTCCTGTTTAAATATTGATGAACTCTCCAGCTGCTCTTAGAGCTGTTTGCTGCCAGGAAGATCCTCCACACTGGCTCACAGCCACAAACTCACACCCCAGTGTTTCCCATTCCACCTCGGGTCCTGTATGTGTTACTACCACTACAGAGACAGGTGAATCATACGACACATGCCACTAATTTATTTATATTCTACCTCAGTACACAAACAGCTTGTTAGCTGATGAAATTATGAGTACTTCGCATTAGGTTTGTGTGTTCAGTTCTTACTCAGCTGGTGTTTACATCATTGTTTTATAATGTGTATTCATATAAATATAAGATTATAGTGGGTGCTCATTTGTATAATCTGATGTATAATCTTATAAAACAGTGATGTGATACAAAACCATCAACCATAACTGAAAGGTGAAGGACACAATGAAACATATACTTACTTCAAACATGTTTAAAATGATAAACTCACCGTCTAAAGTACAGAGAGCAAACAGGCCGCATTTAGAAGATTCCTCTTTGGAGCCTGAATATTGAAGAAAATCACGAAGAATTAAGACTATTACATACACTTCACAAGTAACTCACAGATTGCATCAATAAAAATACCCTTTTACTTTACTGTTAGAGTCTGAGTTTGCTCGATACCTTTGCTGATGCTCCCAATAAGGTGAGTTGACACATTTTTGTTGTGAATCCGCCCAGTGGTCAGATGGAGAACTACGTCTCTAGAGGGTCCCTCACTGTAAGCAAAGAAAGCCGCAGATTTTATACAAACAATCTACTTCTTTAAGTTTGAATTCAGCCTTAAACGGGGTCTACCTCCCCGGGGTGGCAGGGGCTTCCTCTCCAGAGTTAGAGTCCTGTTGGGTCCAGGAGCAGAGCAGGATGGCGTATCCACAGCCGGGCTGGGACACCATCAGCTCTGGCAAACCCTCTGGACCTGGATTGACTGATAAGCTGTCCACCTGTAAAAAAAAAAAACATCATCATTAGAGTAAAGGATTTTCAAACAGCTGGTTTTTCCAGTCCTTAGCAGAGTTCTGTTGGTCCTCCTTCTGTGAGGCTGTTGCTCTTCCTTTGGAAATATGAAAGTGGGTTTCTTATTTAGACTTCCCCATCTGCAAGTGTTGATTATTTTTACATTATTCTTCATGTTTCAGTATTTTTTTCTCAAGTGTTTATATCTGTTGGCTTCCTGGTGATTTTTTAGGAGCTTTTTTTGACCTTCTGGAGTCAAAGGCTGGTAACTTCCATCAAAATCTGATTCTGCTGTAAATCAACGCTGCCCAGACCTGAGCCTCCCATTTTCAATTACTCTAACTTCCTATTTCTGTATCTGTGTGAGACTGACTGATGAAACTCAGTGTACCTGCCCCTCCAAAAGCCATTTCTTCAGCAGGACCAGCTGTCCTGATCCCAGGTCGGGACCATCACATGGCTCTTCCCAGCGGAAAGCCCTCACCACCCGATCTGTGTAACCCACCACCAGCTCACAGCGGCCATCCCCATCTACATTTAAGATGTGCAGACAGTTAAGCCAAATCCAACACGCAGAACAAATGTAGATTTATTACACAAGACTGTAGACTAGAGGGAGGATTCACCGATGTCACTGATGAGGATGACTTTGGTGTTGGCAGGTATGTGCTGGGTGAAGAGCGGCCTCTGGTCATCAGAGGACATGAACTCATGCTGACTGGATGAGTCTGATTTATTTGCAGAGGCAGCTGTCAGATCAAAGAGGTGGAACCATCCCTCTGCACCCACGGCCACCACAAAGTTCTGTCAGACGAGAAGGAAAACAAACATTTAAGGGGAATATTTATTCAAACTAGCATAATTAGGGTTGAGAAAGGAGTTAGAGGATTGCTTTGCAAAAAGACAGCAAGCTACAGCTGAGTGATGGGTACGGCAGTTCTTTTAGTGTACTGAATCACTAGAATCAGTTCACTAAAAAGATTCGATCAAAAGATTTGTTCACCAAATCATTTCCTGCTTGGCGGTAAAAACCTGTGACTCCGACCTCCTGAACTGATACACAGCTGAACCTTTTTAGGATTCACTTCAATTCACAGCTTTGTTTGAGTGTTTTACTGTGTTGCTTTGGCAAACAGGTTTGTAAAGTGAACTTGTTTATAAATCATGCTGTTTTAAGTGTACTGTCCGTAAATTGGGGTCAGTAAGTGATTCGTTCACTGAACATTTAGAAGAATTCACACTAAACATGCACCGTTCCCTTGCAAACCGCTGCAATGATAGGATGCTGCGGGTTTAATGCACTACTTGTTACATGCTGTGTCCTGTTGTATGCAAGTTGTTGTGGTGGCAATTTAGCAATTAAAAAAAAAGGGTGGTTTGATTTTCTCTACCATGTAACCGGTGTAGTTGGAGTATAATCGGACAGTGCACCTGCGACACGCCCCGTAACACTGGAACAAAAACACCAGAGAAGAGGAGTAGTGTGCATCTCATCTGTAGAAAAAGTAGCGCGTACATCATATACTACAAAAACAACGCTGTATGATGCTCCATCTTCTTGCTCCAAAATGCCCAGCAGCAGTTGTCGACACTTCTGATGTAATTTTAGGGAGGAGGACAGGTTCACGTCGCTGATTCAATTCTCTCAGCTGCATGTATACAAGGAGAGAAGTCTGATTCGGCCAAAAAACAAACAAACAAACAAAAAAAAAAAAACAATTATGAGCTTAGTCTGACTGAGCTGTGCTTGTAAACGCACTGAATGCTGTTTCTTACTTTAGCTCAACTTAAGTGAGAAACGAACGAATCACTCGGGGAAATGATTCGGTTCAGTACGTTCGCTTATAGATACGGTTCTTTCGCATGAATCGTTCGCGAACGACACAACACCTCTACAGCTGGATTTTTTATCAGGTTTTAAGAGAGTACTGAGTCCTTTACTTTGAATAAAATGATTTCACTTCCGCAGTTGTTAGTTTTACTTCCAATTCACTAAACGTTTATCAAAATAACTGTACTTTCACTCGAGTATAATAGTCTAAATACTATGATTCCATCCCTGTGTATTCCTGTAGCCTCTTGTTGTTTCTTCCTCACCTTTCCTTTGTTGCACACATCTCCGACAGCAACACAAGTCAGCTGCAAACCAAAGGAGAACATATCAGTGAGATGGAGCCTTTTCAATGTGGAAAATCGTTCATGTTCACGACAGTGTCTATTTCTGCTCTTACCGTGCCCACACAGGTTCTTGTGATCCAGGGTTTGGAGTCGTCATTCTTGTACACGAGCAGCTTTCCACTGGTGTCCCCTACAACCAGCTCGTTCAACTGTGGGGTGAAGCAGGTGCATTTACATCTTTATAAGAAAACCAGATCTTTTTTTAAATCTACACTAAAAACAATTTAACAAGAGATTTTGTCGGTTTCATTTCCAATTTGTTCGATTCATTGAGCCCTTTTGGCTTCTGTTTGTTCTGGTTTGGACTGAAATATCTGATAGTAAAGCTAATAAGAGGCTCTTACCGAGTCGTTGTCTGCATCTCCCAAACAGATCGCATGAGGAAACAAAGTTCCTGTAAAATCCAAACTGACGCGGTGAACATAATTTAAAGCCCGCATGGCTGTAAAATAGACGATTCTTCAAACCCGATTCAACATTTAGGCGTTTGTTCTCAGCTTTGGTGAGGGCACAGCTTCAACTCAAGCTAGCACCAATTATGCTAGTAAACAAAACCACGTGACCCGAAAGTACGGAACTAACGTTGAGTCAAAAAGGTACACTTCGAAAGTCTTGCAACCATAGACATATTATAAGAAAGGCTAGATGAATCGTGGCGGAGTCACCGGCGTCCGTACACGGCGGCCATCTTACTTCAGTACATCATTCTGGTACATTGTGTGGTAGCTGACAGGAGAATTCTGTTGTTTCAGTGTCCTTTGTAGACACTTGACTTTAAAATTCACCTTGACCTGGGTAAGTTAAGACTCAAACCCATGATCCCAGGAGTCCCAGTCAGTCTCCTTATTCTCTGAGCCACGTGGACACGCAGAAGAATTCTGTTTCTTTCCTATTTCAGTGTCCTTTGTAGCCCCTTGACTTTTAAATCCACCTTTCCGTGATAAGGCTTGAACCCACGACCTCAGGAGTCCCAGTCAGTCTTCTTATCCTCTGAGCCATGTGAATTATTAAAATGATTGATTATTGTTAAGTTACATTAAATTAAATAGTCACAAGCTTAATTAATTTCAGTAAGCGAAAGGGAACGATAAGAAATAACTAAATAAGTGGCTGAATAAAACTTTTAAAAGGTTGCTCCACTCTTGCACCTCTGAAGTCCAGTCTTGAATTGAGGGTACCCCCCTCTCTTCTGTCTTTCATCCTGTGACAAGTAAATCTGTCTGAAACCAGCTTCTGGTGTCTTTATCTCCCTTCAGAAGAGTTGAGTAATCTAGGGCTACATCATGGAATCTCCTTAAATCTGACAAAGACTGTCATGGATTACAACTTTGACCTCCTTTGTTTTTTTTTTTGGCAGAGTGAGTTAGACTTGACTCTCAATTTCATGTACCAATATTGGCCACTAGAGGGCGACATTTAACCACATTTTCCGGCATTTATCAGAACCAGCAGCGGGAGGAGGGTAGGGGTGTTTACACAAATATCCCAGAGTGGCCAGAAGTCTATAATCGATATAGTGGATTTAAAAATGCCATAAGCTGTAATAGAGAGGGAGGAGTGTATGTTTTCTTTGACACCTATTCTGTCCTCCCTAACTTAATCGTTGTTTTCCATTTGCTGTTTTTAAGATTGTAAATACGCATATTTCCCTCTTTATCATGAACTTTGTACAACAAGAATACAAAAAGCCTTTTTCTTGCACAGTGAAGGGGACTATGTTCAAAGATGTTTCACCTTAAAAATCAAAAATCTCGACTGTGTAAGTATGAATTAAACTAAAGTTTAAAACTTTCATTCCACAAATTTGGCAAAATCAACCCTGAAGAAACTTTCTGCTCATTCAGCACATATCGATGTGTGTTGGTGCACCTGCTGTAAGACAACAAAGTGAGAAAAACAGTTTTTAATGACAAACAAATTAGATTATCCTTTACATAACGCACAGACTGTCTGAATGATGCGGCTGCTTTCAAAGTTTTGTTTTATTGTTTCTACAGGGCGAAGTCTCCAAAGAAAAGAAGCTGAAATACAGAAAGTGGTTGAAGGGGAACTCGGGCGCCCAGATGTCATATTAATTATTACACATGACTATGACTGGAAAGCCCCTCAAGAAAAATGAGCGCCCTCCCAGCCTCTGGAAGACCGGCCTATGCAGCAGCAGTGGAAGGAGAGAAAGTCCTCACAAAGCGCTAATTGGACTCTGGAAGCACACTGACAGGGCATGGATAGGTTTCAGAAAACCGGGCGGTGTTGGAGGGGTGCAGGGGGAGGCTGAATAGAACCCACGCTTCTTTTCTAAACTCTCTTGCTGCGCTGGAAAAAAAGAGAGGGGGGAGACAGAGAGAATAAGGGGGGAGGGAAAGAAAAGAAAGTATTGGTGGTGGTGGTGAAGGAGGAGGAGGGCTGGACTAGGGGGGGCTCCTCAATGCAAGCTTGATTTTGAATGCCACTGCCAACGCAGAAAAATTGCACAATTTATTACAATCCGCTCTTCAGGGCGCGCATGTACAGACGCACGCGCTCAGAAAAAAAAAGCAGAGAGCAGGGTAAGGTGCTAAGAATGAGCAGAGGTTGTCCACACTCACACACACAAGCACAGACACACAAACTCTCTTACACACACTGGAGTAATTTGTACTAGAAAGCATTGGCAGACACACACGACAGGGAAACAGTGCGTAAAAGCTGACATATTACGCAGGAAACGATGAAAAATGTACATTAATTCTCTGTTTTTTCTCAGGCAAAGACGAAAAGGAGAAGGGGTTGGATAAACATTTACTAAACACCAAAAGGGTCGTGCGTACTGGCTGAAAAATAGCAGAAAATGCACACTGAAGGTTCCAAAGTGAAGTGTTTTATTTCTTACTGGGGTGTAAAGTGAAGGGTGAGAAGAAGAGGGGGAAAGGGAGAGATGAACGTCGTGCGTAAAAACTGAAGATGCAGCCTGTAAGAACATTCCTACTTTCAACTTTTCTTCTTTTGAGGTTTATTACACGTCCACGTACTCCACGTGCACGCGCAAAAAAAAAATCAGGGAAAACAGAGGGGGTGGCTTGGTTCTTGTTTTGTTCCGCGCTGAAAGACGTGTTTTTATTATTCTGCTCTTCTTCAAAGCGACGATAATCGACAGGACTCGGCGCGTCGACGCTACTGTAACCATATCGGGTGTATCAAATCATACACAAAGCCTCCTCTTAACTGCTCCTCAGGGCCCCTCCGCAGATTTGCGCCCCTCCGTTCCGCCTGTGCGCGGCTGATGATCTGCTCCAATCAAAGTGGAAAATTCGGCCCTCTTGTGCACAATGGAGCCTTTAAAAAAAGCGGCATGCAGACGCGTCTGTAATGTTTACAACAAAACTAGAGCAGCGTTTGAGCCGGAGCGACAGTGAGCGTCAGATTTACGCGCAGAGATGAAGTGCAGAGTGAGCAGAGTTGGTGATGTTATAGGTCTGGGTGGTTTGCTGCAGGGTGAGCTGTCTTTCAGCACCACACTCTGCAAGAAGAGCTGTACAGAAAACCCAAAAGATAAAGAAAACAGAATGAACACGTCCTATGATAAAGCCTCATGATTCTTTGCATATATTTTGTTTTAAAGCTCGACTCTCAATAGAATTATTCATTAAACAAAGAAAGAATGGTGTACTTTAGGAAATTAAAAGACTTACTAAGAAATGTAATATATTCTTAACGTTGGAATATGCTTACTGAAACTATTTTCCATTTCCTGACAGTTCAAAGTGCGTATGTTCAATGGAATATGAGAGGGAAAGTCCGATGACCCATCCAAAAGATAACAGATGAGGTTTGGAGAAAGTTAAGTCAAGACCTGATTCTCTCGAGAAGATTCTTAGAGTTGATACGATCGATTGATTTTCTGGTCTTTTTTCCATGGGCATGTGCTCCCCAGAGGAAAAGAAAGAACGATGAGTAAAGTTGATTTTAAACAGGACCAAATCAATAGTTTTTGCTTGTCGATAATGAACAAAATCCATGAGTTCCAGGTGGAACTAAAAGTCTTTCTGCAGTTCTTCTGCTCTTTACGCACAGAGTTTGGAGTGACTTCTCTGTTTTTCAAACTTTCCTCTCCTCTCCTGCTCTCACCTCTCTGACACTCTGATAGATAAAAAGAAAAAAAACTCACCACTGACTGTTTGTTTAGTGCTTCAAGTGGCACGCGTCCGGCGCGCGCAGCACACCGGCACCGGGGCAGGAGCCCAAGGTGAATCCACGCGACCAGAGGGCGTGGCTAGTCCCCCATCCACACGCATTCAAAAGCAGTAGTGTCTCTCCTCGAGGACTCAGTAGAGCTTTGAGGAGCGCGCGAGGCAGCAGCCTTAGGACTGCCCCCACTGAAACAAGTGCGCGTCAAGCGACCACAACACGTGAACGGCACGAGCGGGACGCACCGCCCTGAGACTTGGTGATTTTTCTTACGTTTGTGTTTTTTTTCTCCTGGGGATGGACCTCGCAGCCAAGATGGAAATTAACGTCAGCCAGCAGCAACTCCTTCCACCCGCGTGCTTCTTCTCTGCAGCAGCGGCGCAGAGCATCCAGCTGAGCCCGAGCGGCAGCAGCCAGAGCAGCGGGAAGTCGGTGTCCAAGCAGCCCAAGAGGCAGCGCTCCTCCTCCCCGGAGCTGCTGCGCTGCAAGCGGAGGCTCAACTTCGCGGGGTTCGGGTACAGCCTCCCGCAGCAGCAGCCGCACGCAGTGGCCCGGAGGAACGAGAGAGAGCGGAACCGGGTCAAACTGGTCAACAACGGCTTCGCAACTTTGCGAGAGCACGTGCCCAACGGCGCTGCCAACAAGAAGATGAGCAAAGTGGAGACGCTGCGCTCTGCGGTGGAGTACATCCGCGCCCTGCAGCAGCTGCTGGACGAACACGACGCGGTCAGTGCGGCGTTCCAGTCCGGAGTCCTGTCACCCACCATGTCACAGGGATACTCCGCTGACATGAACTCCATGGCGGGGTCACCCGTGTCCTCATACTCATCAGATGAGGGCTCCTACGACCCCCTGAGTCCAGAGGAGCAGGAGCTGCTGGACTTCACCAACTGGTTCTGAGCATCTGTATGAGGTAAGAGCAGACTTCATGCATCCAAGTTAAAAACCAGACTTCTCTTTTGATGAAACCTTCACCATGAACACTCTGAGCAGCATTTTAAAGTTTCTTTTTTGTCATTCTTTACAGAAATATGGATCCACTCATTTAACTGTTGTAGTGCGCTTGGGATGGTCCCGGAGGAGGCTGGCGGTCCTCACCAACACGACGCACTGTGCACACGCTTTGGCCCCGCGTCCTGAACGCCCAGTCCTTCCCGACTGACTGACTGACAGACACGGCTTTAAGGTCCTGAACACTCGGGGGGAATCAGGCCAGAGATCAGCGCCAAAGGATTAAAGGAAGACGGGTCTCCTGACAGCGTGGGAATCCAAACTTCTGTGCATTTGTCCATGTTTTGAAAAAACAAACCCTAAAGTGAATTCACGCTCTTTTGCAGCACATTGAAAACATTATTTAATACGTCGCTCTTTAACTATGCTTAACCCAATCACAGAACAGCTACCCTTTGGTAAACCTCTCAGAAAATGCTTCCAAGTCGCGGATTTATTCTATGAAATTCTATATCGAACGCTTTTTTTGAGATATATTAAGATATTTTTGTATGTAAGAGATTTATAGATGTTTTGTACACATCATTTTTGTATATATTTTGTCTATATATTGCGAAGTTGCTTCTATACCTCCTGCCTATGTAGACGTGTAGTCTATTGTTCTCTGGCTCTTGTGTTCATGAGGTCTCCAGAAGGAGTTTGACACTCCGCCTTTTTATTCTATAGCACCGATGTGTCTTATTTAATAGCAGAACCATGTTATTACATTCATGAAGTTCACAATGATCAAAAGTTATGCAGCTACTGTCCAAACAGAGCGCAATGTCCATGCATTGTCTCTACACTGCCAGCTCTATGTTGTCTTCACATAAAAGAAGTCTTATAACCGTATTTTCTACACTCAAGTCCAAAAATAAATGATTTGCTACTGAATCTTTCTACATGTCATGTCTTATTTTGGGGTTTTTGCTGAGAGAAAAGGGTGGGCATTGTTTTAAGTTTCAACATGTGGTTTTTTAGCTGAAAGAAGGTGGAATTATGGAGAGGATGTGATTAGATGCCACAGAAACTAACTTTTACGCACACTTTACGCACGACATTTGCCTCTTGAAATCCAGGAGCAGTTTCTCCTTGTGGTTTTCCGCCACGAGTCTACATCAAATTTTCAATATCCCACTGTCTTTTGTGATACTGGACAGTAACAGGAGCTGGATTTATCCAATTTGAGTCAATGACAAACGCAAATCAGATGCCATAAGTGCGTAAAATCGAAGCCATCTGTCTGTTTCTGAGCACGAACCCACCGGTTTTCTATGTTGTTAACCTGCAGCTGTATGAGATAGCCCCCTTCAGAAATCTTGTGGTAAAGAAAGTGATAATAAAGATTAAAAAAGTACAAAACAATGGTGCTGATTATCTAGTTTTGACTTGAGACATCTCGCCCTTTTATGGACTGCATGCCTTGAAGACAATCTAAAGCAAGTATAAACTGTTTTCAGGTCGAAATTCCAACAAGTTTCAGTGGATTTACGTCTAGAAAACTGTTGCACACAAAGAAAGAAACTTTGAGACACAACAAAGTTGAAGTCCTCTGACTGAAGGAATTGTCCCTCGTTCTCAAACAAGAGTAACTCTGTGTAAAAAGGAGGAAATCTAAATTTATTATCTGTCACGAGCTCACGGAGGGAATACTGGTGGATGATAAAGTTCTATGTTTCCAGGTGAAGTTCGTGTTTGTGTAAAACGAAGTTTGACAGGTAGGACTATGGCTGCAGCCGGGCGCGTGTCTGCTGTAATGAGTGAATGGAGTCTGTCGGTGGTCGAGTGGAGACACGGAGCTGAATTGGCTGATGGCGTGTGCCTCCTGACAGCAGCATGCCGCTGAACACACAGCCAGCACCTGGACCCCACCCCCCCTTCCCCCCATCTCTCTCTCTCTCTCTCTCTCTCTCTCTCTCTCTCTCTCTCTCTCTCTCTCTCTCTCTCTCTCTCTGCCTGCTTGCCTCCATACATTTATGAGGACCAAACAGCCCTTCTTTTCTTGCAGACATTTTGCCTTAATGTGACAGTTTAACTCTTATTTCTCCTCTGATTTTAGGGTCATAGTTTTACATCATTGCAGCTACAAATATGGGGAACAGAGCAATGTCCACAGATAGTATTAAAGACAGGAATTACTAACACGACACTATCAAATGATGGATTCTGGTCATTTCACTTTTATGCAAATTTACAAAATAAATTTAACAGAAAAATGAAAAACATTTTTTTTTTGAGATATGAACTAAAAAAGTTGGGGTATGTATTCTTTATCATTGTTCGAGATGTAACACACCAGTGGTGCTCAAAGGAGGGATCATGGGCCACCAGGGGGCCATGAGAGGGAGCAGAGGGGGAGCTGCCAGATCAGTACAATGAGGGTAAACAGAAAAGAGAGATTTGTAAAAATGAAAATTAAGCATGATTGTCTTCCTAAAGTAAATGACTGTATTTTTAAATGTTATGTTGGGCCTTAATTTGGGACGACAGGACAGGGACCAAGGCTGGAAATGGGGTGAGAAAGCAGGGTGTGACTTGCAGGTAAGGAGCCACAGGCTTGAATCAAACCTGGGTCTCTACACATGAGGCACACTCGGACTACTAGGCCAACCTCAGAATGGCCTTTAGGGCTCTTTACAATGTCCGAATCGTCTTTGAAGCAAGATTTTGACTTCAGTTACAACAACCTTCACAAAGTCAGCCTCTATAGAAGATCTGCAGCCTCTCAGCTTCTCATGCAGTGATGATCTGAGTGGGCAGGGATGAGGCATAACACTCACTGGCTGAGCTGACTAAATGTTGTCTGAGGAAGGAGGGTGCAGACCAGTGCAGACAGATGCAGAGGTGGAAAAACACCCAAACAAACAAAGTGCTCCAGGACAACCCACATCAGTACACTAGACACACACTAAAACTCTCAAGATCCTGTTAATTATTTCAGTAGAATGATGCAATCTATTTTCATTGCCTGCTTATATAATACAGTAACTTTAAAAGGCGTTTTTTTTTTTTGTAGTGTTGTTAGTCATCTGGTCCGACACCTACCTCCTGACTCTGAGACAGACATTAAGAATCATAACCAAGGAGTTGTCTGTGTTGTTGCTGATGGTCTTGCTGAGTTTTTAAGGTATTATTTCTTCTATTTCTTAACCAGATAGGAACTCCTCACAGGAGCTTTAAAGATTGTGGAGATGAACCTTGTTAAATTTGCTGCACTCACTCATAAAACCGTCATTCCCTAAAGAAGCGAGCTGCTTCAGCTGAGAGAAGAAAAGGCAAAAATGTGTATCCAGTGCACTTTTAGATTTATGGTTAAGTTACAGACCGACAGTTTCAGTTTTGAGTCTTTTCATGTATTTTCATAAGGACATATGCTTCACACAGGATGTCCCCCAGTCTAACAGTCGTGGTTTTGCAGCCTGTCAGAGTCCATTATGCTCCCCTCCTTGGCGGTTTGTCAAGCGTGTTCGAGCTGCAGGAGAGCACGGCCATGTCTAATTGGCAAAGCCGAAGCTAAACAATGGCTCAAACTACATTAGATGAATATCTCATTGAATATCATTCATCAGTGTTGATTAAGTTGGATAGAAGAGGACAAAAGTCTGAGCGTGTGTCTTTGCTCAGATATTGTTTTTTTTGCGGCAGAACAATACCGGGTTGTTGCATCAGAAAAAGTACACAAACTCTCCTACCAAAGCAGTGTCTTCTGGGTAATTTATAGACAGAGTTTGAGAGACCTTATCTGATGCAACAAATGTATCAGTGCTGCGGTGCGTTCAAGGCTTTGTGAAACTAAACCGCAGAATTTCAACAGTGGATAATATCTGAGTGGAAAATAGATTTCAGGACCACAGACAGCACTTTACAGCTCTCTGAAACTGAGTGTGTAAAAGTTACTTTTTGAGAGTGAAAAACAGAAAAAGTCAATGTATTGTCCCTGAATGGAACACAACACGGTTTTTATTTGGAGGTTAAAGTTGTAAATCATTGCGTGAAAGAGATTGTGTGAAGTGTTCATGCAAATTTAGTTGAGAGACTGACATGCAGCTCTTACTGGTGTCATTTGGAGCCACTGTGCTCCCCGTGTCTGTTACTCTTACCCCACATTACCTTTAAACATACAACCTTCTTTATCAAATCAATTTGAATACGACTAACACACTGTTCTGTAGGCTATAGGAGTTGAAATACAGCCGTTGTCAAATTATAACCCTGTAGCCACTATGCTTTGTCACCCATAGCAACAAGTTTTAGCACCAATATATCAAGATTCAGCATGAGATGAAACTGGAGATTTGCACAGATTTAATGTATTTTCTCAATGAGTACAAAGTGAAAGAAAGAAAACTACTGAGTTAATCCTAACTCAGTATTTTTCACTCATTAGTCTGATACCAATGAATTTATCAGTCATATTGATGGCTTCAACAATCATTTGTCATTGGAGTTTAGTTATACTTAAAAAACACAAGAGATGGTGCTTCTATTTTGTTGATGTCACACAGAGCTTTTTTTGCAAAGTAACTCGCTGTTTCTGCATTTGTAGATCTATCTATACATCGGTTTTTCTAAGTGGGAGATTTAGGGCCTGTGTTTTTGAGCTGGCAGCTTTTTTTTGGCACAAAACCAATGAAGTCCAAAGTTTTCAGCTTCAATATTTATGTTATTTTTGTTTGTCACTGCCCATGTAGAGCTATCAGATGAAAATAGTTCAACAATTGGAGTGCAATTGCATTCATGAATGTTTCTTCTCTGTTACCGGCCAATCAGAATCCAGAAGAGGCGGGACTTCTGATGTCAACTTTGTCAACAGCAATGGCAAAGGTCTGTACGGAGAAGAAATCACACTGACTTTTTCAAGGGTATAATCTCCATTTGTAGAACTTCTACTAATCCTACGACATGATTTCAATATATGATTTATTTCCCCCTAAAATTTCATTGAATAAAAGCAAATTTGACGCACACAAATCTCTTAAAAACAGACTTCACAGTCACTGTTTAGGGAAGCAGAAGTGCTATGAACAACCTTGTAACATTGAAGCACGTGAGCGCAGGTGAGAAGCACCCTGAACTCTTGAGGTCATGGGCACTGTCAGCTGTCAGTGGACACAGGCCCTCAAGGCAAAGCAGGGTTAAGTCCTAAAATCAAGTAATTCTTGCCTGAGCAGTTTTACTTCAGCGATGCCTTAAGTTGTGCTCATTTGTGAAGATTAATTTACTGAATGAAATATTTGAATATGATCAAAACTTGGGTGGAGAAAAGTCCCTTGGAAAAAGATCCAGAGGCAAACATGGCACAGGGTCTGAGGTCAGAGGTTGCTGTAGCTGTCCAGAGGGTTAGAAATGACTGACTTGTGGATGAGCATAAAGAGGGGCAGGTACGCCAGGAAGTCCAGCAGGTCGAGGGGAGGAATGTGCTGCAGCTCCAGCCTCACAGCCGCCTCCTGCTCTAGCTGGATCCCCCCGGCTTTCAGCTCTAGTAGAAGCTGCTCGGCGCTGATGAAACCCGGCTGAGCTCCGCTGTCTCCTCGCTGCTCCTCCAGGAGGAACAGGAACAGTTGCTGCATGAGTCAGGATGAGAATTTAAGATAGGAATAAGACGGAAAACAAGGAAGACTGGTTTCAGCTGTGTCAGTGTGTTTGTGCTCACGAGTCTATGCATAACACAAGTCCATGTTGTGTATGGAGCCTCAAATTACCTCGACCTGTTTGCAGGCTTGTTTGCGTGCACCTGTTTGCACAGTTAACGCAGTCAAGGTAATAATTGTTGGGGGAAGGGAGGGTGAGGATAGGTGGTGTGTGGGGGGGGATAATCCTCCTGGCAATTAGCCCATTCCCCCCTCCAGCCTCTCCAGTTAACAACCCTATCCCTAACAGCTCTGTAATTACACAGCCTCCCTACCTGGCCAGAGGCTCAGTTTCCACACCCTCGGCTGCAGGCTTTCATCTTCCTGCTGCCTCTACTTCCTCGTATGAATGAGGGCCGGGTCTGTGTGATCGGCCAGCTGGTCGGCCGGTCGGCCGGTCCCCGGTCCATCTGAGATGAGCCGTGTGTCTCAGGCTGATTACAGGGCTGGGCGGAGTGGACGGCATGTTCACTGCTGGGCACTTTAATGAGATTAGGCTCTCCCTAATCTATGAAAAGGGAAAAGCACCCCTCTCTCTGTTTCTCCAGCCTGTCCCCCTCATTTCTATGCATGAGGACTGAGTGTTTCTCCCAGAAAAGAGGAGCTGGCTTTACAAAGAATGCTTTGGAATTGCTCTTCAAAGTGTTTACTACGTTTTATTTCATTGGAATGGAAGAGAAGCAGGGGCATGAATGTGGCTGATGTGGGAGTTAATCTGATGGTGCACGAAGGGATTCAAGTGCACCTTGAGAAAACAAAATCAACATTATAAAGAGCCAAAGAAGTTTAGGAGAACTTTGGAAATGAAAGTAAGACTCTGGCTTTACCTTTGCTTTGAAGAGACGCACTTCTAGAGAGCGGAAGTCCATGACGCTAATCAGCGATCGCATAAACTCACTGAAAGAAAAAAAAAAGGAAAATGATCAGCAAAGTTTTCAAAAGCAGAGACTGAGGTGACTTGATTCTTATTCTGTATTCACCATGTTGTCTTAAGATAGTAAATCGCTCAGAAAGTTGTGAAAACCGAGCAGAATTGATGTATCATAGCTAAACATGAGGAGCAGAATAAGCTGGTCAGAGTGTGGCTAACAGTAGCAGAGCTAGCACCACCAACTGCAAGGTAACGAGTGGTTTTGTAGGAATTCAGCCACACAGCCCACATACAACTTTATTTCTATTTTCTCGATCAAAACGCAGACCACACTATCAAATGCCATCTGTCATCTGTGCTTATTCACATCCAGGAAGTAGAACATCTGCGCACATTAACCTGAGCTAGGCTAGTATAGGGTGACCATATTCTGAATCCCCAAAAAGAGGACACGACTACTCAGGGGTGAAGTTATGGACAAAAAGTTACTTTTCAGAGTTTTTTGGGTCGGATCATGTGTCTTTTATGCACTTTTAACTCAGTAAATCCACGTGACACAAATTTGAAACTTCCATAAAGAAAACCCTGGACATTTGAAGGATTTTACAAATTTTCCTGGACAAAGCCGGACAGCCCGGACAACCCCCCTAAAAAGAGGACATGTCCGGGTAAAAGAGGACTAGGGCTAGTGCCACTACAGCATCACATCTGACCATCATTTTTTTATGTCAGTAATGTCAGCTGGTGCAGTCAAATAGAGAATCTGGTGCTAACTAACAAGAGTGACAATGTCAATTATTCAGTCAGTTAAACATGAACATCCTCAGCCACCAATAACACAAAATATATCCTACACTTACCGGAATTTAACTCAAAGTAACTTGTGTAAAACTATTCTGTCTTTGTGTTTTCTTCGTTTTTAGGTTTCCTTCCCGGACAAGGCAACCCAAAAAAAACTCTGAGAGTTTATCCTGTGTTATTTTTCATTTATCGAGTCCATCTTCCAAACAGACTTGGAAATGTTAAAACAGCCCGACTGCCTCTGCAGACAATGTCAGGACAGTGTGTTTGTGTTGATGAGCGAGTTTTGGCGGTTCCATCTCGTGCGATGTTGTGTTTGCAGATCTGTGATGGTAAAGTGTTCTGAGCCCATTGTGGTTGCTCACAGTGGCCTGGCTGCCCAAACAATACGTGGGCACACGTGGACATCCCGCCACAGTAACGGATAAAACTGCTCTGGTTTTGGGACAGTGGGTGTGTGTGTGGGTGTGAGGGGGGTCGGCTGGGACAGGGTGAGGAAGGGTGAGCGGGGAGCGGGTTCGTGTGGAGGTTTAGGGAGGGGATTCAGCAACCAGGGCACACACTCTGGAGCAATGCGAGTGCTGGCAGACCAACAAAATCTAGGTCCGCACGGATAATTAGAGGGAGACACGACTGCTTATGTCCTCTCCAGTCCAGCGTGTGGCACAGCGACGGTCATCCCTTCTCTAACGAGCGCCCGGTGTTAATGAGCCCCTCCTCACTGAGCGCTCAATGCCCTGTTAGAGCGAAGAATGGGCCAGCGATGGGCCAACGGGTGCAATGTACGCCTGAGTGCTTGCAGCGCCATGATTGGCCCTTGTCCTCCAACCAGGGTGCAAGCAGGGGCTTGATGGGGATGAAGCGAGACAGGGCAGCTAATGATCATTAATTGCACTTGGTTTGCAGTAAAAGAGTCCAAATGCTGGTGTGCTAAGGACACTGGCGTGATAATGGCGAGCGTAAACGAGGGGCTGGGGGACTGGAGATGGACTGCGGGGAGGATAATAGCAGCCTAACCCATTTTCTTTTGTTGGTCTCCCTTGGCACCCCGCTGTGACACAGCAGACTTCTCGCTTACGTAACGCTACAAAATTCTGGCGGTCTCCTCATTGGGGGGCTGGTATACAGCAGAACGGGGGGTAAAAGGATGCAAACATATTCTGACCTAGTTTGATTTGACAGAAATGAGAGTTGTTTTGGGATGATTTTGAGCGGGATGAGCAGAGCTGTGCTGACTGAGGGAAATTTGGAGGAGGAGGGAGAGTTTGTGTGCCCAGAGCAGGGCTGTGGCACTGGCTCAGAGGATGAGGGGAGGGTTTTTTTAACTGTAAAATATTATGATAAAAAACATTTATTAGACAAGGGTTTTGCTTAAGTGTTGTCAGTATTTTAACTTCCAAAACCACCTGTTCACTCTACATCAATTCTGAATAGGGTTGGCAAATTTTCAAAGTTGGAAACTTTCCATGGGAGTTAATGGGAATTAATCTGAAATTTACAAACTGAAGGTTGGCCCTCAACAGAGAACTTAAATATAGTTGGGGAAAATATATTTTAGCATAATCTTGGCTAAAACAACCAGATTTAATACAAGTAGACTCCTCAATTACAGGGACTGATGATTTCTTGAACCCTGGAGGCCACACTTTTGTGCCCAAAGCACAAGACATCTGAGCCCACGAACTATATAAAGTCAAGTAAGTTTTGATAATGTTATGGGGTAAATATATTTGATCTATTATAGTATTAATATTTAACTTGCAAAAATTAAATAAAAATAGATGCTAAATATAAGCTATTTTTCATTACATTGACCATTTAAGGGGCTAGTTTATTATGGTGGTGGTCAAATGTGATGCTGTTTCTTTTGACTCCTGCAAGACGGTTTCCTGTAACCATACAATTATTTATACATCGACTGTCAAATATTTTGAAGACCATTCCAGTTGTTTAGCCAACTATATTTCTGTTCATGACAGCTTTTTTGTTATTCTATTTTACAGAAAAATGCCACATTCACCATCTAATGTGTGGAAGCATTTCACACAAGCCATTTTATGATGACTTACAAGGTCAGGTATTATAATGTGTTGTAACTGTTAACAACTCACTGACAATGCCCACATAGATAATGCATTATACATATATTTATGATGTGTTATAATTTGCTTTTAAACTTGTATAACTACCATTGTAAACACGTATCAATTATCATAAGGCTTTATAACAATAGTCACAACACATTATAATACCTGACCTTGTAAGTCATAACAAAACGCTTTATAATGTGTTATGATTGTTGCTTTAAAGCATTATAATCATTAATGAATGTTTATTACTATTGTTATATAGTGCTATAATGTGATTATTACACATTATACATATATTTATAATGCATTATAGAGATAGACATCAAATAAAGTGTTACTGAAAAAATATTCTTGACACATTTGTGACCTTATGGAGATACGGTTTATGTTCTGCTGTGTCATGACAGCTTCTTCGCTGCGTGACTCATTAAGTCAGTTTTGTCAAATTCCAGGAACGAGGAGACTTGCGGTAACACTCAGAGCACGCATGCATGCTCACAAGGGGCCGCAGCGACAATAACAATGACCTCGATGCTGTTTGGGGGGAATCCTGTATGGCAATGTTCTTGTCGGCGGATCATGTGACTTGCCCTGAGGGAATGCGGCGCTGTGTGAGGTGGACTTGTTGGGAAAGCACAATGCTGCAGCACACAGGGACAGATGGGCTGAGTCAAGGGCCAAAACAGCACGAAACAGAGGGTGAGAGGTAGGCAACAAGAGAGCCGCAGAGATTAGAGGGACGGACAGTGAAATCTGAAAAGGAAGGAGGAGAATGAAGGGGGAAGGGTGCAATTAGTGCAAGGTAAAACTGGAAGAAGAATGGGAAGCATATATAAAATGCAGACTGCAGCTCCTCAGATTTCAAAGGCTTACATGATCAGAAAGGCTGATTGTGTAACTACTGTTGCAGCTCATTTCTAAGACAGGATTAGAGACAACAGGATTAAGTGAAACAGGTAAGAGGATCAGTTTAGTTCAGTTGGGATGAGATGACAGAAGGATGCTATTGTCTTCTGCTTGTTTGGGCGCTGGCATTATGAACGCTGATCTTCCTTCTTCGTCTTATTTAAATTGCAAAGAGGACTTTTGTGCAAAGAGGTTTAATATAGTAATTCATTATCATTACTATAATTGCCTCCATACAGAGCAGACACCCTGGTCTCACAGTGCCAGTGGGGCAGGCGGTCTACAGGCCTCCTCTAATACGCCTCACAAAGGGGGCAGCCGTAAATCAGGGGACCCGTGACCCTGGCCCTGTCCTCGCTGAGAGGGAGCTCTCACTACAGGGCGAGGGCTCCGGGAGCAAGCCTTGACCCTCAGAGACCTCCAGAGAAGGCTTGGCTCCACACTCTCCTGTCTGTAGGAAGCTTTACACCCCGGGGCGGGAGAGAGGCGATGTGTGTGGGAATCTGAGACATATGGGGCCAAATGTAAGAGACACGGGGACGTGAAGGCCGAGTTCAAATTAGAGTGATTTCTTCAGTCTTGAGGGTTCACCGCAACGCTGTGGATATGCTCTTATCAAAGCATTTTGAGATCATGTGTCATAAAATTGTGGCGATGTCTTAAAGAAAGCCTCATAAATCTTGTTTCGCAAAGTTGATTTCTCCAAGAGAAGATTTAAATTTGGTTTTAACTTCCAAACTTTAACAGTTAATTGATGAATGGGATTTTTTTAGTGTCCTAACTTGGGTTGCCTTCAGGGTTTTTGCAACATACTGGTATTGATAATAAATATCTTTCTAAAGAAGGAAATATTGACCTGGTGCTTAAAGCATTCCAACTGTAGTATACGGTAACTGATCGGTTGATAGCAAAGGGGCATCAGTGGTTCACCTACCAAAAAACAGAGGAGAAAACAGAGGGAAAAGAAGCAGCAGCTGCTAGCATGCTCACTGTAGCAGCCCTTCAATAGATAGTCAGACATTTTAAGAAATGTTCCAGTTTACAATCAGTCGAGTTATTCACAGAAGAAAATAGTGACACAGCTGGTCTGAGATGACGAAAATATTCTGTACAACCAAGTTAAGTCAAACCAGATTTACATTTACAAAGACTTCATTAAATTATTTATTTTTCATTGGAGGGACAGAGCATTCCTCGCTGCCATCCTACCCTCTGGAATACACTCCCCAAACCCATCCGAGAATGTACAGACCCCCATACTTTCAATTCACTACTAAAAACACACTTTTTTAAATTGGCTTTTAACCTGTGAACTGTTATTTTGTTGTCTTCTTATATTTTGTCTTTTTTCACCTTTTTCTCAAATTTTTCTGTATTTTTTTTTTAATTTTATTTTTTTAATTTTATTTTTTTCTTTGTCTTGGAGCACCTGTAAAAGTGAGCTATAAATAAAATTTATTATTATTATTATTATTATTATTATTATTATTATTATTATTGTTGTTAACATTAATAATAATAATAATAATAATAATAATAATAATAATAATAATAATAATAATAATAATAAGCGGAAATTGGCAATTATTTACATTTGAGAAGCTCAACTGTAAGGCTATCACTTCAGATGAATCTTTTTTGAAGTTTTCAATCAATTAGATGTTAAAGCGCTTCTGAATATGCAGCCATTAAACCAAACTCATAACTGGGACTTCTAACAGTCACATAAAACATCTGAAGACACGAGATGACAGAGATCACAGACAGCCCCACACACGACGCCATAATCAGCAGAACCAAACTTATGAACACACCCTTCTTCTTTTTTATTGCAGGTCAAAGACTGCTCTTCCTGTCTCTCTGAGAAGCGTGTCTGCGGACATGACTTACTCCATGGTGGCGATTTTCTGAGCCAGACTAGCGATCACAGCGAAGAGTCTCAGGTCCACGAGTCCATCTGTCACTCTGAAGTCCACCATTTCTAGGATCTGCAACCAAAACACAAGAGAGACCACTGTTACAGTTCTTAAAGTTTGCGTTGAGTGTGAAGAGTGTATGTGAAGATCTAGGATGAGCCAACCCTGTAAACGTAGATCTCTTCCTCCTCAGACAGCAGCTCTGCAGGGAGGATGGTTTTAAGAGCGAGAAGAACCTGAAGGCAGGAGATGTAGCCGTCACCGTCACCGTCCTCCTGCACAGAGATAATGATTATTACAATCATTAATAACATCATCATCAAATGCTTCCATGAGTGAGGCGTCACTCGTGGACTTCTGCAGATGAGTTTTTAAGCCCATTGATGCCATATTGGAAATGCCGACTCAACCTCACTTTCATAAACAGAAATTACCTCAAGGAGACTCTCTACCTTTTGTAGGACATCACAAACAATACTCACCCTAACCCTGCAATAAGACACGACATGATATGATGAAGGAACTGCAGTTTTTTTTTTAAATTATTTCTCGACACATTCCTGGTTAGCTAAAACCTCATATCTCCAATTTACTTTAAAGTTACACTTCTTTGACACTCTTCATCAGTCAAAATGTCAAAATATATTCACTGAGGGTATGATTTCTTAAAGATATGTCACTTCTAGGGACCAACACTGGGGTCGTGGTTTCGGGATGTTTGGTAGGTTATTTAAAAACACGGTGACAGGTTTTGGAAAGTTATGATAATTTTCTGTTGACCGTGTCACTCATCTTTCTACCCTCATCTTCATTATATCACCTTTTCATTTGAAAGCACAAGTTTTTGGACCTGGACCTTGTGTTTTCTTTCCTTTTTTGGAACAATAAATTGCCTTTAACACTCAACCGGACTGATGGATTAACAAGTCACAGATGCAAGTACACCTAAACCCCAGAATCTGAGCTTTGTCACAGATAAGAGCTCAATACAGCAACGTTTTTTGTAACATACAAAGTCGTGTTTGATTCTTCCCAGTTATTTTTATCTCTTGTTTACTTTTGTACGACAAATCAACATCCCTACATGCAGATAGCTGGCAGCATCTAAAGGACTTTCAAGAGTCTGTAACAGTAAAACATCCAATTTTTCACAGAAAAAAAACTTAAATTAGGCAAAATCCTAGAAAATCCTAGAAAAATAAAGTATATCAAGACTTGAAAAAGTTTGTCATTCACTCCAGACTCTTTGTGACCCAGGCTGGGAAAAATGTCATATGATTATGACTACAGCTGATTTATAGGAAGAGAATTGGCAACAATTTTGGCACTTTGCGATTCATTTTCAAAGCAGAGAACAACGTTCTGCTCCTTGAATTACATATATTCCCAGAATCGTATTCTTCTGTTATCATAGTTTGAACAACTTCAGGTTTTGACTGTGTGTTCGATGAAATGAGGTGTTGAAATAAGTCGACTTGAGTTCTGGGAAATTGTGAAAGACACCTTTGTGGTAGAGTTTCTAACTAGAGAGGAACCAGAATGAAAATCACCCCGTTTGTATTAATGAGAGCAACGTTTTATTGTAAGTGAAAGCATAAAAGATTTCAAGGAAGTATGAAAGATTGAAACCTCTTTCTACTTACTGCTTCAAAAGCTCTTTTGTACTCCGCCAGCTTCTCCTGGCTAAAAATGCAGAACTTTGCCAAGAAGTCGACTGCAAAGAGAAAAGAAGACAAAGACAAACTTTCAGAGCTTATTCACAGCGTATGAGCTGCACTTCCAGGCTAGACAAAAGCAGAAATTACTCTAAAAGTCAGTTATTTGTGTCTTGGTGCATTTTATACCACATATACATTAATTTTAAGCCACGGTAACAATATTAGGCTCTGTGTGCACAGAGCTTTGAGCAATATTTCTCTCCCCTGGGGTCATGGAGTGTGGTCAACACAGGGTGAAGAGTTCACAGGGAGTCCAGTTGGCCTTGATTGGTTTGGAGGTGGGGTTGAAGGGCCAGAGTGGCACTTAGCTGCTGAATAGATGATGGAGATGCAGTGGCCAAGACCTTGAAATAAACCACAATATTCCACTTTGTGTGGAAAAAAGGGTTTTAGATTGAACACACAGTCACTCAGTATAAACCTTGAAAACACTCAGGTAGGTCAAAATGATCAAACTCTACTCTGAGGTGGAAGAATTAATAACACTAAATCAACTACAAAAATCAATCGGTAACTTCTGTGAAAACGACTTCAACTTTTGAGCCAAACAAACTTTCTGCTATTCTAATATTTCACAATTGATATAGACACATTACATTACCATATGATACAATAAAATACAATACAAAACAATGTATGATAAGATACAGTACAACACAATATGATACATTACTGACCTTAAACCTTACACTGCAATGAAATTAGAAAATACGAGAAATGATAAGAAGTGATTCAATATCATTCAATTCAATATGACACAATACAAGAGGATACAACACAATACTAACTAGGGGTGGGAGAAAAAAATCGTTAGAAAAGTTAAAAAATGTTTTAAAAAGCATTTTTTTTTTTTTTCAAATTTAAGAATAAATCTTGAAAACTGACGTACATGTGATGTATATTTTTTGGAGAAATATGGTTCCTGGAATAGTCAGTAGACAATCATAATCATTCAACAGTTTCACTGGTGTTAAAAAAATGCAGATTACAAAATCAAGAAAATCGACATTATTGTAGAATCACAATTTAAATCGAATTGGCATCCAAAAACTCGTAGAAGAATCGAATTGGAGAAAAGCATATTCTCTCAGTTCTAATACTAACTCTGACCTTCATCCACAGATACAGTACGATGTGATACAATACAATGTATCATGGTGCGATTCAGTAGAAAAGGATATAGTGTGATACGATACAACATGATAAGACACGATGCTTTAGGGAATGGTTTGACACCAAATGAGATGAAAGACTTAAACATGACACAGACAATATTCTAACAGTACTCCATATTCTGACATGGTTTGACACAATAGTTTACACTTTGCTGGCTATACAGGAAATTCTGTTATTGAACACAAATGCTCTTCATATTCAGCTCCCACAGTAGCACCAACAAATACAATGGTTCATAACAATGACTTTTATTTTCTTTTTGTTGGTTTGTTTTCGTCAAAAAAAGCTGTTTCAGTTGGTTTTGGTGAAAAGTGTAATTCCCTCTGAATCTCATGTCTCAGCAGTAACTGTACGTTTTGCTCTGTTTATGGAAAGGCACAGGAATTAGGACCTTTTTCCTGACGAAAAAAAAAAAAAATTAAAATAAAACCCTGCTGTGTTGTTTGACTTGACTGACTCTTTTATGATTCTCAAAATGTCCAATCCAACGTATTTGAACAGACTTCATTTAGACATGAACATACCTGTATTTCTTTTATTCAAACATAACATTTAAGTGTGAAGTCCCCAATATAAAATCAATGATTACGTGAGGGGACAAACTGAGGCTAACCACACCCATGAATATTTCAGTAGGCAAATTTAGGAGGGTGAATGACTTGGACAAAAACGGGGGCAGAAAATGGGGGCTTTTAAGCTGCTGCCACTTCAATTTAGGAGATGAGAATGAGTCTGCTGAATAATGGATCTATTCATGGGTTTGGAGAAGAAAGAGGAGCAACAGAGTTGATATCAGTCTGGATTTAAACCCCTGGACCTCTGGGGGTTCTCTGCAGTGGCAGGGGGGCTGTTTGAATCCACCATTTATCAGCTTAGGCCTAATCAAAACCAGGCCTTCCATGGCCTCGTCCTTTCACATGCAAAATGTTACATTCGCATCCAGTCAACTTGACTTGTTAAAGCTTGATTGATCAAAAAAACTGCAGGCCGGCTTCACGCATCTGTTTGCAAATATCTTGTGATGAGAGGGGATCTGCAGGACTAGGATCTGCTGGAGTCCCACATGCTCGGACCACATGGGACCGGGCAGGGATTTAAAGTCCGCTCCCTTCAAAAGATACAAACACACATTCACACTGTGGCTGCATCAGTGCACCAGTCAATCTCTTAAAGAGGAACAGCAGCTTGTTTGAGAGCAGGAGAAAGGATCCAACTTTCTCTTCTTTAGAAAGGGTCTGCAGAGGTTCAGCCACCATCTGGAGGAGAGCTGGCAATCGTGGGACTTCGAAGTCCAGAGTCCATAAGACCATGTTTTAAAAAAAGGCTCAGAGATGGTTTAATACTCTCTATGAGGGTGGCTTTGAATTTAAAAGACCCTTTATCAACAGTTTCAACAATGTGTTAGCTCTGTGATGAGAGTCTTCTGGTCAAAACAATGAAAATAGTCGTAGTTTGAAGCACAGACTTTATAACTCAGAGACCCAGCCACCCTCTGGTTTCTGTAGAGATGTTTTGAAGAAAGTGGCCACCATATTGGAAATTCTGATTATTGCTTTGGGCTTCTAGAAGCATGCAGAGAAAGGGTACCTTCAAAAGCATTTATAAGCAACTTAAAGGGATATTCCGGCATAAATTTAAGTTATGGTCAAACACACCGTAACACCGAGTTAGACACCCCCTCGAGAGATAAATGTTGCAGACCGCTTGCTTCTCTCATAATACCAACTTTAGTAACGACCGCACAATAGCAATACACAGCGGTCTACGTCTCCATGTGCAAACCTCGAAGAAGAAATAAAGAAATGAAGAAATAATCATCACAATTATTGGTCTGATTGCATTTCCATTAAGTAATAATCATAAATGTTCTTCCTTGAGCTGCGAAACTCCGCTGCACTAGCTGATCATGTTATGGTATGTTTGACCATAACTTAAATTTTAGCATTTGTTTTGTGTAGAACAATCAGCCACATTGACAGTACAGTGCAAGGTCTACCCAAGTTGTCATGTTGCTTTAGCACAAAAACTATTAGCTTATTGTTATCACCTAGCATTAGCCAACAGTGCTAACAATAAATGGAGCTAATGGTCAAACACCTTTCTGATTTGTAAAATAAAACAGCTTTTTTAATAGAATAAGTATATCATGGACTGAACACTAAGAAAGATTGTGTGCTTGGTAATTCGCTGGTATAAATCAGATGTTTTTCAGACATTAGGAGCCGTCAGAATAGATGCAGCTCTGTGAATAAAGCAGAGTTGAGGGAAGTTCAAACTCAACATCAGTCTAGCCCACAGCCCGGTTTGTTCTTGTCTGAACTGCTGCTGTGAACAACACACACAGTCATGCACAAACACACACATTTACGCTGACTGTGGGGCTGCAGGAGGTCGGGGGTCTGTGGCTGAGGGGAGCACTCCGTCAGGGAATCAGCTGGACAAAAGGTGCAGTGGAGTGAGAGATTGAGGGAGGAAGCGAGGGCGGGTGGAGGAGCGGGACAAAGCCCAGGCAGTAAAGCCTCCTGCCTGATAGCCTTATCTGATTCCACTCCAGCGCTTGATGGCTTTTTTTTCACCCTGCCTTTAAAGCGCACAGGTTGTGCCTTTGGTGTGAAGCCTAGCAGAAAATGTTAATCAAGAGAGGGACTGTGTGGAGAAAGGCGAGAGAAAGGGGAGAGTCACTCTGCTGAGGCCGTAATCTGTAATGAGACCGAGGCGATTCAGTTGCAATTGAGAGAGGAAGAATGGGGCTGTGATGATGATGAGCAGGGAGGTTCACTCTTTCACCGGCGTTTGTTTTTCTGTTTTGTTCCTTTTCTCTTGCGGAGTCACTGCTCGTGCAGCGGTGCACGGGCTGCAAACAGCCGTGGGTCACAACTCATTTAACACACGCTCGGACGTCATTTTCCCTGTCTGCAGCTGACAGATGAAAAACACGCTGACTGCTTACCTGACAACCATTGGTACTCATCTGTGTATGATTTATACTTCCTCCTCTGACCTCCTCACTTTGTTCTTGTGCCACCTCGAATGTGACCAGAACACGAGGCATCAAACTTTTAGGTGTTAGTGGCTGGAGTCAAATATTCTGTCACAGTTACAGCAGTTTCTTATGAAACATGAACTATTTGAGAGTCTCCTCATTTTCACCTTTGACACTTGATTTATATATTTAAAGAGAGGCTCATTTTTAAACGAACAAACAAACAAAAAAAAAATCAGAAGGTTGAGGTATGTAGATCTGACAATGGGTTAATTTCTTGTGGGGTGCCACAAGGCTCAATCCTGGGACCTTTACTTTTCTAATATACATTAATTACTTACACATAATCTTTTCTAGAGAATATTTGTGTTGTCTGCTGATGATTCCACTTTTTTTTTAATCCAGTAAAGATTAACATAAGCTCTTTTAACTACTTCGGTTAAATTGAAACAGGTTAGTAACATGTGAAAAGAAAGAGTACGCTAGAGAGACTGAACTCTAAGGAGATAAGATGGGAAGAGGTTCACCTGTGTGTGAGAAACTTTAGTTGCCTTTCTGTTGAACTTCTTGTCATCAGTCTAATATCACTTCTAGAGGACCGAATATAGAATGATCTGGCTGTATCTCTAAAATCAATATTATCCTTGAAATCCTTTAAAATATCACCGAAATCACGTCTTAAACATGTCATTATCTGTCATGTTCATGTTTCTTTTCTTTTAATGTACACTTATAATTTCTGTATCTCTGGTTGGGCTGGTTGATGATTAGTCTATGGTCTGTTTATGTCAATTTGTATATGTTTTGATCTTTCCCTACTCATTGTTATAACCTGTCTATGTCCTAATTACTTTGTTGTTTGCACCCTATGCCTTTACTGCCCTGACGAGAGTGGAACTCTGTATAACCCCATCGGCTTTGTTCCCTCCTTTCACTGTTTTTAATCTGTGCTAAATAAATAAATACAAATACAAACAAAGCGATGGGTTTTATGAAGGGTGCTAAATAAATTCAATTTATCATTATTAAATACCTCAACAGTTTCAAAGCAATTTATCTCATGATAAAACTGCAAAGAATTTGAGGATTTCTTCTACTACAGTACACAATATCCTAAAAGGATTGAGGTAATCTAATAAAATCTCTGAACAAAGGAGACAAGATGAAAACAAATACTGGATAGCCATGATCTTCAGGCCCTTTTACTACGACAACTCTGTAGTGGAAATCACTGCATGGGCTAAAATCCCTTTATAACACTGTTGGTGAACTCTGAGTGTAGCTGCAACCACAAATTCAGGTTTTGCTGTACGATGCAAAGAGGAAACAATATGTCTAAACATAACATGATCTAGATCTGATGACTTCTTGGGGTCTGAGCTTGTTTAAGATGGACTGAAGCCACAGAGAAAACAATCATCTGGTCCGAAAAATTAATCTGACTAGACAGCCATCCTATTCTGGTATTCTTAAAATTCACTTAGTGTCCCAACTGCTTTTTGCAATGGGGTCTTTTAAATTTGATTCAATTTGATTCAAGGGCTTTCTATAAAACTATGAAAAAGTTCTTCAGTATATTAATCAAAGTTTGTCTCCTTCAATAACAAACCTCAGATACTTAACTCAAATACTCAAACCGTGTCAGAGCAAGGATGCAATTTATAACACAAACACAAAGACACACACAGGGGTCTATTGTGCTTCTAACGAGTTCACTTGTTTGTTGCTCTCTTTCCCGCTTAATTCCAGACTTTTGTTTCTGCTCATCATCGCACTCTATAAAGTGTCCCATAATTCCTTTAACAAAGGTCATATTCAGCGCTGGAGAGGAGGTGACCCCCTTTTTAATAGCAGGAGAATGTCAGTGAGAAACATGCCCCACATATACAGCACTGAAATATGTGATTAAGAGCTCAAATTTAGAGCAAACAGGACTCCCTCACCAAGAGATAAACAAGAGACTACAGCCATCTCTGACTGCAGCACGTCCATGAGAAATAGGTTTATGGGATGTTTTGGGTTTAACTTCTTAAATATGAGATGATCCTGTAAATCTATCGCCTGAATACGACGAGACAAAGCCATAAAACATGAAGTGTGGAGCTGTGAGATAAGGAGGTGAGAGGTCTGAGCGCCAAAGCAGACTGTAAACCGGGCCAAGCGAGTCATTCCACAATAATTTTGAACGAGGTATTGTTGGGCGTTCTGAGCACGCTCCAAATCAAAGGTAACCATTGAAATCCTATCTGATAACAATGTAAGCGGGAAAAAATAACTGTGGAATAAAACAGAGCAGCAGGAGGTGAAGAAGAAAAGGCTTTCAGAGTGGTATCAGAGGACCTACATGTGAACATAAAGAGGGATTATGTGGTTTTATACCTATTTTAGACACAGACTTTCGCATTAAAAATATGAAACATCAACACTGCAGACACTTTCACCTGATTTTGCTCATTATTGATAAAAAAAGTAGATTTTTGACCTCTGTTGACATGATAACGCTCCCGTTTATATGGGTATGTTTATAGATATGTATGTCATACAGCTCTAACAGGGCCTGAAAGATTAAAGGATTAAGATTAGAGGATAAATTCCTGTGTGAACACCTTAGTGATTCACATTCCCAGGGTTATTTTATATTTTATATTCATTTGCATATTTTGCCGAACTAACCTGATTCTAATGTGTTTCAGTTTTAATATTTCATCAAAGAAAATATACAAAGCTAGAGAGAATTATGGACCCCATTTTTACTCCTGAAGAGAGGGGCTACTTGGCTTGTTATTGGCACACAGTTTAAGGCAAGTATCTGCAATGGTATGGGGGTGCATTAAAACCTATTGCATGGCTAGCTTACACATCTGAGGAAGCACCATTAAAGGGATATTCCTTCATGAAATTAATTTAGGGTCAAACACATCGCCACACAGAGTTAGACACCTCGAGAGATAAATGTTGCAGACCGCTTGCTTCTCTAGTTATACCAACTTTAGTAACAATCCCAAGATAGCAATACACAGTGGTTAATTTTGCCTAATTTCTATAGCAAAGAGACTAAACACAACTCACCTACTCTCTTCCAGCATCCTCTTGTTTGTAGTGAGACCTCGGGCCAGTCCATTACAGACTGCTGCAGGGTGACGCAGCTCAAGGAAGAACATTTATGATCATTTCTTCATGGAAATGCAACCAGACAAAGATGCTAAGGCAGAAGAACTACCGTGTCTGCAGTGCAAAATGATTAATATGGTGATTATTACTTCAAGGAAATGATAAAGAAATGATCATAAATGTTCTTCCTTGAGCTGCGTCACTCCGCAGCAGTCTGTAATGGACCGGCCTGAGGTCTCGCTACAAAGATGCAGCTGCTGGAAGAGAGTAGATGAGTTGTGTGAAATGAGACAAAGTTAAAAAGATGTTTGGTGGCTAGTGCTGCGGCTAGGACCCTGTATGTACTGTTGATGAAGTTAGGTGCTGTTCTGAGCATTATTTGTGGCTATAGAGTGGCGTTTTGGTTGAGGTTTGTTTATGGCTCCTCAGACCACTGTGTATTGCTATCTGTGGTCATTACTAAAGTTGGTATAACTAGAAGCAAGCGGTCCTCAACATCATCTCTCGAGTGGGTGTCTAACTCAGTGTTCACCAGACACTACCTTTGTCATGGAAGACCTTCCATATCAAGGAGCCAATGCCAGACCACATCCTGCATGTATAGCATGTCGCCTCAACCAGTGCGCCGCTATAAAAAGAAACCCTTGTCTTTGTTTGTAAAATGGACTTTTCAGAGTAGAATTTGGCAACTCATGCTGGTTTCTACTTGAGTAGGTACTACAATCTTAAAGCAGGCGACAGTATTTGGCAGTATGCTCCTTCAGGCTGTTGTTGCTCCGTGAACACACGACTCCTCCCCCTCACTTTCTCCAAAAAGGACTGGGTAGCAAGCGTGTTTATGTGTTGGGGGGGGGGTTAGGGCTCTGCAAGGAAAACAAACAAAGACACACGTAGCGGCCACACTCCTGCCTCTGGCCGCACGCCATCGACCTCACCACAAACCACAACTTACGCTTTCTACTCACTCACACACAAACACACACGCCTACGCCCAATCAGCTACTGCTGCAGATCCACACTGATACGTCCCAGGAGTCACAATCATCTGCTGTACGGCAACTCCAGATCTCCTGAGATAACCTCACAAAGCAAAATCATCGGCTATTATTGCCCTGCCGCTCCTTGACATTGTGCCATTAATAAGGCCATTGTGGAGCACGCTCTCTGTTTGGACACCATATAATAGACTCTTTGACAGATTGACTTTGCTCTCTCTCCCTCTACCCTTTCCTTTTCTCTCTCTCGTGAATACAGCGGGCATATTCCACGCCGCTGCTCATCAATAGGCGGGCTGTTTGTTTGCGCACTCATTCTGGACTGATGGTAAATACACACAGGTATTCCAGACCAAAGGCTGAGCAAACAGGGGGTTACATAAAGGCACTGTACCTGAACACACACTTGAAACATCCTCCTGCACACACACACACACACACACACACACACACACACACACACACACACACACACACACACACACACACACACACACACACAGACTTTTATAAACACCTCACATCTCTCTTTTAAGTGACGGTCTTTTCTTCTTCTTTACTCAGTCCGCTGGATTTTTCTTGAAGGCTTTCTTCCCTGTTTGAAAACAACAATTATGCCTCCGATCTCCACCCACTGATAGACGAAGGTAGTAAAAGCTGCTCGTGGCCGATTGTGGTTTTGTTGGTGGGTGGGGTCAAAGTGAAGCTGGCTTCAAGGCTGCCAGGTGTTCAGCATCAACACAGACATTCATCAGAGAGCCACAGAGTCCCTTGCACTTTACACAGGTTAACAGGCGCTAGCTGCTCTGAGGCGACACAAAGGAAACCACAACTACTTGACATCAGTGTCACCCTCTCCTGTATGGGCTCTCTAACATGGTCAGGATGAGAAAATGACCTTTGGAGAGTGCACATGCTGTGTTACATTTCACTAATTTATGCAAACACTTCTGTCTGTAAAGTGTTCAGTCTCTCTTCAACAATGTACAGATTTTTATGCAGATGTGCAGCTCTTCCACTTCCGTTACTGCCCCACTGCAACCTACCTGTGCTGTAGATGAGCACAACCTACAGTAAGCTGCTGCCGGCCACCAGTTTGCTGAAGTTATGGCAGAAACTTGGCAGCCTTTATCTAGCAGAGTCAGCTCACAACAGAAATGACACTATTTCGCTAAAGTTAAAACATAAATCATCACATATCGACTTTGTTTGGAGGAATTGGATCCAGATAGTCTTTAAAAATACAACATTACTCTTTTAGGAATGAAAAAAACAGACAAACACAGGATTTGAGCTGTTCGTCTCAATTTTATACTAAGATTATCTCTCATCTGTGTATCTGTGTAAACTTTAATCTTGTTTCACAGTCAGTTGTGACTGACCTTAGCTGATTGTAGTTTTGTTTCTCTATCTCTTTGCTTTTTTTACTGTTTTTGGTCTCAATTGTATTTGCTGAGCAGAGACAGACAGAGAAGATTTCTCCCAAGATTGTCTGTATTTGCATTCACACCTTTTAAGATGACATGATTCATGTCATACAGAGACCATAACTACATCTGCCCTCTGGGCTTGTGTACATATTGTCGTCCCTCTTGTTGCTCTCTGCAGCACGGCTGTTAATTCATAACACAAGACACATGACAGCAGCCGCTGACTGATGGCAACACAAAGGGTCAGAGAGTTGAGTGGATGGATGATGGCAGAGAACAAGAAGGGAAAGGTGTGTGTAGGTGTGTGTGTGTGTGTGTCTGTGTGAGAGAGAGTGGGGATGGGGGTTTTCTATTTTGGGAATCCTTTGGCAAGGAGTCAGCATCGAACAGAAAAGAGACAATTATGACCAGTTAGGGCTTTTCAGAGCTTAATGAGGAGCTGCAGTTACAAGTGTCAGGACAACACACACACACACACACACACACACAAATGGTGATGTGTGTATGAAAGAGGACACACAGGATGAAACAAAAGGAGCCAGAGGAAAAAATGACAGACTGTACCAGGACACATTTTGCAAACATTTCACGCCCCGCAAATCTGAGCAGAGAGGACAGAGTGTTTCATCAGACAGAAGACACAGTGTAAACACACTTCATATCATTGTTGTACTCATTAAAGATGCTACAACACAGTTAGCTCACAGCTCACTGTGGTTTGGGTTAGGCCAGATTCAGTCCCACTGAGCCTAATACATGGAGGAGAAAACCAATTCCCTCCCGACTATGAGGAGTTTGAATTAAGAGTCCAGTTTCAGTCGGACCTGGGCATTAAATCAATTTTCTGAACACCATGTAAAAAGTACTGAGGACTGTGCAAAGGCAAGAAACATGCCTGAAGGCTGTATGTGCAGTTTTCTGGTCTTGTTTCAAAATATAATACCCAGCTCGCCATAGCGAATTTTATGGCTGTACACTGAAGTGTTGCTCCTGTGTCCTCATCTTAAACAAAGGATTGTAATTTGTCCGGTCCAGAACGACCGGTGAATATAAATATGAGCTGGTTGATGGTTTTGGCAAAACTAAGCTCACTTTGTCGTACACCCCCTTTTTGCACTCCAAAGTCTTTTGCACTTTAGCCACATTCAGGTTAAACACTAAGGGTGCTACTCAGTGCTTTCAATGCTTTCACTGCTTTGTGCTTCTGCTACTTAATGGATGTGACCAAAATGACTCCACCCACCCTGACATCTTCATCAACATGCCGTGAAAGCATTGTCATTTTTCCAACCTCCATCAAACAGGTACAACATGTGCATGTTTGCTAAGCTAGTTATTGTAAGATTAGACATTTGGGATGTGTTTGTCACTAACACTCATATTTGAACAACAATTAAATCTCTATTTTTTGCACAGTCTCACTTTAGTGTTCAGGAAAGAAGGTAAGAATTCAACACAACACAACAGCGTAACAAACAAACCTTTCTACACAGCCACTTAGACAAGCAGCTTTAATGCAAGCTTGAAAATGAAGTAATATTGACCCTTTATAGAAAAGAAAAATACGCATAATCACCCCCACAGGTCCAGACTCCTGTAACCAAACCGAACAATAGCTCTCCATCAGTAATAACCTTGGAGCTGCAAAGGGAGACCAGCTGCAGAGTTCTTCATCCTGCTTGATTATGGTCTGAACAAACCTGTCCAATCAGCCCCATTCATGTGAGCCAGCACTCACAGGAGAACTCTGACCCACCTGACCTCTGCAGGGGGCCGGACCCTCCAGCCTTGACCTGAGGTGTGGGTGCTTATTGTCCGACCTGCCAGCCTCGGTGCTCTCACAAAGGCTTGGACGCCAGAAATTAGGCACTTGAGGGAAACTGGAGAACTCCTGGCTAAACTCCTGTTTGTAAAAAAAGGCAATTCTAAAAAAATCAAGTGCTGTAATTGAGGGGAATTTTTAGAGTCGAGAGGCGTGATGGTGAAAAGCTTCAGGTGTTTTGTTTTTCCCTGCATGGTCTTTTGTGTGAACAGGAGGCAAAAAAGAGCGTTGGCAGACAAAAGATAGAGTTAGCTTTTGGGGTTGTCATTGCTTAGTAAGAAAACAGTTGTGTTTTTTAAACAGCTGAATAAAGCTTCTAACAATCAATTCTGACCAAACAGTCACTGCTGCTTAACGAAGCAGCAGTTTGTCTTGCACTTACACAGGCTTCAACAAAATCTTCATCAGCTTATTGACAGTTAGTGCGGGAATCCAGTGATGGACGATACGGTACGGTATGTCATGATGTGATATAATACCCAATGTCACAATATGTCATGATATGATACAATATGATCATGCAATATGTCACAATATCGTATGTCACAACACGATATGAAATGGTACAATATGTCACGAAAAGAAAGGAAATGATACGATATGACATGATACGATATGTCATGATATGTCTGGAAACAATACGATATAATAAGTCACGATACGATATGTCATGAAATGATATGTCACAATATGGTACGAAACGGTATGTCAAGATACGATATGATACGATAAGTCACAAGAGTATATGTCATGAAATGATATGTCACAATACGGTACGAAACGATATGTCATGATATGTCATAATACAATATGATATGACACACTTCTATTATTTGTCTTGACAAAGCGCTCTGTTTAGGTGATTTTTGCTCTCTTTAGTTTGTGCCCCAAAACTTAATGCTTCACTTTGTGCCCTGCCTTGGAAAGCAAAATGACCCAAATATCTAATATTTAAGCAACCAGGTAATGGATGAGTCATAAGCGTATATGTTTGGCAATTTCAATGTCGTGTAGCTTCAAAAAATGAAAGCTGTACCTCACTAGCAAGCCCTTAAATCTGGATCTGGGCTTAAAAAAGCTGCTTTTTTTGCTTTAAGATAAAATGAAATTTAGTTTTAGTAGATTATCAACTCACAGTCCTCAAAGTTGGAGCGACCTCCTCTGCTTTTGGCCTGATGTGGAGTCTTATCCTGCAGCTTGGAAAGCATGTTTAGCGCTTTTGTTTTCCTCTCCTCCATCCTTCTCTCCTTCTCCTCAACACTACCCGGCCTGCTTCCTCCTGCAGGGGTCTTGACTTGGTTCCTCCATCCTGGATGATCAGAGTCCCCCTCAGTTGGGCCCTGTTCCCCTACTCTGGAACCTGGAAGAGAAAAGGAAATTTAAAGAAGTTGATGTAGAGTTTCAGTTTTCTTCGATAGAGACAGAAACAGTCCTAACCAAGACAGAGCTCATCTGTATTCATGGACGTCTCCGTGGAAGAGGCCACTTACTAAAAAGCACTAAAACCCATTTCTGCTCCTTTAAGAAACACTAATTCTTATCACATTGTTCTCTTAAATGCCACAGTCACATCTCCTTTCAGCCCTTTCAGCCTCCCACTAGGCAGTACACGCTCTCCCTGAACCTTAAACAGGCGTCCATTTTGTCTTTGACCAGCCAATTAAGGGTCCCATTATCTCTGAATATAAAGTCCACAGAATACACTCCAGAGCTGAGACAAAGCTCACCATCAGTGAAGGCTTGAGCTTAAGGAGGGCCGTGATTGTCTTTATAAAAGTTTAAATCAGAGTTTCAGAAGCTTTTATTCTACTTTCAGAAACATGAGTGTTACTTTCCATGAGCGATAATTCAAATCTGGAACATTTGGAGACGGGGAGGGAGAGAGCTTGACCAGTGGAGAAGCTGACAGGCGGCAGATTCATCAGACGTGGTCCTGTGGATTCATTTGTCCCGTCAGTGAGCGTGCATGTGTGCAGAGGTCAGCAGCTCAGATTGATGGAGGCATGTCTCATTTGGCAGGCCGTCTTCCACCACACTGAACACAATCACACACTCTCCGTGTCCTGCTCCAGCCGCAATGTCAACGAAACAGACGGCGGGATGAGGAATTTATTCATCGAAAGGGCGAGGAATTTATCATTTCTTCAGCTTTCTCATTTGCAATACAAACCGAGTGTCTGTGGTCTCTACAAGGACTTCATGATGAAGGTTATAGTTTGCAAAAATGGGAAAACTCGCCCTTTTAAAGGCACAACACCTGAGTTAAATCAACTTACTTAACCATTGTTACCTCAGGTTAACTCAGACAAGACTGAGATAAGAAATGTTGAATTTGATTGAAAAAAAATTACATGAATGATTTATCACTGGAGTCAAATATGAAATTCTCTCTCTCTGTGATCAAGTTATTGGTTGTATGACTTGTGATTTTACCCTCCCCCCTGTAGTGTACAACCTTCAGAAAAGGGTAAAGCCACAGCTGAAATTATTCAGGATTTGGTTTCCTCCTTTTAAACCCCTCCTATCCTAACCTCCAACACGGCCTAATCCATGAATGCAGCGTACTGATTACTGGTCAGTTCAAGCTGGAAACAAGAGCCATCTAAAACACACAGAGCAGGTTACCATACCAACCGCAGCATCTGAACGCTGCAGATAGCTGGATTTGGCAACGAGCGGCCGAGTCAAATCCCCTTGCTGATTCCGAAAAGGCTGCCCAAGACAATAAACACACACACACCGCCCACCCTCTGTCCAACTCTCTCCAACAAACACCGCCTGCCCTTTAGCATCCAGCGCACCAGGCAGAGGCAAGAAGGTCGGACTTGTATCTCTTTCTCTGCGTGTTTGAGAAAGGGATGAGCATCAGCGAGACAATCAGCGTGCCGAGGCCATTCACTGATGCCACCCAGAGCCTCCACTCCTCTATCTCCTGGAAGAATGGCCGAATAGGAGCGGGGTGGGGTAAAAAGGAAAATCCTCAACAATTTATTATTCATGGGCAGGGGATTTTCTTTTCAGACCTCCTTTATGGAAGCCTTTCCCAACACGTCAGCCTCTCTATCAGCCCTGACAAGTGCCAATCAAAGGGGCTTGAGTCCAGTTTTTTTTAGGGTGAGCTGGAGGATTTCAGAGACAATAGCCAATGAGTCCACAGCGGTGAAGGCTTAGAGACAATAGTGACATGGCTACACTGTCAGTGTGTGGTCCTCTGGGGGGGAAACGATCCTCGCTTACTACATGACTAATCTCTCCACGCACCATCTCTGTCTTTCTGGAGTCTTAATCTGTCCCCGTAGCTTCCTCAGCTCGCCGGAACAATTCAGCAAGGTCAGTTCAGATTAGTGCTCTTTGTGGCCCTGGCACATCGCTACATTCATGTGGAAGCTAACATCTTTAGTAGCAGCTGAATGGTAAAGACTGGAGGGAGTGAGAGTGACCGGGGCAGCGAGGAGACAGTCATGAAACAATTATGAGGGGAGGGATTATCCCACCTATGAATCCCTGATGAGCCAGCACGGACAAAGGTCTTATCATGAGACTCACTGGGGAGCAGGAGCATCTTTCACTGATGATTCCTGGCTTTGGTGTGATCTCAGATTTCATCAGCTGCTTAAAGCAAAAATATTTCAATTTAATAAAATATGTATATGACAGTTATAAATTAGTGCAGGACTATCTTCTAATCACTTAATTTGCATAATTTTGGATAAGTTCTCA